>CM038796.1:230874757-231350457 GCA_021764765.1 Vicia sativa
TAGTGTTCCATCTTGAGAGGGATTATTAGTGTTAATTATAATTCAGTTTGTTATTTGTTTTCTTTTTTATTTTATAAAAAAATATTAGTTTTGTATATTAGTTTACATGCACCCTTTTACATTTCAATTCAATTTAATATAGAATGAATTCTTTATTTTTCAATGCCGGGCTTTCAATAATATTTGTTTTCAATAATAGTATTTTTTATGGAGTGGTATTGGTATGGTAAAAGGAATAAGATGAGAACAATGGGGAGTTGTTTGGCTTGCTACATCTTGGTCTATTTGGATGATGAGAACGTGGATAATATAGTGTGGTGTATAAAACTTTTAATTTGAAAATGGTTGGGTATAGGAGATATTATCAATCTCAATTTAAGATTCTATAAATTTAATAAAGATCATTTGCTATATCTTTCTTAAATCTAAATTGATTGTTAATTTCTTATTTTTATGTCGGTGCTAGTCCGTTTCTTTGTAAATAGGTTGGAGAACCCTAATTCTCCGTTATTAATATACTTGCTTACAAAATAAAAAATGTATTTATTCATGTGTTTGACAAAAAATATATTTTTCAAGAATGTTTACAAATTTTATTTAAATTTAAAATTATAAAAATAAATATGAGTGATTGTAATTAGTTAAATTTATTTTCATGCAAATGTTACATTCTCATCCTCTAAACATTTAAATAAAATCATGTAACAATATTTTTGAAAGTAAAAAATACATGAGAATCATTTTTAAAAACTTGAAATTTACACATAATTAAATGTTTTGTTTTCAAAAATATAAAACAAACACACTTTAAGTAAAAATAACAGTAATCATTATTAAAAATGATTGAGTGTAATCATCAATTAAATTTTCTAATGATAAGGTGCTAATATTTATTTAGGCTAATTAAACAGTTACCTTTAACTTCTTTTTATATTGTTTCATATTCATTTTTTTTTTTTTTAAACACAAGTTTATTTTACACTCATGATATTATGATGGTAATTTTAAACACTATTGTGTCTGTGATAAAATACGTATTATTGTATTAAAATGTTTTTATTAATAAAGGTTAGTAAAATAGTGAGAGAAATTGACATACAATGAATACATATATTTCAAAGTTATAGTAAGTAAATAATATGAGAAAATATTCTTTTTCTAATAACACTCCTTAAAAATCAGGTTACACTCCAAAATGTCTAAAATAACCTTAAATTAAAACAATTTTTGAACTGTCATCATACTCTTGTTTATAAAACTCCCTAAATTTTAAAAATTAAATTCTCACATGCAATTCTTGATTATTTGTGATTAGTGTAGTTTTGTAATCGATTTTGATTTTTTTAATCATTTTTTACAATTTTCAATTTTCATAGTTTTTATCACCATAGCAAAACTCAATTCACAATACAAACTACGCAAACATTTGCAAATTTAATTCACTTAAATTTTCACAAACTCAATTCACGAAATTCCCCATTCTTAGTTTACGTTCACTCCCACAAACTCTGTTCAAATACATTATCACAAATTTAATTAATAAATGCATGAACTTTAATAACATAGTTATACATAAATTCAATTCATCCAAACTTTAAAAGTAAAATTTTAAAGGACACCTAGGTGAATTGAACTCTCATTTAATACTTAGATAAAAAAGACAAAAATTAATGATTATAAATAGGTTTAAATGTAATTTTGACCCTCTTATATTAATTTTTTAAATATTTAGTCTCCTATACAAAAGTTCAACTATTAGGTCCCTCAATATCGAATTTCATGTTTTTTGTAGGTCTCTATGACAAAATAATCTAATTTGCATACGTGGCATTGAAATTATGAGGTGATATTTTTTAATTATTATCACATCATTAAAAATAGACCCAAAAATATATATTTTAAAATTAAAATTTATAATATATAATTTCTAAATAAATATTTATAAACAAAAATAACTAAAATAATTAAAAATGTTTAACTATTATAAAGAAAACTTAAAATAATAATAATAATAATAAATTTTTAAATATTTACAATGACGTGACATCAATTAAAAAATGTCATTTCATAATTTTAATGCCACCTATAAAAATTAAACTTTTTATTATAGGAGACTACTAAAAAAACATGAAATATAATATTGGAGACCTAATAATCAGATTTTTTTATAGAGAGACTAAAATGTTAAAAGAATTAATAAATATGGATCAAAAGTGCATTTAAACCTTATGACAAAGAAAAAAATTAATAATTTATATAAGGGAATGATTCATTATCCAATTTTTAATTATTCCTTGAATTTGCGAATAAAAAATAATACATGCATGTACTTAATCTTATACATGTATTATTAATATTATTAATGAAAATAACAAATAGGATATAGATAAAAACAATAGCAAAAGGTATATACATAGACCATCTAGCTTATAACTAGTCACTTCCAAAATTCTATCCAAATTTATAAATTTAGGGATAAGAATCATTTTTTTATATAAATTAAAAGAGGTTATGTTATAATTGGTTGTTAATAAAAGCTGAGGTGTAACCTACGTAGTTATAGATAAAATAATTCTGATGTGTTCCTTACGTATGGATAGATAGAAGGATTAGTCAAAGATGGGAGAGAGGGAGAATAGGTAAGAGAAACAAAGTATAAAATGAGAGTGTTTGTAGGAAAACAAATCAAAGCAACACCTGTCTAAATCTCACTGTCTCAATAACAATAAATAAACAAATCTGTTTCCTCTTCATTTTGCACTTGACAATCTCAATTACAAAAAAAACTTGTTTATATTTACGGTGCCTTGCTCTACTCACACTTTGTCACTTTGTCTCCTTCATGATAGTTGATATGGTCCAGACAATTAACTTGAAAAAGTCCTTCGTTCAAGCTAACATGGTTCATTTTTACTATACCTTCCATCTTACGTTCTTGTTCTTGTTTATAAACGTGCATGGCGTATTTTATATATTAAGAAAGATCGTAAAATCTAATAATGAGAGTAATGAATGATTTTATAATGTAAATATGATTTTCAATCGTATAGTTTTGTTAAACTGATGGGTTTTTGTTTTATCAGAGGGTGTTCACTTTTGGCAAAGGTAATAGTGAAGGCAACAAGGGCATGAAGTCTTTGGTAAGTATTGATCTGGTTACAGATCATGATGTTAACTCACTAATTGTATTTGTTTCTCTGCATGGGAAAGCGTGAAACACGTTATATTTAGCGAAATAATACTTTCTTTCTTTTTTTCAGGTTATAACTAATTTTTATGTCTGAATTTGTTTTTGCATGTGTATGATAATTGTAGTTGGGAGGAAAGGGGGCCAACTTAGCTGAAATGGCGACAATTGGTTTATCTGTGCCTTCTGGACTCACTATATCAACAGAAGCATGTCACCAATATCAACAAAATGTAAAGAATTTGCCAGATGGTCTGTGGGATGAGATACTCAAAGGCTTGAAATTTGTGGAGAATGAAATGGGAGCCTATGTTGGAAATCCTACAAAACCTCTCCTCCTGTCTGTGCGCTCCGGCGCTGCGGTAAGATTTGTTTCCATCTAAGTGCATAAGTATTTGTGAGATTGTTATGGAAACATCATAAATTCCTTTGTACTTATCATGTTTTTTCTACATGTATCAGATTTCAATGCCTGGAATGATGGATACAGTTCTTAATCTTGGATTGAATGATGAAGTGGTTGTTGGGCTGGCTTCCAAAAATGGAGAGCGGTTTGCTTATGATTCTTACCGACGTTTCTTAGATATGTTTGGAGATGTTGTAAGTACTTAGTTCTTTTATATCATATATGCAATCTCATCCTATTAGCATCTTCCATTGCTTTTGCTGAAATTTGTTTTGAATGATTTATTTAGGTAATGGACATTCCACACTCACTGTTTGAGGAGAAGATAGAAAAACTGAAGTTGTCAAAAGGCGTTAAAGATGACACTGATTTAACAGCCAGTGATCTCAAAGAGCTGGTTGAGCAATACAAGAATGTCTACATTCAAGCTAAGGGAGAAAAGTTTCCCTCAGGTACTAAGTTCAACACCATCAACTTGTTCATGTTTTGTTGCTATTATGTATTAATATTACTATTTTTTTTCATCTTTTCTACTCTTGATTTATCAATGCAGATCCAATGAAGCAACTGGAATTAGCTGTTAAAGCTGTTTTCAATTCTTGGGATAGTCCAAGGGCTAATAAGTATAGGAGCATTAATCAGATAACTGGGCTAATGGGCACCGCGGTGAATATTCAGTCCATGGTGTTTGGAAACATGGGGAATACTTCAGGAACTGGTGTCTTGTTCACTAGAAATCCAAGCACTGGTGAAAAGAAACTTTATGGGGAATTTCTTGTTAATGCTCAGGTTATATATATGATTATTTACTATCTGTTATTTTAGATTCATCTCATTATCATTTGTGTTGATGTTTTTACAAAACTGTTTATAATAGGGAGAGGATGTAGTTGGTGGAATCAGAACACCTCAAGATATAGAGACCATGAAAACATGCATGCCAAATGCTTATCAGGAACTTGTGGAGAATTGTGAAATTCTTGAGAAACATTACAAGGATATGATGGTAAGAATTTCAACCCCTTGAGATTTGTTTTTTTTTTGTATCAATAGAGTGGCATGTGAGTCTTTTGAAACTGATATATTATATTGTAGGACATTGAATTCACTGTTCAAGAAAATAAGTTGTGGATGTTGCAATGTCGAGTTGGAAAACGAACTGGTAGAGGTGCAATCAAAATAGCTGTTGACATGGTCAATGAGGGCCTTGTTGATACTCGTCATGCAATCAAGATGGTAGAGCCGCAACATCTTAATCAGCTTCTACATCCACAGGTATATATTTTTTTCCATTAACTTTTCATTTTTGAAAGTAAGGTGCTCAAGAGTTATTGATTTGTTTAAGTTATTTGTTTAGTTTAAGGATCCTTCTAAGTACAAGGACAAAGTGGTTGCCACTGGCTTGCCTGCTTCCCCTGGAGCCGCAGTTGGACAGGTTGTGTTCAACACTGATGATGCCGAAGAATGGCATGCACAGGGAAAGAGTGTCATCTTGGTATTCTTTTTCATTATTCTATGTCTTTCCCTTAGATATGAGTTAAAAAAATCATTGAATGAAAATGTGATTGTTGAATAATATATAAGCTGACATTTTTTTATTAAAGGTAAGGATAGAGACAAGTCCAGAGGATGTTGGAGGAATGCATTCCGCTGTTGGCATCTTGACTGCAAGAGGAGGTATGACTTCTCATGCTGCTGTTGTGGCTCGTGGATGGGGAAAGTGTTGTGTGTCTGGTTGCTCAACCATTCAAGTGAATGATCAGGAAAAGGTAACTTCAGAGACTATATATTGCTGATATATTATTAAATGATCTTCTTAGTGTTCCAAGTAATTCGATATAATCTTCATTTATGGTGATGATAGGTGGTTGTAATTGGAGGTCATAAAATATCTGAAGGCGAATGGATCTCATTGAATGGATGCACTGGTGAGGTGATACTGGGAAAGCAGCCACTTGCTCCTCCAGCTCTAAGCGATGATTTGGAAACTTTCATGTCTTGGGCTGATGAAATAAGGAATCTGAAGGTGCTATTGAATATTCTTTATTAGATGCATAAGTCTTGAGTTGATTCAAATCATGTAATTCTTGTTAGCTGATTTCACTCATAAGTCTTGAGTTGATTCAAATCATGTAATTCATGTTAGCTGATTTCACTCATATCGTTGTTGCTTATCAGGTTTTTGCCAATGCTGACTCCCCTGAAGATGCAATAGCAGCTAGAAAAAATGGTGCACAAGGGATTGGACTTTGCAGGACAGAACACATGGTACAAATAATATCCAACTCTTTGTAAAAATTATCCTTGTGACACAAGAAATCATCATTTTGTGCTTGTTTTGGATTGTTGTAGTTTTTTGCTTCTGATGAGAGGATTAAGGCTGTGAGAAAGATGATCATGGCCATCACCCAAGAACAAAGGAAAGCTGCACTTGACTTGCTGTTGCCTTATCAAAGATCGGACTTTGAAGGAATCTTCCGTGCAATGGACGGTTTCCCTGTAACAATCCGATTGTTGGATCCTCCACTTCATGAATTTCTTCCTAAGGGTGACATGGGGCAAATTATTAGTGAACTAACTTCTCAGACAGGCGTGAAAAAAGAAGAAATACTCACAAAGATCGAAAGACTCTCAGAAGTTAATCCCATGCTTGGTTTCCGTGGCTGCAGGTTTGTCCTCTTCTTATGGGGCTTGTGCATAACATATACTAACTATCGAAATTCCTCATAATAGACAATTTGACTTATGTAAACAGGTTGGGAATATCCTATCCAGAATTGACTGAGATGCAGGCGCGTGCAATTTTTCAAGCTGCTGTTTCAGTGAAAAGCAATGGTATTGCAGTTTATCCTGAGATAATGGTTCCACTGATCGGTACACCTCAGGCATGTTTCTATTTTCTTACTCAAAGTTATTTTTTCCAATAGTCCAATATGTTTCATATCTATCATATTTACATAGAATTTGTTAGGAAAAGTCACAATGCTCAATGCTCTTTAACTGGCAGGAATTAAAACACCAAGTGATTTTAATAAGGGGTGTTGCTGAGAAAGTGTTCTCTGAGATGGGCTCTTCTGTAAGCTATAAGGTTGGAACTATGATTGAAGTTCCAAGAGCTGCACTAGTTGCAGATGAGGTAATAGTTATGGTTATTTATTTTTAAACAAAAACAACATTGTGTCATTTTTATACTTTTTAATATTTTAATCCATTTGTGTAGATTGCAAATGAAGCTGAGTTCTTTTCATTTGGAACCAATGACCTCACCCAAATGACATTTGGCTACAGTCGAGATGATGTTGGAAAATTTCTTCCAATATACCTAGCTGCTGGAATTTTGCAGCATGATCCATTTGAGGTTAGTTGCGTAGTCTTGTGATGTGTAAAAACAACACATACAAATGATGTTTGCTAAATTCGAATTATTGACAACAATTGCAGGTAATTGATCAGAAAGGTGTGGGTCAGCTGATGAAAACTTGCATAGAGAAGGGTCGCGCTGCTAGACCAAACTTAAAGGTAACTTGTAATACAAGTTTTAACAAATTAAAAAATTATTGCACATCTTGGCTATTCTCAATATGTCAATTATGGTGTTGATTTTCAGCTTGGAATATGTGGAGAGCATGGTGGGAGCCTTCTTCTGTTGCATTCTTTGCTAAAATTGGTCTTGACTATGTCTCGTGTTCCCTTTTAGGTTCGATTTTTTATTCAAAGTTGTATGAAGTGAGATATTTCTATTTTACATGGCCAAACTGAATATTTGAGGTTTTTTGTTTTGCAGAATTCCAATTGCTAGACTTGCAGCAGCTCAAGTTGCAGCATAAAGCATAAGGAAACTGGTGGTTGTCTGTGCCGTGGGACTCTTAGATATAGTTATAGATTTGTTAGAGTTGGCTTAAGGTAGTTAGAAGGCAGTTATGATTAGGTGGAAGTTGTTGGAAGTGGAAGTTGGTTATGTTAGTTATTTTGGAAGTGGAAGTTGGTTATGATGGTTATTTTGGAATTACTCTATAAATTGCATTCTAGACAATGAAATTTCATTCTATCAATTTCAAAATCAATATTTCTCTCATTTTATTCCTCTCTTTATTGGGCTGTCATTTTTTACATCATTTTCTCTTGATTATCCAAAGTGATTACAACTTGTATCACTATTCTCTACACTTGCAGATATTGATATTATCAAACGTTATGCAACTTCCGCTCTTTGCTTTCAACACTATCTGCTATTTCATGTAATCTCGTAATCATGAAAGTCCATCATGTTGTTGGAACAAGAAACACAATAACATAATTTGTAGCTTCTTCCCTTGTCAAGTGTTTTAAACAAGATGCCACAATCCATTAATCATTTGATCTACCTAAGGATTCTCTTTGTTGCAGCTAAGTGAGACACTTTTGGTTTCTCCATAAACCTACTCATTATCCCTGCACTATATGCTAAATATGGTCTTGTATTGCACAAGTACCTCAATGATTCAATGAGTCTTCTATGTTGTGTTGGATCAACCCCTTTCTCATCCTCTTCTTTTGATAGTTGCAGCCTTAGTTCTGCAGGTGTTGTGGTAGAATTACAATGTTCTATTTCTTTCTTTTTTTTAGAATTTCAAGTGCATGCCTCCTTTGATGCAAAAACTATCCTTTGCTTGTCTTCTAGAATTCAATATCAAAGAGGTATATGATGTTTCCAAGATCTTTCACCCCAAATTCCTTCGTTAGGTGCCTCATAAATTTTCCAGTGTAGTCATCATTACTTCATGTGATAAGTAGGTCATCAATATAAAGACATAGGATGATCACTCCTCTGTTTGTATCTTTCTTGACATACACTCCATGTTCAACTACACATTTTTTGAATTCTAGCTCCTTTAGAAACTCATCAATATTGTTGTTACATGCCATATAATTCTTTCCTTAGTTTGGAGACTTTTGATTCTTGACCTTTGACAACAAAGTAAAGTTTGTTGGGATTGATGTCATCGTTTACTAGATCAATGACCACACTCTTGATGTTAAATGTTAGAAAAAGAACATATAAAAGACATTTTCATAATGAAAAGAGACCAGAGAATATGATTGAGTGACACAACCACTTTATTAAACTCTTCAAAGGAAATATATAGAACATTGTACTCAAAAATCAATAATCAAGTTTACTGGAAAACAAAATGTCACCGAGTATTAAGTTCTTATTTAACACTTTTTCAACTTTGACTTTTTATATACTTCTCACTCTTTCATTCACCATGTCATTTTTCTTTAAAATTAAATTTATTTCTTATATTATTTTCTCTTTTCATTTTATTGTTTTACTTTTTTTTAATTATTTTTAATATATTAAAATGTATAATTGTAATATATAATTATCATATTAAATGTTTACTGGTATATAAATATATATAACATTGACATTTAATTTTATTTTTACGATAAATTTAATCAACTCTATTTATTTATTATTATTAAAAATACTAATTAATTTATATTAAATTTTAATAAATTGAAATTTTATTTTATAGAATTAGATAACACTAAATAGTCATACTCACAATCAACTTTTCATTTCATAGATCATTATAAGAAAAATATCTATTTTATTTTAATTAATAATTTTTATCATTTAAGATAGTAAAAATTTAATCTCTCAATTAATTTATCATACCTCAAACAAATACCACAAAGTATTAAGTTCTTATTTAAAACTTTTTCAACTTTGACTTTTTATATACTTGTCACTCTTCCATTCACCATTTCATTTTTCTTTAAAATTAAATTTATTTTTTTATATTATTTTCTCTTTTCATTTTATTGTTTTATTTTTTTTTAATTATTTTTAATATATTAAAATGTATAATTATAATATATAATTATCATATTAAATATTTATGGGTATATAAATATATATAACATTGATATTTAATTTTATTTTTACGATAAATTTAACCAATTCTATTTATTTATTTATTATTAAAAATATTAGTTAATCTATATTAAATTTTAATAAATTAAAATTTTATTTTATAGAA
This sequence comes from Vicia sativa, assembly GCA_021764765.1. Lineage (NCBI taxonomy): Eukaryota > Viridiplantae > Streptophyta > Magnoliopsida > Fabales > Fabaceae > Vicia > Vicia sativa. The sequence continues at coordinate 230,884,380 of CM038796.1, forward strand.
TTAAATAATACTAAATAGTCATACTCACAATCAACTTTTCATTTCATAGATCATTATAAGAAAAATATCTATTTTATTTTAATTAATAATTTTTATCATTTAAGATATAAAATTCTTATTTTCACTTTTTTTATAGATTATTATCAACAAAATGCATATTTTATTTTAATTAACAATTGTCTTTATTTGAGATAAAAATTTCTTATTTGTAAGTGTTAAATTTCTTTTTCTCACGGATCACTATCGAAAAAATACATATTTTATTTTAATTAACCATTACTTTTATTTGAAACACAATTTTTATTTTAAAATTTTTAAATTTCTCTTTTTCTCACTTGAAGTTATTATTGAAAATATTAAAAGTGTGAGTGTGGGAAAATAGTTTCACATTGAATAAGAATGTGGTGACTTGAACATTTATAAATGAGATAATTCACTCACCTATTATCTTAAGGTTTTAGGTGGACAAATGATATGTCTCTCACAAAAGTGTTTATTCCCGTACTATGTTTCAATACTCATTGTACCAACAACTGTAAGCAAAATACGTATTTTTTTGGGAGGGTGAAGTCTGGGTGAACCACCTATTATGTGCTTCACGGTGAGCCATTATTAAATACCCTTAGATTGAAACAATTCTACCTTTCTTATCATGTCTTATCTGGACATACTAATTTTCTTTTTTTCAATTTTTCTGGATTTCACCGGTTAGTTTTTCAACTACCCACTCTCAGAAACTATGCATGTGATATCATCTCCATGGTGCTTCAAAGTTGATATTTATAAACTTCCAGCTATGGTCAAACAATGTGCATGTCTATTAGTGTTTCGAAGACAAAGCCAAACATCTCACCAAACAAACAACAAAACTTCTGGAAAAATTATTCAGAATCTTAAGATTCATATGTGTTTTTGTAGTTCTCAATCTTTTGGCCATGACATTGATATTAATCATTTCTCATTCAAGTATTCATTTTGAGTTTACTCAATTATTTTCAAATATAAACTCAAATATACTCAATTATTTTCATAATCAAGAACCAACTTTTAATATTAAATTTTTATTTTTGAGCTTATCTCTATACAATGTATAAATATTACCCAATTATTTTCAGAATCAAGAACCAATGTTTTTATTGCTGAGAAAAAAATCTACATAAAACCTAAACAAAGAATTGTCAAAAATCAAGATATTGTTGAAATTGAATGATTCAAATTCAAGAATGCTTTCTTTATTATTGGGTTCAGATCTCAAGTAAAAGTTACACAGTGAGGGTGATGGAAAATTTCATTTGTAGATGAGAATAAAGACCATGTTTTTGTCGAAGAAATTGATAGAGAGGACGCGGTGAGGGGAAGCAAACAACATTGAATTTATTAAAATGGACACACGATATTAAAATAGACACACACCATAGCCTAAGAGAGAGATAGGTACTTAAAACAAAAGGGTGAGGGGATGCGTTGGAGGATAGAGTGCTTCCATGCCTAAAGAAAATGATGGTAAAGAGAGGATCCAATGTGGTAATTTAAAATGAGATCATATAAGATAAATTGATTTAATGGTTAAATTGAATGCTGCAGGGGTGATAGACTTAATTGAACAACCTTAGATGACACCTTTAAAAAGTACTATCAACAAAATATTTATTTTATTTTAATTCACAATTATTTTTATTTTTCAAAATTTTTATTTTTTTTATAGATCATGTATAGATGGGAAATCCTGAAGAACCATAGCATGTAACTGTACGCGTAACTCAAGTCGTCTGGAGCCACGATACTCCTAGCTTCCTCAGGTACGAGATGATTCTCAAAATCATCAAAAATCTCATCCATCTCACTCCTCTTCACTGTTGGAGGGGAAGATAAAGCAGGATGCCGATGAATGGTCTGAGTATACCCGAACTGACGCATCACTCGCTTGGGCATATAAGCAGCAGTCTTCCGAGTACCGCGGGTCAACCAACCTGTAAATAGAGAAACCTCATCAAAAGTTATCATCTCACAGTGGTCGGCATAGTCACTGAAGTGGATGTCCTCATGCATTATCCGGTCCAAGTAAACCCGATACAACAATGTCGCCTAGTTGCCTCTGAGCGGCTGTATGCACATGCACGAGGCATCTGCTCAGTATAACCCTCAACAAATGACCATCCAGAGATGCGGGAAAATGTTGTAGGATCCATCCCCGAAATATCAAAATTAAACTAGTTAGTTTTATAATCAAAATAATTAAAAAAGGAAACTAAGAGAAATATTTTATACCATCATAAGAGACATGTTGCCGGATATCTGCCTCGTCTTCCACTTAGTCGCCTCCGCCAACTTGGTATACATGTAAACCAAGCAGGCAGCCCCCTAGTTCCACCCACTGACCTGCTCTAAGTCAGCAAAGAACCTAAGATACATGATGTCAATGTAGGTGACACTATTGTCTACAAAGATCTGCGTTCCAACAAGATGCAAGAGGTATGCTCTCATAGCATACCCCTGTGAAGGTTAACCTGCTCGAGATCACCATCAACAATAGTAGCACGCGAAACCTCATCATCAAAAACAATCTTCAACCGACTATATCTCATGTGGAAACCATGTGTCTTATCAACCTCCTGCAAGGCCTTCTCCATGGTAACTCCTAGCCACTCAACCAACAGATCAATCGCCTCCTCTTTCTCCAACTTCTAGTGATCCAGAAACCGCCCTTTGATCGGCAGGTGAAGCAGACAAGCGACTTCGTCCGGTGTAATCGTCATCTCTCTGTGTGGTAGATAAAACAAAGACGTCTCCTCGTGCCACCTCTCTACAAAAGCGGTTGTCATCCCCTAGTTGACCACGCTATATCCACAAAAGTTCAAGTCTCTCAACCCTGTAAGACTAAGAAACTCATCAAACCATGGCTTGAGAGGGGGAATTAGCTTGCTGATCTTCCTCCCATGGCTGATGACCTTTAGTGTGTCGCAATCCTACAAGAAAAAATTCACTGTTGGAATTCATAATATTATTCATAACATAATTAATAATTATAATATAAATGTAAATTTCATACCTTTCCATCCCATAAATGTCTAGCCACATGGGTGAAATAAAGAGCGAGCACAGATAAGTCAGAAGGTCCTCCTCCAAAGACTTGAGGGACTTGCAGTGTCGTCGGTGCCGACGGTGCCTCTGCTGGCACTGGTGGTGCCTCTGGTGCCACTGGTACCTCGGGTGGCACTAGTACCTCAGGTACTGGGGGTGTAGGACCAGGTCTTACCTCAGATGGCCCCGTTTGTGAAGCACATGAGGTACCCGTCTCAAAAACTTACGGTGGTGAGGATGGTGAGGATGTACGTCTGCGGTAGAAAGGAGGCGGGGAGGGATGGACTGGAGACTCCCGTCTGTTATTGGAGGAAGAAGCAGAAGGTGTAGAATTGGAATCAGCAAACTGTGCCACAGACATGGCCTGTCCGGATGTTGAAACAGCTTGTACGGCCTCACTCATCTCTTTCTGCACAAAAGCATGTTGTGAAACCCGACCATGCCTCAAACGTGACGGTCTCTCAGATATATCTTCTGTAAGTAAGAAAGAAACGTTAGCATATGACTCACATAGGACAAAATGAAAAAAAATAATGCATAAAAAAACCGGAAATAAAATTCTGTTTTTGTTACAGAGAAAAAAATGAAAAAAAATTATGCAGACAAGAACCAGGAATAAATTTTCGATTTTGTTCATGCCATGAAACGAAAATAAACTTTCGGTTTCCATTACGAAACAGAGCTTCGTGATAGCCTCACTCCAACATCCTAAATGTGTAAAAAAAAACACTGATTGATCGTCAAAATAAGTTTACAAACACTTGTACAATGACTCTTAATGATATATATTGCAAAGAACAACACATTTAAAACCCTATTTCACTAATTTCAATAGAAATTACATAAACTCTAAAAATGTCTTAAATCACTTACTTGATTGATTGAAGATGGTTGTTGCTTGCTTGATTCCGTTACTTGTTGTATTTAAGCAATGCTTGATGATTTGTGTTGATTGTTTGAGAAAAAAATTAATTTTGAGAGAAAGGGTTGAAAGGAGAGTTTGAAAGAGTTTGAGTGTGTATATTTAAAAAGCATGTTGTTATGGGGAGGGGGGAAATTCTAGCGTCCTTTAAGTGCATCCAGGAACCGAAAATATATTTTTGATTGCAAATCGTAAGGAAGTTTTCAATATGCACCCAATTATTTTTAACCTAATTTGCATGGTATAGAGTACGAACCAGAAATTTATTTCCGATTTCCATAAATAATAGTGAAATTTCACGTGACTATGACCTGAGTTAAGAAATTTACCTATTTTTTATTAAAAGAACAATGTGTGTTTTCCACTTCAAGAAGCGTACCATAAATTTTGTGAAGAATTTTTCTTTTTTGAAAAAGTCTTTTGTGAACTTGTTTTATTTTGTATGTGTGGATGGTTATAGAACCTGTTATTAAGACTTTTCTTTTTTCGAAAAGTCTTATAACTAAGCCTTAATTGTGTTGTGTGTGTTGTTTGTTGCTTATACAGTTCATATAGCGATAGTTGAGTCAGAGATTTTGAAAGATAAACGTTGAACACAAATATTCAACCTATGACCCTGGAGATACACTTTTATTAAAGGGGGAAATTGGTTTTTCATTAGATGATGTCATTTTCAAGTTTAAAGAAAAATAAATAAATCTAAACAGTCGTGAAATAAAAGAGAATTTATGAAAGAAATACGTATATTGAATTGAAGAAATAGGTGTTAGGGAATTATCCCAGAAAGGGATAGTACTATAGTAGTACTACACAGCAATAAATTTTACCTTTTAATTTTCTTCGGTTAAATAAGTGTTGTATTTTGTAATTAATACTTTTAATTTATTATTTTCTCTATTTTACTATAATAATAATTTAGATATATAAATAATTAATCAAAATAGTTTATTTACTTCATATACTATTACTATTAATTTTTTTTAATTTGTATAAAAGAGTCAAATATGAAAAATATTTTAAAACAAACAGAGGTAGTATTGAATTAGGGAGTTTCTTTTTTCATCTAGTGGAGTTCTTCTTCACCCCTCATAAAAAATCAAAAATATCCTCAGTTTCGTAAGTTGATTTACGAATTTTTCAAATAAGGTGAATTCGTAAGTTAACTTACGAAATAATCCACGATTTAAAAAAATTAAGGTGAATTCTCATTCATGGAGATCGTTGTCATAGTCAAATACAATGCCTTGGATGAGTATATCATGAGGACTATCTTCTTCGAGTATAGTCAAACTGACGTACCGCTAGAGAAGGATTGTAAGTGATACCTCCCCTTATGTCAAGGAGTGGTTCATTAGGGAATTCTCCACAACGCTCAATAAAAGTGAAGTCCTTTTGAGAGTAGAGATACCAACGGATATCTGAATGAGAGAGTGACATCAACTTTTGAGACCAATTCAAGCTTTGTTCATTCTTCATCACTGATCGAGGAAGGTGCGAAATAAATCCCCTGACTAATAATGGTATGCAACACATGAGAGTTCCTTGTCTTTTTGTAGTACGAGTGTGGAGAGAATGCAGAATATCTCCGAGCAAGGTAAGCACAGGATTATGAGTGAGGAATATCTTGATGGAGTTCATGTCTATAAACTGATCCGGATTAGAAAATAGCACTAAACCATAGATTAGCAAAGCTAAAATATCTTCGAACACTACAAGAAAAAGTAATATTTGCCAGGGGAATAACCCCTCACAAATGTCAAAACCCCCTCACAAATAGGTAATTTGCGAGGGGACAGCTCCCCTAGCAAAACAGGGGGTCGCAAAACAATTTGCGAGGAGCAAAAAACCACGCCATTTTTCCAGGGGTTAATCCCCTCGCCAATTGTCATTTATAAATAATGCACTTCTGCATAAAGTCAGACGGTGCAGGCATGTGTGTAGAGTGGTCACGTCAGCATTTTGCCATGTGATTATCCCCTCGCAAATTGCAAGGATGGTGACATGTACACAGGAGTTAATCCCCTGGCAAATTGCAGAGTGGTCACGTCAGCATTTTGCCATGTGATTATCCCCTCGCAAATTGCAAGCATGGTGACATGTACACAGGAGTTAATCCCCTGGCAAATTGCATAAAAATTTTCAAAAAAATAAATAAATTTTAAAATTATATATAAATTTGAAAAGTATAATAATAGAATAATTATATATAATTAATATAAATTTATATATAAAATTTATATAATAATTAAAATTTATATAATAATTAAAATTTATAATATAATAAAAATTCATCAAAATTAAAATAAAAGATTTAAGTTCAACATACTTAAAATAAAATATCATACAAATTTTAAAAAAAAACTCCAAATATTCAACATAATTATATAATTACTCTTCATTTTGATCTTCTTGATCATCTTCTTCAACAACCCCTTCATTAACATTACTTCCTCCGAATCCACCACCAGAATTTTGTGAAGCAAAAAATTGATCAAATCTTAGAGCCCGCTCATTTGTAATCCGCATTGCTTCTTGATACTCCTGTGCTTGCCTCCTCATTTCTTCCCGCAACTCAATTTCCCTTCTTTGCATTTCGCTCCATCTCTAATTGTTTTTCTTCATCTCTTCAATTTCGCATTTCTTCGCAACTTGTTGTCTGCCTCGATTAGCCAAATTTCTCACAGTTTCAAGCATTTCGGCGGTTAAGATAGGTTGGGTTGATGTTCCTTCACCATCAGCAAGTCTCATTCTGAAACACCTATCACGCCTCTTTATAGTTTTGGCGTAACCTCCAGCACCATACACTCTCCCATTTTTCTTCTTTCCACCTACAGTATCATACCATGTAGTAAAAGTCAAACTAGGATCAACTGGATATCCTGATTGTGGTTCAGCTAATTCAGGGTGATTTGATAACTTTATGGCAAGTTGTCTATCAAACTCCTCCTATAAAAATAAATAAATTTTAGAATTATTAGAATAAGTTAGATACATATAAAAGAAATAAATAAAATATTTTTAATATAAGAAAAACTTACTTGAGTGTTTCTTGAGCGGTCGTCAATAAACTCTCCATTTCTCTTGAGATGAGTCTCCAAATGGAGCTCATTAAGAAGTGGATTTCTACCCAACTCCTCACGCTTATTAAAAAAGTGAAAAATAATTAATTATTTATAGAATAAAAATGATAAATTAATTAAAAAATAAATAAACTTACGTACCATCCTTCGTGCAACTTCAGCAACACTTATACTTCCGCCTGCGTAATTGCAGCCACCAACTTCAGATGCTCTATTTTTCTTTGCCTTTTCAGATATTTCCTTAAGTTTTTCAGAATTCCAATGGGCAATAAGCTGCTCAAATATATCTTGACTTATCCAACGTGGATGTTGCTGTTTTTTCTCCCATTTCAGTCTAACATTTCTCATGGTGTCAGAAAACCGGGCACCACATTTTGAGTTAAAATTTTCTTTAATTGCAATCTCATCTCTAACATCCCAAATACATTGCTCCTACATTGTTGTATGAATTCAAAAACATGCAATAAAATATATTGATGAATAATATCTCACAAAAATATAAAGAAAATGTCACAATAAGTCAATACCCCAAATGCCTTAAACCATTCTTGTCTTTCATCATCATCTACAGCTTTATAATTCGGCCAAAATTTTGTATACTTCTCTTTAATAATGGATGTGATGATCGTTACTGCGTGTCTGATGAGAGGGTAAGATCCTAAACAACAAAAAACTTGTGTTAGAATTAACTAAATAAAATTCAAATTTTAAATAAAATATAAAACATATATAAACACTTACGATCCAGAATCGGGCGAGATGACAAGTCTTCCTTGGTGGTATCTAATTTTTTGCTTATCATTTTTTTCAAGATGCGCTCCCTCCTTGTTTGCTCATCAGTACTGGTATCTCCCGGGTATCGCCATGACCGTATCGCCAGGAGCATCCTCTGAAGGCATGGGTACGGGCATGTTAGATCCACCTGGCTCCATATGAATGGGTAATGATTGGGGCATGCTGGGTCCACTCGACTGCATGAATGGTATAGGATAATATCCACTAGGTCCGGTAGGAACATATGGTGTGTATCCAGGAGGACTAATAAAACCTGTCGGGGATATGGGTGGAAATGTCGGGTATCCAGGAGGTGTGGATAGTAATCCAGTGAAAGATCCAGACATGGGTGAAGTGGGATGCATAAGAGGTGGAATGGGATGCATATGAGGCGGAGTAGAATGTGGAGAAGGATTAGGCACTTGACTCGATGGCATAGGAATAAAAACCAGATCGTGAACCTCCTCTTTAATGAACTCCGACGAGGCCTACCTACACTCTTACCTTTATCTGCTCTTGGGTGGCATTTTTCTATTTTGAAAGAAAACAATTACCAATGAATAAAAGATAATATTACTCAATCTTATATATATATATATATATATATATATATATATATATATATATATATATATATATATATATATATATATATATATATATATATATATATATATATATATATATATATATATATATATATGAAAGATAATTATTACACAAGATCATTTGAAAGATAATATTACACAATACATAATCAAGTTATTCAACATCATAATCATCGTTGTCTTCATCGGAAGTGAAATTATTTTCATCAGGCTCTCCTAGCTCTTCATGCTCTTCTTCCACTAGATTTGTTGACGTCAAGATAGTTGCGTCAACTTGTTGACCCTCAACAGCAGTATCACACAAACTTGTAATCTCCTCAATTTCAATTACCTCATTAACAGGTGAAATCTCATCATCTTGGTATGCAACATCTTCCATTACTTCATCAGTCTCAATGTGACCCATTGGGTTTGTCTTGATTACAACACACCATCCTCGTTTGCGTGGGGTAATTGAAGGATAAGGTACATAATAAACTTGTCTGACATTGTGTGCCATTATGAAAGGGTCATACTCTTTGTACTTTCTATCCATTCGAACCTCAACGATGTTATATTTTTTATCAATTTTGTTCCTCGCGGATGGATCATACCACCACAATAAAACAAAACTACTTTATTTTCTGAGTCCATATAATTATATACCAACTCGTAAATATGAGTGATCACGCCATAGAAGTCGTCCTCGCCACCCTCTGTAACTCCTTTGACGACTACACCACTGTTTACGGTTTTCTTCCCTTCGCTCCATATCTTAGTGTGAAATTTGTAACCGTTTACAAAGTATGTGTGCCATTCATTCACACGTTGCCTAGGGCCTACAGACAAACTTCTCAAATGTATTTGTTCAGGACTTGGTGCTTGAACCATTGACAATTGTTGCTTGAACCATGCTGGAAAGTAGGCATGTGTGTAACCAGTCGGTGGTTGTTCACCTGTGTTTTGATAGTAGTAGGTACTAAATGCCCTATTTTGAAGGGGAAAAAATAGGTTAGAGAAGGCTTTAAGTTTTAACCAAACAACATATATACTTAATTAAATATACTTACTCAAGATATGGTTTGACTTCAACGCAGTTAATCAACACATGAACATGAGCAGATTGCATTTCTTTTTGAGAAAGCCAATGCTCACTCTTCTTTCCTGATGGACGCCCTGGACGTCCGAAAACAGATAAGGTGAATTGACTTCTTTCACTGAAGTGAACATCGTTCCTTATGATTCTTGGAGTCAACATCATGTGATTGAAATAATGAGAGCAAAAATGTGATATTTCACGATGTAAATAATGCGCACAAATTGATCCCTCAACTCTTGCCTTATTTTTCACAGATCGCTTTGAATCACCCATGAATCGTTCAAATGGGTACATCCATCTATATTGAACAGGTCCACCTAGAAAAGCTTCATAAGCAAGACGCACAGGGAGATGCTCCATAGAATCAAAGAAACCTGGCGGAAATATTTGCTCCAACTTGCAGAGAATGACAGGAATATTTTGGTCCAATTTAATGACATCATCCACTCTTAAGGTTGATGCACAAATGTCTAAAAAATTGACTGATTTCAATTAGTGGATTAAGTACATTCTTGGGCAGTGAACTGAATGCAATTGGAAGTAATCGTTCCATGAAAACATGGCAATCGTGACTTTTCATTCCATGCATCTTTCCTGTTACGGCGTAAGCACATCTTGCCAAGTTAGAAGAATAGCCATCAGGCATCCTCAAATCATTTAACCACCGACATATTGCTTTTGCTTCTTGGGGAGTTAGAGTGTAACAAGCCTTGGGTTTTAATAATTTTCCATTTGTTCGAGGTTTCAACTCCAATTCTTTTCGATTACACAAAAGTTCCAAGTCTTTTCAGGCCTTCTCATTATCTTTCGTCTTCTCATTATCCATCACTGTGTTAAAAACATTATCAAAAAAGTTCTTCTCAATATGCATCACGTCAAGATTATGTCGCAACAAATTATCCTTCCAATATGGGAGGTCCCAAAAAATACTTCTTTTTGTCCAATTATGTAAAACCCCATATCCTTGAATTATGCGCGCTTCACCATTATCTGTGAATTTTGGTAGGTCACGAACAATATTCCATATTCAGTCGATAACCTTCGAGGGGGAGGTAGATCCGTTACTTTTTTATCTTTTCTAAAAGCATTCTTATTTCTTCTAAATTCATGGTTTATAGGTAAGAACCTACGATGACAGTCAAACCAAAAACTTTTCCCACCTTTTTCCAAAGTAAATGCTTTTGATTGATCCATGCAATGCGGACATCCCATTTTGCCATGTGTACCTCATCCAGACAACATGCCATAGGCAGGAAAATCGTTAATAGTCCACATCAAAGAAGCTCGCATATTGAAGTTTTGCTTACGAGACACATCAAAAGTCCACTCTCCCACCCATAATCTCTTAAGATCGTCAACTAAAGGTTGCAAATAAACATCTATTCCTGCCTTTGGACTCGACGGTCCTGGAATTATGCATGTCAAAAACATGTAAGGTTTCGTCATGCACATCTCAGGAGGGAGATTGTACGGGGTAACAATAACTGGCCAACAAGAATATGCATTTGCTGACAAATTATAAGGAGTGAAACCATCAGAGCATAATCCAAGTCTTACATTCCTGGGTTCTGCTGCAAAATCAGGATGGACTCTATCAAAGTGTTTCCATGCCTCGCCGTCAGATGGATGTCGCATCATGCCAGAACTAGTTTTGTTTGTATAGTGCCATGTCATTTGGCTTGCGCTGTGCATTGATGCAAACATTCTTTGCAACCTAGGTATTATTGGCAAATAGAACATGGACTTCACTGCAACTCGTTTTTTCTTACGATCAACTCCTCTACTGGGAACGAAATACCTCGGACTATTGCAAAACTTACATTGCTCTAATTCCCCATCATTAGTTCCGAACTCATTGTCATAAAATAACATGCGACCTCCAATGCAACAATCAATCCTTTTTACTTCTAGTCCCAACTTCGACACCATCCTCTTCGCATCGTAATAACTTGTAGGCATGTTTTCCTTAACAGGAGTCGCGTCTAGCATCATTCTGGCAAAGAAATCCAAACATTGATCTGGAACATTCCAATTTGACTTCGCTACCAACAGCCTCACACACATTGATAGCCTAGAGTTAGAAGATCTCTCAAACAACGGTATATTTATTTCTTTCAGCAACTGGTAAAACCTTTGCGCTTTCTCATTCGGGAGCTCTTCTGCATCAAAGTCTTCAGGTTCATCATAACTCACATTCACCCCTAATGCGTCACTGACCATATCCTCGACTAAATTAAATTGTTCCTGATATTGCACGTGTGATGGACTATTTGGAGCATCTCTATTTGTATCCGATCCAACACGTGTTTGACTGCAAGAAGCCTCTTTATTTATCTCCTGCAATTTCTCCCCATTAGATGTCCAAACCCAATAATTTGGCCTAAAACCCACTCTCTCCAAGTGACGTTTCACTTCACTAGGGTCACTAATTATATTTTTGCAACCACACTTTAAACACGGACATCTGATCCCTCCTTCGCTACGGCAACAATCTTAAGCAAACGCATACGCAAGAAACGCATCAACTCCTTCCTTAAAATGCGGTTTAAGCCCACGCCTTCCAGGAAATGTTCTATCGTACATCCAACTACGATAGAATTGATAATATTCCATACTGCACATATTCATATTTAATTTTATTAAAATAAAATGAGGAGTGTGTTATCGACAAATTTATAAAAATTTGTCAATACTATCATGTTTACTCTAAAAATAAATCATATTTACTATACAATTATCCTAAATATTCATACCTTATAAACATATATTTATAATGTCATACCTTATAAACATATATTTATATAATGTCATACCTTATATTTTTACAATGTATCTACGTTATATTTCTACATATATTTTTACAAGATATTGTACAATTTATTTTTTTAAATAAACATATTTTTACTTGATTGTTTCCAAAAATACTATGATGTTTTTATATACATCTATTTTTTAGTCATAAACATACATTTTTAATCCTAAACATAAATTGTCTTCTTTCAACATTAAAAAAAATTATCCATCATATATTAATGTCCAAGTAAAAAAAGTTATGTATACACTATATACATCATATAATGTATATTTATCTCCTTATTAAAAGAAAATTAGTCCCATAATTTTTAAACATTATACATATTTCAAAAAAAATTATTTACCCAATTATTCATAAACATTAACAAATTTCAAATATATATACTATTTATCATAAAAATTAAATTTTTTATATATGATTTATATATTATACATATTGTTTTTAAAAATTAATTATAAATACTTTAATTATAAACTGTTTTTTACTATAAATATTAATTTTTACTGTTTTAAATATAAACTGTTTTAAATATATATATTGTTTTAAATATAAATATTGTTTAAATATATACTATTTTACATATTGTTTTTTAAAAAAATATATATATTTACACTTAAATTAAAAATCACAAACAAATATAAACAATTTCTATACATATATATATATATATATATATATATATATATATATATATATATATAATAATTTCAAATTTTCTTTTGTATATATTAATATTTTTCTAAAATATATATATTTTTTCATTTTTATTATTTTTTTCTGTTTTACTGTTTTTATAAAATATACACTATAAATTAATATACTGTTTATTTAAAATAATTAATATAATTACATACTATTTTTAAAAAATTATATATTGTTTTTAAAAATATTTATAACATAATATTTACAGTAACTATATATATATATATATATATATATATATATATATATATATATATATATATATATATATATATATATATATATATATATATATATATACATAATTCGATTTTTTTTATAATCTAAAATCTAATATTACAAAATAAATATATATTCAACTTAAACATTTATATCCAAAAAATCAGGGAAAAAAAAAGTTAAATTGTGTACCTTTGGTTGGAGCTTTTCTTTAAGATTTGTCACAAATACCTTCAAAACAAAAGAATATTATAACATATATAATTAGATATATAATAACCAGAAAATAAATTAACAAAAAACACAAAACAAATTAGACATATACCTTGAAAAACTTTTATTAATCGGAGGAATGAGAAGATAACTCAAATTGCATGAAAATGGAGGAATGGAGGAATTGGAAAAGAGAGAAAAGTTGTGGGTGTGGGTGGTGGCTGAGGAAGATGAAGAATGAAATAAATTATAAAAACCTTTTAATATAAAACTGAAATGTGATGCTTGAAACGCGTGGCAATTAATGGCTGGCAGCTGGCGAGGGGCTCCCTCTCGGAAATGAAACGGGCAAAAATAGCGAGGGGAGCCCCCTCGGAAATTGACAAGATATAATAAATGTCTGCACGCGCAGTCTGCGCAGCAGGTGGGGATAAATAATTTTGTCCCTTTTGCTTGGGGTATCCCCTCGCAAAATACCCACTACTTTTTGCTTGGGGTGTCCCCTCGCAAAATACCTTACTTTTTGGCGGTTCTTTTTGTTTCCGAGGGGTAGCCCCTCGCAATGTAAATTTTTAAATTTCAAAAATTTCGTGTTGCCTATTTGCGAGGGGATACCCCACGCGGCTGAGTTTTTTTTTTTTACAGAGATTTACACTTTGCGAGGGGATTTACCCCAAGCAATGTTGTTTTATTTGTTTGGGGTTTTACCCCTAGCAAACTAAGGCTTTTCTTGTAGTGGAAAGCGTGGAAACTCATAGCCTTTAAGAATTCTCGAGCCTTCTTTATCAGAAACTTAGTAAGGAAACCACTAACTCCACTTCTTGTTTCTCAATTAGCTTCAATATCTGACCGCTAGCTGCTGCAATGTCTTCAAACCTCAGAACTTTTTTAGACCGGTGAAAGGTATCTGATTGAGAACAGGTATCCCAAGAAGCTTAGAGAACTCTTCCATTACCAACTGATAGTCTGGGAAGGTAAAGCAGTGATGTTTTAGATCAAAGAGCTAGAACACGACGCTCATCATATCTTCTTCAAAATCGGAGGTAATCAAGTCGAGTAGATAACTATGCCTTTTGATAAACTGAGAGTGGTCAGGAGCTTTTGAGACTAACTCCTTGAGTTGAGAAGGTATACCCACAAAGTTGATTCGGATAGTCTTCCTGGAAGCCATAACCCTACAACACAAAGCAAAAGTAAATCTCTAGGTCCTTAAAATGGTTAGAAATGTTATGATGTTATGATGTTATAATGTCATGATGTCATGTTTAAATAGCAAGTACAAGCAATTCACACAAAAGCCCTAGGTTTAAGGCTTGCATGAGGTATAGGTGTCTACCCTTTACCGAAGTTTAAGTTGGTTCAACCTGTCCTACAATAGTAACCGGGTTCTAGGAATCTCATATCATGGATCTTTCTCACATGCTTTATTTCAGTACGAATGCCAAATGATCGACCGAAACATCCCGAAAGTCGAATCTCAATGAGCGTAGCATCGAGTATCAATCAACCTCAGTCTGCATCGAAGCCGGTTATCTCACTACATTCTAATGGCTAAGATGGGTCAATTAGGATTCTAAAATTTTAGTTAGTGCTTGATGAAACCACACAGACGCCAAATATTTCCTCAACTGAACATGAGGAACATCAGGACATCTAAAGTGTCACACTAACCGTAACCATCATTTTAACCGTTTCGGTCTACGCTGAACAATCGTGATGATCTATTGCTACTTACTTAAGGAAACCTGGATTCGGGTGTAGGATCCCCCACAAATATAATACCCAAGCAGCCCTTAACAGTAAAGCATACAAAGCAAACAGAAAGCGAGTAAAAGTGATCTAAAGCCCTAAGGTAACCTCTCTTTGGGTGTTCTCCCCAGTGGAGTCTCCAATTCTGTAACACGGTGGGAGAACTGACTTGTTTGTTTTGTATTTTATTGCAAATGTGTGGATAGCAAGAGTCGCCACTGACATTTCTTTTATCCAATAAAGGAAATGTGAAAAGAATAGGAAAGACCTTTGTTAGATTCTGAGTACGGGAGGTAATTATGAAAAGGAAAGGTATTAGCACCCTTTCCATCCGTAGTTATCTACGGGCTCTTAATTTCTTAGCTCACTTTTTGAAAACTCGCTTTGTGTGTGTGATTTGTTTGAAAATATTTTGACTTTGACTTTGTAATGATTCTTTTATCAGTCCTCAAGAATGTATACGAAGTGTTTGAAAATATTTTGAAAGTTTAACTTTGTAATGATTCTCGTATGAATGTATACAAAGTATTTTTTGAAAGTAATTTTGAAAAAAGTGTGAGGTGTGAAAAGTATTTGTTTTGATCGGAGAAAGCAATTAAGATTCTTATTACCTACTCAGGAAGGTCGTTCTTATTATTTTCATTCTCTTTTAGGGTAGCGTTATCCGTACCATTAGTTGGTAGGTAACTCTGTCTGTTGGATGTGAAGGGACAGGCGTAGGGTCATCGTATGATCATTGAAGGCAACATTGTAAGGATACCTTAGCAATTCGAAGGGACGATCATCACTTATTCGTAGGCAACAACCGAGGGATGAGATCATATATTTGTAGGCAACATCGAGGGTCATCGAGGGACTATGATCTTTGTGATGATTTTTAATCGAGGGACTTTGCTAATGGTATCCCTACATTCGAGGGACGTGATCATGTTTATTCGTAATGCAACAAGAGAGGATATCCCAGGGGGTGCAAGTGTGAAAAGTGTGTTGATTTCAGATATTTATCTTGAGATTAGGGTGATCTAAATTTTATTTTATGTCTTGTCATGCAATCCTATTAGCCATACATCTAAGCATTTATATACAATTATAGAGGATGCAGAAAGTAAATGCGGAAAAGTAAAGGTCCTACACTATTACATGGCTATGGGGCAGTTACATAATAGGATGTGCAGAAAGTAAATGCGGAAAATAAACCCTAATTAACTTATTACATCATGTGAGTAGATACATAATAGAGAGAAAAAGTGAAAGAAATAAACCTAACTATTACAACCTAGAAATAGTTACAACTATCGGAAAAATATCGCGAGAAGGATTAAATCGAAATAAGAGAAAATAATGTTAGTAAAAGATTTTTGATGTTAGTAGAAAAAGTTTAAGGTTAGTAAAACCTAATTACTAAAAAGAAAAACATTTTTGTATTTTTATGGGTTGATTTTATTTGAGAAAAAATAAGTTAAAGTTGATTTTATGATTAATTAAGCAAATAATTAAAATAAAAGGAAAATTAAATAAGTATTTTGGGGTTTTTTTATGATATTTAGAAAAATATTTGAAAATAAATTAAATAGAAAAGAAATAGAAAATAAGAAAAATATGAAAAATAGGTTAGTGAGAAAATTGACAAAAAATAAGGGTTGCAGGCGCTAAGATCGAACCCGGGTCTTGATGGTCACCAGCATACTCCCTTTGCCAACTGTGCTAGCTGCTTCATTTGTTAATAGACGGAAAAGAAAATATAATATATGAATAAAATAATTAATTGAAAATTTTAAAAAACACAGAAAACGCGCGCCCTGGGAGTCTTTGTCTTCCTCGCTAATACACAAACCTATACCCACGGTTTGTATCTGTTACTATAGCCTGTAATGACGGCTTTTCCATAGCCATAGCCCCTGCATAATTAAAACTCACGAAATATGCCAAATAAATTCAAAAGGAACCCATGGGATGATTAGAAATTCTCCTCTGATCACGATGGTACCATCGATTCTGTCCAATTTTACCTCTAATTAAGTTTCCCTAACTCGAGGTTTTGAAACCCTAACAATGGTGCAATCTTCAATCTGCAACTAAACTCAAATTAAATGGCACAAAAATTTTCTAAACATCATCACGGTTAAGAATATATATTCACATGTTATTTATGATAATTGTATGAGCATAATCGATTTTGAAAAATTTGATACAAACCGTGACTTGTACGGGCGTGTTCCTGGGCGTTCTAATTGATGGTGATAATCACAATAGTTCCAGAAGGCAGCGAGGAATCGTTCTTGATGCTTAGAATGACATGTATCAATCAGAAACTTGGTCTGCACTCTCCTTATGAAACACGATTTTTTAAGCTTTGTTAGGGTTCTTGAGGCTGCAAGAACTCGTGTTGAGCATCTGGAATGCTTGTGCATATATAGTAGAAGCAAATTAGGTCAACAAATTTGATCATGAATCAAGCTTTGAATGCAAATAAATTTGATTTGAAATCAACACTAAATCTTTCTATTCTTGATCTCATGATCACTATCTTAGAATAAATATTTAGTACACATGTACCACTCTTGTCAGAATGGTATGGATAATTGCATCCAAAAGCATGACATAAGAAAGCCACCATGGTCAAATAATACTACCGTGTCTTAAGTTTTTTCTTTATATTTTACAAAGATTGAATCTTATATAATAGAGTTGGTGGGACCCAATTTAAACTTTTGTATAAATGGTATGGATATTTACAAATACTAAAGTGGCTTAAAATTAAATGGGGTCCATTTAAGACATCAAAATGAGTATCATGGATATTGATGCTCTTAGATTTACAGCCTTACACTTATTTGATTTAATTTTATATTTTATTTTAATTAATTTTTAATTAAAATGAATTAATCCAAAAATAAATAAGGTCATGCCGTGTTTTAAAACCCAGCCCGACCCGGCCGGTCGGACCGGTCTGACCGAGAACCGGTGATCCAGGCGGTCCGATTAAGGGATAAGACCGGAATTACATTTAGACCGGATGAAACCGGTGTGAACCGGCCGGTTCACCGGTTAAACTAGTGAACCGACGGTTTTGACTGAATCGACGGGTTTGACTTTTTTTTTGTTAATTATTTTTAAAAATATTGTTATAGATCAAATAGATTTAGATGAGGATGAAGATGGAGACATGGATAATGCACAAGATACTATTGTTGATATTGTGAATCAAGAAAAAAGCAACACCGGAGAAGATAAAGTTGGTGGAGAAGACAATGAAGCTGAAGATGAATATGAATATCAATATTATGACAATTTGACTTCATGGACATAAAAAATTATGAATTGTTGAGTGTGGATTTCTGTGACTTATTATAATACTATAACTTATGAATTGTTAAGTTTCTATCACTTATTTGAATTTATAATTTGCTACATTAAGTTTCTATCACTTATTTTGATTGTTATTAATACTTTTGTTTATTCTAAATTATTTGAATTTATAATTTTCTACATTATTATAGTTACAAATTTCATATAATAAATATTTTTTTTATAGAAATCGGGTCAAAAGCCATGCGGTCTGACCAGTGACCCAGTAACTTTACCGAGTCGATCACTGGTTCGGATTTTAAAACATTGGGTCATGGCGTGTAAATGAACTTTAGAAGCTCTTTACATAAAAATCACATTTTCCTTGTATATATTGCAATAAATGAAATAATGTATTTAACAAATAAATTTGATCAATGAATAAAAATCAACAAGTAAAGATTGATATTATAACTCGTTATGCATGAAATAATGTATTTAACAAATAAATTTGAACAATTAAAATTTTTGTTGTTAGTTTTGTATTTTATTTGTTAAGCTTCCAAATTTTTTCCTACATTCTTATGTTAAATGCAAACTTTTATATTTAACGATGGAATGGAAATCATGTCAATATTTTGTATAGATTAAAAACAACGTCTAATTTATTTGAAAAATAGTGTAAAAGATAAATTATTTGAAATATATTATTTTAAAAAATAATAACATAAAATATTAAAAAAATACGATAATTGAAAATAAACTGATTAATATAATATTTGAGATAATATTATAAACCGATCACTGAATCAAGTAGAATAATTTAATTCAGTTCTATTTTTAAAAAATATTAAAATTATAATCCAACTAAGTTAAACCGATAGAAATATCTTCTACTGGGTTTTTTTTTTTTTTAACAAAAACCAATTCAAATCGAACAGACTACCTCCCACTTCTGCATTAAATTTTTAATAATAATGCAGCTTATTTAACAAAAATATTTGAAAATTAAAGATAACTTTCAAGGAAAAGAAAATTGATTGTAAAATTTAATTTTAAAATCTTATGAGTTTAACTACACTGTCATATATAATATAAATAATCACATTGTCATATCATATAAATAATTTAAATTTTTTAAATCTAACTTAAGTATATAATCTTCATTTATTTTGTTCGTTCGTGTATATTATTTTCTTATATATTATATTTTGTCACTATTTTTCCGAAACTCCAAATAAATCAAGTGGTAAATACTATATTACTATATTATATATACATATTTTGAATTTCACACAGCTTGAGAAGGTTCAAGGTTCAAACTGAATAATCCAAAACATGACACCTTTAAACTAACTAAAGTTCAAATTGAGACTTTTGAAGAATATTTATAAATTTATTATAATCACAATAAATTGAAAGCTCAAAATCTTACTAAAGCAATATTAAAAAAAGAAAAACACAAGAATTTAAATATACCAAAATCGTGAAATCAATTGTTTCTGAACGGTTTGTGATTGTGTTTTTTACAGAAGAATTACTCACACACCAACACAAACTCTAAACCCTAGAAAGACCTAAACATTTTGAGTTGGATTCTGTGGAGACTCCTCTGTGTTATTTGATATTCTAGAGGATTCATGAGAATCATCTGTAGTAACAGGATATCCTATTCCATGTCTATGTTGTGGAAATATCACAAATATCCAACCAACAAACACACCAATAACTGGAGGCAAAACCTGCAGAAGACGCTGCTGAGCTGACTCAAAAGAAGGGTAAAAACAGTGGACAGTATTTGTATCAAGAAGTCCAAGTAATGCAAAAATAAGCAAAGACAAAGCAGCATGCACAAAGTCACTACCCCTAAGTCTATACTTCGATAAATCAACCGAACTCGTCGACTCCGGCGTAGGCCATAATCCTTTAGTTGTTACAACGCCGTAGTGTCTCTTTTTATCAGATCCTGTGTAACTGTCTGTGAAAGTTGAAAAGAAACAGTTGAAACCACATGTAAGAAGTAGAATTGAGGTGAGGTACTTGTTGCTGGTTTTGCAGTGACCACTGTTGCTGAGAACAGGGTTTAAGAATTGGAATAAGAAAATTGTCCCTGTTGGGAGTAGTTTTATGAGGCTTCCAATTCCACCCGTGCTACTTTTTGTTACGCTACTTATTGTTGTTTCTATGTTTAAGGTTTGTGAAGGAACTGTTTCATTTTCATTTTTCTGAGCCATGTTAATAAAAATGAGAACTGAGCTAGGTAAAGGTTTCTTTTGTTTTGGTTTGTTTGTTTTATTCTACTTATGTGTTTGTTGATTGATTATATAGAAGAGGATGAGAGATAGGGAGTGACTTCGTCGTAAATGACTCATAATATTGATTGGACTTGGTTTTAGTCTTGAAGTCTAATTAAGATGGAATGGTATGAGGCTGCTAGTAAATGACGACTTTTGAAATATCTTTACAACGCAACCTTAAAAAAATGTCGATTTGTACTAGTGCTCTATGCCATATTGCACGTTGAACAAGTCCAAAATGATTACTAGTAAAAGGTCTAATAAAACATTCTTACCAATTAATAAAAGTTCAACATGAAGAAAAAATTCTCTGTTGGAATTGATTATGGGTACGTTTGATTCAGCTTTTTTTTTTAAAAAATCTTTGTATTTTTTAAAATATATTTTATAATATTTGTTTTATTAAAATATTAGAAATTTGTGTTTGGTTGTGATAGTTCCATAATTGCGTAGTTTTCTCTCTTATTCACTCTTTTTATTATCCTCATACCATATGCATCTCTTCTTTCTGTTGAGGCTTTGATACCACACTGCCCGGGAGCCTCACATACTATGAAACCAGCCCTAATTGTATCGTCCTTAAACAGCCAACCATAGGCATAACATGGACTAACAATTAAAACTGAAATTCAATAATAGCGAGGACTGTAGTATGGATCGAGTAAGATATTTTCTGATACACAAGATCTTCATTTTGAGGCAAGTGTAGAGCATACTTGCATATATATGGGGAATTATGATATGAACACAATAAATAAAGCTTTTAGAGAGAAAGAAAAGAAAGTTAGAACATTTTGTTCTTAAGCATACAAGATAGATATATTCTTATTGCTTATTCTTTCATATGTTACAAAAGGTATCCTTTTATAGCCAAGGAGAATCATAAAAAGACAAAAGAATCACTATTTACAAGCATGACATCATTAAATGTCTTATTTCAACAACCCAACACTCTTATCCTTTATGGATATATAATTGTAGTATTACTATACAAAAGGACGAAATTAAACTATTTATAAACATGCTTGTGACATATAAGTGTCACTTGTCCAATTAGTCCTTAAAGATAGGTTCATGACTTAGAGACATATTCTGATCGGATAAGTATTCTTCTGAAAAGCAGTCCCCGAATCGAGATGTCTCATTTTCCCACACGTCATCCATCATGTAAGCATGATCTGATATTTTTCTATGAATTTCTTCCACGTGTCCATCTGAGAATTCAACTTCCATTGGAGAATCTGCTTTTTCCTGTGTGGCTTGAATTGAGCTTTCTCCAACCTCTCAACTTTTGAGCTGAGCTTGATGACTTATACAAGTGGAATTATCATTCATCTTGTTTGGTTCATGGAGGTTGATGAAGTTAACATACTCCATTAATTCTCTTGTAACTTTCAGACTGGGAGGATAATCATCAATGGTTTCCCATATATGGACATAATTCTTACAACCAAGTAACTTAGTGGTAGGATATATCTGATAGGGCCTATGCATAAAGCAAACAATTTTGAATTTGCTAATAGCCTCTGAGGTTAATCCTCTTTCTTTGACCTCGTCTAGGACTTGTTTTAATTGATCTCTCCACCATGTTAGTGGGGAGTACCATTCAAGAGTAGTTCATATAAAGGATTTGTGATTCTTGGGATCCATTAAGTGTTCATACATGGCTTCAGTGGGTATGAGAACAGACATAAAATACAAAGCGATGGCCACCAGATATACCACAAATGGTTTATTGTGAACTTAAACTGAGGGTTTATTAAAATTGGTAGGGGAAATTGTGTGTCTGGGAAATAATGGGTATGATCAGGGAGTTTATTCCTTATGATTTTTGTCATATAATAAAAAATATTTCTAGCATACTGCTTGAGTTGTGAGGGTGAAGAGGACATAGTAATTCCTGGAGGGAAGTCCTTGGTCCTAGCTGCACGGGTTTGCAATGGTTTAACCATGAGAATCAGAGGAAAAGTGTGCTTGGTAGTAATGATCTGGATAGGTTTCATAGGCCTAGAAAGTAAACTGGGGATCACATTTTGAGTTCCTTTGATATATTTTACAATAAAATCATATCTGGAAAATCAATATTTGAGCCTAAGAGTTTGAGGATTAGGAGGCATCTTATTTTTGAATTCAAGGATCATAGGGAAAGAGGAATTATCCATCTGGACTTCAAACTGATGGCCTCTCAAGTGAAAGTCAAACTTTTGGATACCCATCTTGACTGCAAGAGCTTCCTTAAAAGTGGTATGGTAATGTTTTTCAGCTTCTTTGAATTGACCACTAGCATTACCACAATAATACTTTATTCCATCAGTTTCTTCTATCAAGATAGCTCCCCAATAATGATCACTAACATCCGTCTGTAAGATTCTTTTTCCGTCTCTTGGGATTTTTAAGGCTGGAGGAGTTTGTGCGATCTTTTTCAAAGCTCTTACTGCTTCAATTTGCTTGGTTCCCCATGGTGGGGGCTTTTTCTTCAACATTTAAGATAGAGGACTTGTGTATCTCACAAGTTTTGGCAAGAAATCTCTGATATAATTAATTATACCAAGAAATTGCTGAATTTGCTTAACTGTGAGATTTTCATCAAGAAAGTTATAATTCTTGAGCAATATGAGGCTGAGGTTGATATTTCCTTTGGGAGAAATGCATCCCTAAAAAATCAATCTTTGTTTGGCCCAATTGGCTTTTCTTTTCAGAAAGCGTCATTCCATGTTGTTTGTCTATTTGAAGAAATTGGCCCAATAATTATTTATGGGCTTTTTCATATTTTGAGAATAAGAGCACATCATCAATATAGATGAGGATACTATTGAGAATGGGATCAAAAATTCTAGTCATGGCCTTTTGAAAAAGTGATGGAGCTACCTTAAGCCCAAATGGTAACACGGTCAATTGGTATTGGGCGTTAGGAATGCAGAACGCCGTTTTGTAACGGTCCTCAGGGTCAATACCTAATTGCCAAAATCGATCGAACTTGGAATAGATTTGGGCACCTTTGATGAAGACATTTAAGGACGGGGCCTTTGGAATGGGAAATTTATCATCTTTGAGTAAATGATTTAGAGGTTTGTAATCAATTACTAGCCTCTTTTTTCCTCTTAACTTCTCAGATATTTTTTCCACATAAAATGCTTGGCAAGCCCATTCTGATTTGGTGGGTTCTATCAGACCCTGTTTGAGCAATTGGTTGCATTCTTCTCTTTCCAATGTATAATATGATGGGCTCATTCCTGGATGAGTGGCCTTGGTTGGATTAACATCTTCATTGAGCTTAAATGGAAGTTGAACAAAAAAGTCTTTATTCTTCCATAGAGGTTTTGGATGGTTAAATGTTTCATGGTTGTCTGCACAGAGTTTGAGTAGGTTAGTCTTGATTTCTTCATACCCAACAGGGATTTTAGCAACTTAGTGTCGTATAAAGCATCATTGCATATGATTCTATTCATAAAAAATCTACTTTCTTAAATATATTAAATAAGCAATGTATATGAATAATATATAAATACATTAATAATTCTATAATTTTAAATTTTTCTCTTATGAACTTTTGGAAATCTACCACAACCTATGATGAATTACTACCAAGATTGATATCACCACACAATAGCAATGAACAATTAAAGAAAGAAAGAAGAAGGAAATATTATTTTATGCAGAGCTTCTCTCTGTCCAATGTATAATATGATGGGCTCATTCCTGGATGAGTGGCCTTGGTTGGATTAACATCTTCATTGAGCTTAAATGGAAGTTGAACAAAAAAGTATTTATTCTTCCATAGAGGTTTTGGATGGTTAAATGTTTCATGGTTGTCTGCACAGAGTTTGAGTAGGTTAGTCTTGATTTCTTCATACCCAACAGGGATTTTAGCAACTTAGTGTCGTATAAAGCATCATTACATATGATTCTATTCATAAAAAATCTACTTTCTTAAATATATTAAATAAGCAATGTATATGAATAATATATAAATACATTAATAATTCTATAATTTTAAATTTTTCTCTTATGAACTTTTGGAAATCTGCCACAACCTATGATGAATTACTACCAAGATTGATATCACCACACAATGGCAATGAACAATTAAAGAAAGAAAGAAGAAGGAAATATTATTTTATGCAGAGTTTCTCTCTGCCCATAAACTGTGGAGAATTTCTTATTCACTTGCAATTGCAAATTCTGTGAATAGAACTTGATTACAAAAATAAGGGTTACTCCCTCTATTTATAGATTTAGGCTAGTTTGCTCC
The DNA here is from genome assembly GCA_021764765.1 of Vicia sativa. NCBI lineage: Eukaryota > Viridiplantae > Streptophyta > Magnoliopsida > Fabales > Fabaceae > Vicia > Vicia sativa. The sequence goes on from CM038796.1 coordinate 230,909,458, forward strand.
CTAAGTTAAATCCCAAAACTATAAAAGCCCAAAATATCTATTTGGACCTAAATTAAATCTATTTTATTCTAGACTTAAATCAAATCTATTTAAATCTAAAACAAATCTAATATGTCGAATCTGGGTGGCATGTTCAACTCACACACTCTTCGACTGGGTCGGCTTCATTCGACGCACACACATAGTTTCAACACACGTGAATTAATTTCAACACACCACCTAATTCATTGTGGCTAAACTGTCTACATTCATCATTTCTCTTAGTCTTTGAAATACTTCGATCTGCAGACCCTTCGTCATAATGTCTACAAGTTGATTCTCAGTTCTACAGTGTTCCAAGTTCATCTTCCCATCAGCTACCTACTCTCTAAGATAGTTGAACCTCATTTCGATGTGCTTGCTTCGACCATGAGCTATCGAATTCTTTTCCAGGTTAATAGTTGACATGTTGTCGATCTTCATGGTGATTGCTCCATGATATTTAACTTTAATTTCTTCGACCAAGTTCCCCATCCAAGTTGCTTGACATGCACAAAGAGAAGCAACTATGTATTCTGCTTCGCATGATGATAATGCCACAATTGGCTCCTTTCTCGAACTACAAGCAACTGGCGCACCACCTAACATAAACACATACCCTGCTGTGGATTTTCGATCTTCAGCATCACTACACCAGCTCGAGTTTATGTACCCAATAACTTGAATTCTTTTCTTTTATCAGCTGCAGGAAACAAAATGCCATAGTCGAGAGTTTCTTTCAAGTACCTCAATATTCTCTTCGCTGCTTCTAGGTGAGATACCTTTGGCTTCTGCATGAATCTACTTACCATAGCAACACTGTATGCTAAGTCAGGCCTAGTATGACAAAGGTATCTTAAGGACCCTATAAGTCTTCTATATTGGGTTGGGTCGACATCATTTTCTTCTGAGTCTTTCGACAGTTGCAGTCTTGGTTCTGCAGGTGTCAAAGTCAAATTATATTCTCATCTCAAATCTCTTGAGAATCTCTCATGTATATCTTCTTTGATGCATCATCAAACCTCTACTAGTCTTGTAGAATTCGATGCCAAGGAAATATGAAAGGTCACCCATATCAGATATTTCGAATTCCTTGTTGAGATCACCTTTGAAGTCTTCGATCTCCTTCTTATAGTTTCCTGTGATCAACAAGTCATCAACATAGAGACATAGTATAAGCAATTCACTATTGCTTATTCTTACATATACTCCATGTTCACTTGTACACTTCACAAATTCCTTCTCCCTTAGAAAACTATCAATCTCCTTGTTCCAAGCTCTTGGAGCTTGTTTCAATCCATACAGGGCTTTGTGAAGCTTGTACACCTTTCTCTCTTAGTTATGTTTCACAAACCCAGCTGGTTGTTTAACATAAACCTCTTCGTCTAAGGGTTCATTCAGGAATGCACACTTCACGTCCATCTGACATATGTGCCAACTGTTTATTTCTGCTAGACCGACAAGCCTTCTTTCTGGAGAAATCCTTTCGCCACTAGCCTTGCTTTGTGTCGAGTTACTTCCCCTTTAGGATTAATATTCACTTTGTATACCCAATTGACATCAATTTCCTTCTTGCCTTGAGGAAATTCGACAAGTGACCAAGTGTTGTTGTCTTTGATGGATTTCACTTCTTTATTCATTGCCTTCACCCACTTCGAATATTTGAATGCTTCATCTGCATTGACAGGTTCGACATGTGTATAGAAAGCATAACGTACCATCTCACCTTTATCATCAACCACATCATCTGATGTAACCACACAATCTTGCAACCTTGCAGACATGCGTCTTGCTCTCTGAGGTCTGCTTGTGCTTGGTTGATCTATAATTGATGGACCTCTTGTCAAACTTATCTTTCGACTTGAGTTTCTGGTTCTTCAAGTAAAATTCTTACTGAATATTTCTTGACACTTTGACTCTAGTCCCATTATTTAAGCTCATCTATGATCACGTCCCTGCTGATCACAATCTGCTTGTTCACTGGGTCGAATAATTTGTAACCTCCTGTCAAATGATATCCCACTAGAATCATTTAACTCGACTTTTCATCAAGTTTTCTTCTCAGATGATCTGGCACATGTCTATGTGCAATAGATCCAAATACCTTCAGATGACTCAAGCTAGGTTTTACACCAAACCAACATTCTTCTAGAGTAATTCCTTCCAGCTTCTTTGTCGGACATCTGTTCAAAATATATGTTGCAATCGACACTGCTTCACCCCAAAACTCTTTAGGTAAATTCTTGACCTTCAACATACTTCAAACCATATTCATGATGGTTCGATTCTTCCTTTTTGCAATCCCATTTTGATGTGGAGTGTAGGGTGGCACCGCCTCATGCACAATCCCTTATTTTCCATATAACTTGTCGAAATCTTTCGACACATACTCTCCACCACCATCAGTTCTTAAAACTTTGAGCTTTCGACCGCTTTGTCTTTCGACTATAGACTTAAACTTGGAAAATACCTCGATCACTTCACTTTTCTTCTTGATCAGGTAAGTCCATAATTTTCCACTGAAATCATCTACGAACGTGACAAAGTATTTATTACGTCCAAGCGAATCCACCTGGATTAGTCCACATACATCAGAGTATATGATTTCGAGAACAGCCTTCGACTTGCTTCTGAAACAACCGGCTGAACATCATCCGATAACTGTATCAATGAAGTCGCCATCGAACGTTTTTTATCTCGTAAAAGGAGAAAGGCAAACGCGCATCGCGAAAACCTAAAAGGGATAAGGCACGGTCCTGCGACCGAGAGATAGGGTAAGGGAATCTATTACGCGAAGGGAAGGTATTAGCACCCTACACGCCCGTAGTACTCTACGATATCCACTTCTATTTTCTGTCTAATGGGTGTGCTTACATCTATGCTTAATCGCTAATCATGCATGCAAAAGAAAAAGAGAAAATAAGAAACCACAGGGAAAAGAAGGAAGTATTTACAAAGTTTGCTCGGTCGAGCCCCGTGACAAGATGCCTACGTATTCCCTCGTGCAATGGGAAAGTCAGAGCGCCGTAGTTCGGCTCACTTGTTTTGGTGTGTTTTGTGTTTTTTACTTATAAAAAGGTTTTAAACACAAAAAGAAAGAAAGCGCGCAAAGGAGAAAAGAGTTAGTGTTGGTTGGTTGTTTTTACCTTGAGAAAGGAGTTTAAACCATTATTAAGTGTTTTGTTTTCAAGAGAAAAAGAAGTTTTACTTTTAATTACATGCAAGGACACAAAAAGAAACTAGCAAAACAAAAGGAAACTAACTAGTACTAGCCCTAATGTTGTCATGCAAAGATTGGACTTATGGTTGAGGATGTAAGGGAATCTCTACCTATGTCAACATGCAAAGGATGTAAATCCTAAAGTCTAGGCTCGAGAATCTATCCTAACCGAGCAGCCCTACGGGAAAGCTATCCTATATCCGTCTTGGTTGTGGAACCAAGGGATGCAAGGGGATGAAGCAAGCAAGTGCTTTGGCAAAAGCACGTAAACAATGCAATGCAAGCAAACAAATGACACACAAGCGCAGGAAAAGGAGGAAGTCCCATAGCCTCGACAGTAACGAGCATACCGTGAGTCAACCAGGAGCCGACACATCCAATTCCTGTTGAAGAACAAATGATGCGAGTTCGCGAAATGCGAACCCGTGAAAGCGGAGAGTCGAATAGGAACTCTTGCCACTTTTATTGTTGACTCGATAAAAGAAGCAACACGATTCGCGTGTCGAAATGACACGGACTAGAACTGCGGGGTTCGTTCGACCCTACCTTCCGCCCATATATCAATGACTCGATGACATGAAATATAAAAAGCGGGACTTTGCTTAGTGGTACCACGTCAGGCCCTAACCACTCGACCTATGCAAGCACAAAATGTAAACACTTATCGAAAGCTACCTCCATATGCAGATGGAGGATTTTAAACAAACCAAACACAATTAGCACAATTGCCTCGAACAGTCTTTAAATAAACCGAGGGTTCCCGAACATGCTCCAACTACGGAAGCCCCTTCATGCATCTCTATTCCTACTTCTCATGGAAAAGAAAGCCCTACTTCTCATGATATCTAGGAAAAGTAAGAGAATGCAATAAACAGTAGCAACCGAACGGATATAGAATCAAGCACGCAAACTAGCGAAATAATCCGAATACTTCATCGCACCATGCAACAAAAGTAAACCGGTGAGAATTGCTCAAAGCATCAATACAAGCGGAATGCGTGTCGATACGCATCCGAAGCGACAATGCCTACAAGAACGGGATAATACGAGCAAAACAAGATAGGAATAGTGCACACGTGGGTGTACAAACTCAACCAAAACCTGCAAGAGAAATCAGATGGATATGCATGGAATGCAAATCGAGCGATAAAACCAATGCTCATATCAAAGTGATGCATGAACATGCGAGGAATGCAAATCGGATCGATAAAACCAATGCTCATATCAAAGTAATGGATGAACATGCGAGGAATGCAAATCGAATCGATAAAACCAATGCTCATATCAAAGTGATGCATGAACATGCGAGGAATGCAAATCGGATCGATAAAACCAATGCTCATATCAAAGTGATGCATGAACATGCGAGGAATGCAAATCGAATCGATAAAACCAATGCTCATATCAAAGTGATGCATGAACATGCGAGGAATGCAAATCGGATCGATAAAACCAATGCTCATATCAAAGTGATGCATGAACATGCGAGGAATGCAAATCGAATCGATAAAACCAATGCTCATATCAAAGTGATGCGTGAACATGCGAGGAATGCAAATCGAATCGATAAAACCAATGCTCATCAAAGTAATAAATGAACATGCAAGGAATGCAAATCGAAGTGATAATTCCAATATTCAAATACATGTGAAAATGCATGAACATGTGAGGAATGCAAATCGAAATCGATAAAACCAATGTTCAAATACATGTGAAAATGCATGAACATGTGAGGAATGCAAATCGAAATCGATAAAACCAATGTTCAAATACATGTGAAAATGCATGAACATGTGAGGAATGCAAATCGAAATGATAATTCCAATATTCATGTAAATGTATTATTTAGAAATGAATTAGAATTAATAAAGGATATTAATAAAAAATATTAAAAAAATGTCAACGATATTCTAATATCCTAAAATGTCAGAATATGTTTTTTATGTATTTTTTACAATTCGAAACAATCGAAATCGGGAGCTAAATTGAACTAAATGTCAAAATTATAGTACATGAAACAGGGGGTGCAAAGCAGAATTCTGAATTGAACTAATCTATGTGATGATGCGCTGGGTCCAATATACAGGGGGGTATGGGATAGAATTTCTTAAGTCCAGTCTGTTTTTTTTGTGCTAAGCCCATTCCAGTTTTTTGTACTAAGCATTGTTACTATTATTTTTTATTCAGATTTTAATTAAAAATCACATGTCACATGTATTTTTTATATTTTTTGCGTATGTCACGTTTTATTTATTTTCTTTTATGTGGTACATGGTATCAACTGGTCAAAAAAAAATGAATTAAGTAATGTTTTGAGATTTTATTATTTTTTTAAACATGTATGTCACGTTTGTTTGATATGTGTATTACTGTAACACACATTGGTCCTAATAACTTAAGTGAAATCAGATTTCATTAATTAAAAATGAGATGACATGTGGAGAAGCAGGATTGGTGAGAAGAAAACATACATGAACCAGTGGGAGAACAACACGTCACGGGCTGGCATGAAGACTCGCCGGAACTGCTATTCGCCGGTGATCTCTTCCGTCGAACTCTTCGCCGTTTGCGATGGTTTTAAACCAGACTCCGCCGAAAATGAAAAAAGGGAACAATCTGTCTCCTTCGATCTTCACTGCTCAATCTGAATCTGATCTCTGCCTCCCACGAATCAAACGCAAGCGGTCAGAACTCTCGCCGTGAGATCTGGATATCCTTCGCCTAGCATGATGACGATGAGAAAGAAGAGGAGGAATTCTTGACACTGACGAAGACCAGGAGATTCGCCGAGGATTCATGGACGAAGCTGGAAAGGACTCGCCGGAAACATACACCTCCGGTCATCTCTTCCGTCATTCCGTTGCCGTCGACGATGGCCGTTCCAGGTTGTTTGAAGATCTTGCACTGAGAAATTCTTCAGAAAGCTCTATTCGCTCGCCTTCGTAATCTCGATGACAATGATTATAGCTTCAAGAAGCTTCGAATCTCGCTGCGACCTCTGATTTATTTGCCACAAATTGAGTTGGAAGGTGGATATGACGAAGCTCTTCTACTGTGTCCTTCAATTCTTGATAGTCATTGCGAGAAGAAGGCGTATTCGGTGTCGAACGGAAGAACAAAGTTTATTGATGGTTGTTGAAGGCGAGAGTAAGAATGTGAGTGGTGGTTAGGCGTGATAAAGATGAAGGTGGTTACATGTTGTTATGGTGATGGTGCAAGAAAAAGAAAATGAGCGGTGGTGCTGTCAGCGTTTTCGGGTGAGGAAAAAATGGGAGTCGAAGAGAGGTGAAAATTGTGGTGATAATTATGGAGAGTGTGATGGCTGTTCAAGAAAGAGATGATAAAGCTAAGTTGGTTACAGTGATTACCATGGTTGTTAGAAGTGAGAGAAAAAGAAAAAAAATGAATGGTGAATGAGTGTTATGCTGTGAGGAGGAAGAGTTTGTTACGGTTATGGTTTATTATTACTGTCAAAAAAAAAATGAAAAGAAGAGTGGTGTGGATATCGAGAAGAGGTGTGATGTGTAGGAAGGAAAACCAGTGGGAGTAGTTTCTGTTAGAAGAAGAATGAATGGCCTTAGTTACTGTAACTCCTCTCTCTTTTTTGTTCGTGATGAATGGAATATATTACTCTCCATTAGCAAAAAAAGGAATGAAAGTTTGTTTTTTTGATTTTGGTTAGAAGAAAAGGTGGAGAGAAAACGTGACAGTGAGAGAAGGAGTGAAAAAATGTGATCAAGAAAAGTGAGAGTTGTCTCGAGTTCTGTTGTGGAGGTGAATGATTACTAGCATGTGCATAATAACTGTAATGCCGCGTACATGACTTCTTGAATCAATAGCCCTTGATTTACAAACTTTTGTCCTTCGATTCCAACACTGAAATTCTAGAAGACATTTGCGTGATCGACTTTCACGTTGAAACTTTTTCGAATCGAGGCCTGTAGCATGCTTGAAATCGGTCCCGAAGATGAGAAATCATAACTGACTAACGGCGATAACGGCAAAAGTTTACCGAGTATTTTTTCATGACTTTGAGGTCTTATAACTCCTTCAATACTCGGCCAAATGGCACAAACTCGGTGTCGTTGGAAAGAAGGCGAGTAGCAGAATAACTTTGATGTTGAGTGACCGACGAAAAAGAGATCACAAGCTCGCCGTAATTGGCTTCGAAGTCACACCGACACAAACTGGTTTGAGTGTTTGAGGATTTTCTCTAAGTGTTATGTTTAATACATCAGTCCGTGTACACCACTTTGCAGCCCGGTAACTTCTTCGATACTCGACCGAATGACACAAACTTGGCGCTGTTAGAAAGATGACGTGGAATATAACAACTTTGTAGTTCGAAGAAAATTCGAACGAAGCCTAATTCACGGAGAGAAAAGTGTTTGAAAATTGCTACGCGAGTGTTCGATGAAATGTCTGGCTGGCCGGGCAAGTTTTATGCATGACATGTAGCAATTTTTCAACTTCAAGTCACTACTTACGGCGCTCTGTATCTCCCAGCTCCGATGTTCGAAATGAAAAAGTTTCTAAACGGAACTTGTAGAGGACACGGCAAACTTCATCTTTCGTGTTCAGAGTTTTTCCGTGCGGCAATCGGATCGACGAGAAAACAGCCCCGAACACATGCACATAAACTGTTCGAAGAAATGCGTCTCATAGCCATGGCAAAAATGTGCATGCTGTCTTGCATTTTAACAACTTCATGCTGTCACTTACGGCGTTCCGTTTCTTCCAGCTCGGACGTCCGAAACGAAAAAGTTTCTAAACGGAACTTGTATATGGAATTACGAACTCGAACTTTCGTGTTCAGAATTTTTCCGTGCGGCGACCGAATCATTGCCGAAAACAGCCCTGAACATGTGCACAAAAATACTCGAATTTAACAAACATAATGAGTTCTTATTTTCTGAGCTTTATAACATCCGATCCGAGTCCCGAATGAATTCGACTTCTTCAGCAAAGTTTTTGATTTCCGTGAAATGAACAACTTTGCAGTTGAGCATTTTTCGATTCGGAGCCATGAACTATGATAAAATCGACCCTGAAGCTGTCAGCAAAAGCATCGAAACAAACACTTCAAAATATTTCTAAGTGTTGAAATTTTGAGAAATGATAAACTGTAACTTTCGAGCTCCGTAATTTTTTATCCGTTTCCCGAATGGATTCGATTTCTTCAGAAAAGTTGTAGATTGCCATTAAATGAACAACTTTGATGTTGAACTTAATTCGAATCGACGCCTCGAAACACGTGTAAATTGCCTCCGAAGTCAAGCGCTTGAACATGTTAAAAACACTCAAAATTTTACTAAGTGTAAAACTTCAAAAGTTGTGAACTTCAAATTTCGGTCAGATAACTCAAATCCGGCATTTCGGAAAATCTTCACAGGACAAAGTCGAGTACGAATCGCGCTCTTTCCAACGACTATCAATTCACAAATTTCGACCACGGTGAGATACGGATGCGACAACATTGCTCCATGAACATAAAGTACTTTAAACTTAGAAATTTTTCTAAGTCTAAAATTACTTAAAATGCAAGAAACCTCATTTTCACCCGATTCTTCCGATTTTCTCAAAGAATGATCGCATTTTTTCAAATGTCGACTTTTGACCGTAATTTTGACCAAAACTCCACACCAAACTTTGACTTTTGTTGACTTTCGATACACGCTCAAATATCATTTTATCTGCTCGTCTTGATTTTCCGATAAATCGCGAGATCGATAAGCCAAATACCAATGCTTCACAACTCTAAGGCCATAGAATCGCGGGTTCAAATATCCACCACAACACCCGTAGCTTGAAATTGTAATCAAGATCCACCGATAGACGATCAGAGTACCAAAACTTGCAAGATAATAATCAGAAGCTTCTGGACACGCTTGCATATTGAAATGACGCTCGAATTGACAGAACCTCAAATATTCAACTTTTGAGAAACAAACCTCTTCTTAATTATGATTCATACGATTGGAAAATCTCGAACCCATGATCAATGCATGAATGATATGTATGCGATGCACCTATTAATTAAGTGTTAGCCAATTATTTATATAAAAAATGAAGAGGGTGAATTTTGGGGTACAACAGCTGCCCCTATTCAATCATCCTCGAACTTGAGAGCAAGGTTGGCGTCTGCCTTCCGAGCGACAAAGCACGAGGTGATTGAATACCAAAATGGACTCGAAAATTTACGCTCTGAATTTCAGTGTTTGTTGAGGAAAAGATACGTTGAGCCAGAGCTTAACTGGGTCACAACAAGGGGGAACACAAAATAAATGCTGAATTTTGTGACAATGGGTACAGGTGTATTCCTGACCCGATAAGAAGAAGAATTGGCCTCTACCCAATTCAATCCACAATGTCAGGGGAGAACTGACACGCAAGCGGAAGCAAAGACTAGATACGCAAACCAGACTAACCACATTTACGCCGACAGCTCGGGCGGGTTTGTGATACAAAGACCGGAAAACGCCGATTAGACTCTGCGAAGAAGAGAAAACAAGAGTATTCTTATTCTCAAAAGACCCACAATGCCAGGGAAGGACTGGTCATGCAAGTGGAAATAAAGACTAGATACACCAAGTAGACTAACCACATTTACGCCGACAGCTTGGGCGGGTTTGTGATGCAAAGACTAAGGTGCCGATTAGGCTTTAGTGATGACAAAAACAAGAGTATTCTTGTTCTCGAAAGACCCACAATGCCAGGGAAGGACTGACATGCAAGTGGAAATAAAGACTAGATACACCAAGTAGACTAACCACATTTACGCCGACAACTCGGGCGGGTTTGTGATGCAAAGACTAAAGGTGCCGATTAGGCTTTACTGATGACAAAAACAAGAGTATTCTTGTTCTCGAAAGACCCCAACGTGGAAGGACCGGTCATGCAAGTGGAAATAAAGACTAGATACACCAAGTAGACTAACCACATTTACGCCGACCTTGGGTTTGTGATGCAAAGACTAAGGTGCCGATTAGGCTTTATCGATGACAAAAACAAGAGTATTCTTGTTCTCGAAAGACCCACAATGCCGTGGAAAGAGACATGCAAGTGGAAATAAAGACTAGATACACCAAGTAGACTAACCACATTTACGCCGACAACTCGGGCGGGTTTGTGATGCAAAGACTAAAGGTGCCGATTAGGTTTGACTCGAAGACTCGAGGAGGAAAGACAAGTGTAGGGCTTGCTTTGAAGTCAAGACGTGTTGCACCAGGTAAGGTGGCGCTTCAACACTAATCAGAAGAAGATGGACATATTGCGCCGGAAGAAAGCGGGACACAACGGATTCCAAAAGAAACTTGACATCGCTGGGGATGAAAATGCATTTCTGGCCTGTAATCCTATGAGATGTATGACTCTTTTAGGGGATTATGTCAATGTAATGATGCATGCTTGCAAGACATATATAAGGTGAATGAAATAAGAACTCAGTCGAGGATTAGAGCATCGAGGAATGCCCAAAAAAATCTCTCAAGACAACTGAATCTTGCTTGATGAGCCCATCAAGAAATGATGCCACGGAGACCACTGGATGAGGCGCTTGGGAAATAGAATATACGCCCTAGAAAAATCTTCCACCGCTACCCATCACAACTCTAGGGAGACAAAGATATGTCAATGGGATGTCAAGAGATGAGAACCTCCGGGAGGATCATCATGGACAATATGCGACTCATCGGGGATCAAACGCCCGATCAACAATCCGTATAACACCTCCATAGGGAATATCGGATACAACACACTTGCGACTTTGGAGAACATCCACTAGGGACTTTCATCGAGACAATATTGTCAACCCGCACCGGATTGGTACCATGTTCTACAATAAGGATTTGTCGATAACAACATCGCTAGGGAGATTCACCAAATATGGTATCGATGACAAAAGCTACATCCGATTCTTTGCGAAGTTTCACTCGGGTTTTCTCGCCCATGCCATCGAAAACGAGATATCAATTTCATTGGAGGATGGCGTGAGGGCACCAAGTGAGATACCCGATAATGGAAGAAAATCCATGAGAGGGAGCATCGTCGGTCAAGGAAGAACTCGAGGGAAAGGACACCGTGCGAGGATGAACTTGTAGGAAAAGAAGAAGAGGACGCCGGACGAAGACGAACCCGCGTAAGAAAGAACAAGACAAATATGTGAAAACGAACTAATAAGGAAAAGAGAACGTCGGTGTAGACGAACTCGCAAGGAAAGAACATCTGTGAGAAGATGAACTTGCAAAGGGAAAAACGCCTAGTTAAGACGAACTTGGGAAAGAACATGCGAAGATGAACTTGCAAAGGGAAGAGAACGCCTAGTTAAGACGAACTTGGGAAGGACATCGTGTGAAGATGAACTTGCAAAGGGAAGAGAACGCCTAGTTAAGACGAACATGGGAAGGACATCGTGTGAAGATGAACCCGCAAGGGAAGAGAACGCCTAGTTAAGACGAACTTCGGGAAGAACATCGTGTGAAGATGAACTTGCAAAGGGAAGAAAACGCCTAGTTAAGACGAACTTATGGGAAGGACATCCGTGTGAAGATGAACTTGCAAAGGGAAGAGAACGTCTAGTTAAGACGAACTCATTTAACTTTACCAAGATGATGACATCAAGGAAGTGTCTGCAAGAACTATAATATCCTCGTGCCAAAGGCGGGTATAATTCTTCAAGAGTATCAAACATTTGGATTACCACACACCAAGTATGGATACCCAAGTGCGAAAGGTAATGCAAACACGGTAAGATAACCGACGATTTTGCACAAACGAAGAGCGCGACTCATTGAGAAAAACAACAGTCAAAACTTGAGTCAAGAAGAGCAAATCAAACGACAAATTTCTAAAGACCCAATCAAGACCATTTCTTAGAAACAGACTAAAGGAGGACCCTACATTGAAGAGTATTCTTCAAGATGTAGGAATTTCAATCAAACGAGTAATCGTGCATCCGCCAACTGTCACCCATACGCCACTTTCAACCCCGAGCGAAACATAATTAATCAACATGCCTGTGTCTCGAAAGGATTGGCCAACCTTGACAAAGTTGCCCAGCTTTAATGAGCCCAAGGATATAATACCATTTTGAATGCCCCGATTAAGATGATTCTTTGAAAGGCCGCTCAATATATTTTCGACAACCCGCCTCGGGACGATCAAGGTATTCATCCGATGCTCATTATGCAAGCTTCGGATGTTTGAGCACTGCTCATATGCAAAGAATGTTTTATCCTAAAATGATAATTGTCCGCAAATTCTATGCTTGTCTTGAAACAAAAGATTTTTGAAAAGATGTCGAAACATCGCGTTTTTGTGCGAAGATAACAAAAGATTGTGTGATACCAACTCAAAGGTGTTAGCAAACCTCCTAGGAGTCGGATACCGCGTTCTCATCACTTAGCTTTCAAATTAACCTCGCTTGCTTAGGACTTTTAAGGGTTGTAACGTGGCTCGTTCACGCTTTTAGAAAGAAAGATTTTTAGGCTCAAAATATTTGGTGCCCACCCCCTTCATGATATTCTCCGATCCTAAGTTCAGTTAACTTGATGTGAGCAATCATCTCTCACAAGAGGAAATTGAAAGTTGAGAAACCATTGCAGTTTCTGGGTCGTGCCACTTTGACTTTGTTAAGGACGGGGCTTCTTGGACCCGATAGCCACTCACCCTTTTTGCTTAGAGCTTGATCAACGACTTTGTTCTTCATTGAGGATGTTGTGTGATTATCCTCGCCTTTACGGCTTGCCAATTTGCTTTTTAACATTTGCCCTTTTATTTTGCCTAAGCGACTTATTTCCAAGTTCGACTTAGCGGGCTTTTTCTTTGTTTTTTTTTTTGCTTTTCTTTTTTTGATTTTTTTTTGAACCAGTCGTTGATCTTCACACTGTCTTTGATTTGCTAGATGTGATTGTGGAGATCCAGATCCCTTGCAGATAAGGAGTTCCCGTTGGGGTATTGTCCTTCCATGATGCACATTGTTGTCAATTGAAACTTGACTGCTACAGTTTCTCAACCTTTGAAGGATAGCCATTGTTGTATCCGTTGATGTATACTCGGTGAGTTTTGAATGCTCAACTGATTAATCGAACACTACCCCTTGGGTTTAAAATGAGGGTTTTCTCTGAACAGAAAAGAAACTCCTACTTCAAGGCTCAAAAGGGGGTTAACGAGGGTCTAACTCCCTTATATCTCCGGTGTTTGGGGATTTGAAACAAGGCCTATACATCGTCAGTAGGGTTTTTATTTGAAAGCAATACCGTTTGAAATTCTTGGTATATTTTCGTCATCCTCCCTACAGAGGTTTTGCTTTATTAACAAGAGTTGGATATCAAAAACATTTGAAAACAATCAAAAGTGCATACAAATGGATTAGTTCAAGACAAACATATTCAATGCATTATGATAATCATTCAGAAGATGAAAATGTTCTGCATACAAGCATGTACTAAACAAACAAGAAAGATTACAAATGAGAATGCAAATGAATCTTGAAATTGCCGTTGAGGAGACTTGACTTGTTGCTTTTGATGATGCATTTTGAAGTCTTGACATTTGCTGAACTAGCGGAGGACCCGAACATGACCATCTGGTGTGAAACTGATAGCTTTTGCCTCAATCAGATCCTGTACCTTGCACTTGAATGCATGGCAATCTTCAATACTATGCCCCAAGGTTCCAGAATGAAACTCACAGCTAGCATTAGCATCGTAGATTCTGGGCCGTTTATCCAAGGGAGGGGGAGCAAATGCAGGCTTGGGAACAACCAGCTTAAGATCATTCAAACGGACAAACAAATCTTGCATAGCTCATAGGAATAACATCAAACCTCCTAGGGAGCACGATTCTCTTGTTGTCTTTGATTCTGCTGACGAGGCGCTTGATGAGCCGGTGGGCGGGGCGGTCGATTATCCCTCTTCGACGCACAAACTCTGTTTTGAGGTATAGCAACAGGCATAACGGTCATATCAGCAGCTGGAGCTAAATTGACTTGTATACTCAACCCTGTGGAAGTAAACCTGATAATCCCTTTGTCAAGGAAATCTTGAACCTTATTTTTCAAGGTCACACAGTCCTCTGTATCATGACAGGGTGCCCCAGAATGGAAATCACACCTAGCCATCACATCGTACTCGAATAGAATCCCTTCAGGCATGGCAAGAGTTTGGAGTTCAACCAATCGAAACTTGAGCAGCTGAGGAAGCAACTGAGCATATGGCATCGGAATAGGATCGAATTGCTTTTCAGAGTGTGGCGACCATGGTTGAAGAGCTTTACCTTCTAGACCTTTCTGAACAATAGGAATTGGACGTGAACGAGGAGACCTCGGAATACAGGGTGATGGAGTAGATGCATGCCCAGCTTTAGGGCTCAAAGAAAAACCCTGAGTATAAGGAGGAGTAGCGACTCCTGTTGCTGTAGGAAAACTGGGGTCATCTCCCTTTCTCAACACGGTCCCTAAAATTTCCATCACCAAGCCTAGCTGAGTCTTCAACTGTTGGTTCTCTTCTCTCAAGTCTTGCACGTCCAGCATGAGAAATCCCATCTGTTCTTTCATCTCATCCATGTCTCCGCGAAGTTGCTTCATTACTCGGTTTCAAACGCAGAATGGCACGGAGGCAAAGTTCACAATCCTGAGTAGAAAATACCAGGTTTGAGTAAGAGAAATCCCAAGTTCAAATGCTTGTTATGCACAATGTATGTATATGCATGGTTAATGCATGATGCATGAAATGATCACTTCCAGGACATTCTTGCAATTTGTTATCAAACATCAAGTAATGATAGGATAGTGACAACAATAATTATCAAGACCAGACACACAATCAGATTGAGAATCAACTGCTCAAGTGCATAGATGAAATAGAGTCATACGAGAGTCCACGATCACAGAGTATTAATACAAACACAATAGTGAGCGAACCCCATCCAACAAGCCTGGAAGTGATTCGTCGAATCAAATAACATTTGCAACTACTTATTTAGGGGCCACTTGCGCCTTGAGCGTATGGATCTCGGCTACTAGCTTAGCCACATGAATGTCTCGACCCCCCACCATGGTGTATGCTGCATATTCTCCATCTTTAGCATATTGCCACTTAGTCTTCAAATCTTCAACCTCTTTAGAAAGGATAGTCATCTGCTTCTGTCGACTTTGGGCTTCAACTTCAAGTTCTTTCCTTCTCTCAAGGGACTCTTTAGCATTGGATTCTTCCTTGAGTCGCCTTTAAACCCGGATTTCTTCACCATGCTTGGCTTTCAATTTCTCATTAGCTATCTGCATATTCTTCAACTTCTCTTGTACCTGTCAAACTATTTGGACATCTGATCAAAAGAAGAGGAACTACCACCTTTGGATCTCTTGGTTTCTTCAAGTAAGCCATAAGCTCTTAAAACTCGGTCTTTCTGCTTGATCTCAACAGATAACCTCTTTTATCTTGAAGAGCAAATGCTAGGTCCATGGCTCGAACTTGTAACTCCTTCAAAGTCAATTCTCCGATTGAGCTGTTTGTAAACCTCGACGCACGAAACCGGAGGAGAGATTACGGATGAAGCATAGGAAGTAGCAAAATCAGTACTGACTTTCAACCAAGGAACCAGTTGAGAATACAAAGGTGCTTCCCTTTGTATGGAAGCCGAATCTTGGAGACCCGATCTTTAACCAACTGTAAGAATCAAACATAATTTCCTTTTGGCCAAAGAAAACCGTGCCCTTTTGTGAACCGAGCTCCATGCAACGATAATTTGATTTAGCAAAACCGGTTCTCATCATTTGCAAAGAAGATAGTTTCGCCAACCGACGAACAATGGGTACTTCACCAAAGGATATCCTAGTTGACGTGCCAATATAGGGTTATAATCGATGCAACCTTTAGTTCCGTTAATGGTACATTTGGAAACTCTCCACAACTAGTAATGATCTCGTAACCGCCGACATGGTATTCCAAACTATATCATATGAAGTGAGTGCGATGATTCGCTAGACCACTTCATGGTTTTAGCATAATCAACAAATGCCCTCTCTTTGGCAAATGTGTCTGAACCAATGATAGAGTAAAGGCATACAACCCATAACACGCCTTTTGACCATGGCGAGTGAATGGCATAATATGTATCGGCCAAGATGGTAGGAACCGGATTGTCATTCATGAAAGTAAATCGCAACATCCACAAACTTCTCAAAAGAGGAAAAATCACCATACCATAGATCATGACGGCTAAGATAGTATTGAAGCTTTTCCAACTACCAACCTTGGCAAATTCATCAGCTTTGACTAAAAGGAAACCCAATGGAAGTCCACAAGTGTGATCTTTCGGAACCCAATTGTCCCTTACTTCACTAACACGCAAACCAAGGGCTTTAGCAATGGCTTCAAAATCGAGTACCCATTCTTTTGACAAAGGCAAACCGCTTGATATCGATACCCAAAAGGAAAGAGTACTCCTCAAGAGTAGGTGCTAATCGATAATCTTGAAAGGTAAAACACCGAGCTCACTATCATAAAACGGAGTAGAGATTGCATGGCATAGAACTCATAATCCTCCATTAGTAACGGCAATATGTTCCCATGATCTTTTCGAACTCTCTTCAATCGATCCTTCACAAGAATACCTCGCTCTTACTTCAGAGATGTCGAATGCACATAAAGAGTATGAAGAAGTCTTCCTTAGGGCCTCGGTGTTGATTTGATTGTTGGTATTCATCCTGATGTTGATAGTAAACCACAAGAAGTCCTGGAAATGATATGCATGCAGGGTTAGATAAAATAACATGCTTTTTCTGACATTTCTTTTAAAAATAAACATGTTATGATGCAAACACGTTATGCATTGATCATGGGTTTACTACTTCCATGAACACTGATCAAACTGTTGCGCTGTTTCTGCTCTGATTGAAGAAAAACCAAAAATCGGACAGAGTAACGGCTAGAAAATGCCACCGGATGATATCATAGTCACCAACAGAAAACATCAGATCATCAATAGAAAATACCAAGTCACCAACAGAACATAGTCACTATCTGTACCTGTAATAATCATGATCCCGCCCCAACTCACAGGGTGATTCTATACTCAACAGGATGTCCCTAATGATATGCAGAGTCGACGATCCTTTATCGAGTACTTGACTACACAACAGGTGTAGGCGAGACCGCAATCGAATCTCGTCGATTGTACTCCATGCCTCCTCACACGCACCACGGATGCGGATTCGACATGGACATCCATCTAACCTATATGTCATCGGCGGGGTAGTTGGCCTTTACCTCAAGTAACACCCACCCGATCAAGAGATGAAACCAGACAACAACCCGTATACAGGATATATAAAAATCGGTAAATATGCCACATAGAATGTAATGCAAAACATACAAAGGATGATAAAGCGGTAAAGCAGGTAAATAGATAAACAAATAAATAAACACCCAATAGACATGAAAATAAAAGCTAGGATCGACTCGATCGGACCAGACAGTCTCCGATCTCCCGGAAGTCGCCAACAAACAACCGAACATCATCCGATAATCAGATCAATGAAGTCGCCATCGAACGCTTTTTATCTCGTAAAGGAGAAAGGCAAACGATCGCGAAAACCTAAAAGGATAAGGCACGGTCCTGCGACCGAGAGATAGGGTAAGGGAATCTATTACGCGAAGGGAAGGTATTAGCACCCTACACGCCCGTAGTACTCTACGATATCCACTTCTATTTTCTGTCTAATGGGTGTGCTTACATCTATGCTTAATCGCTAATCATGCATGCAAAAGAAAAAGAGAAAATAAGAAACCACAGGGAAAAGAAGGAAGTATTTACAAAGTTTGCTCGGTCGAGCCCCGTGACAAGATGCCTACGTATTCCCTCGCAATGGGAAAGTCGGTAGTTCGGCTTGTTTTGGTGTGTTTTGTGTTTTTACTTATAAAAGGTTTTAAACACAAAAGAAAGAAAAGGAGAAAAGAGTTAGTGTTGGTTGGTTGTTTTTACCTTGAGAAAGGAGTTTAAACCATTATTAAGTGTTTTGTTTTCAAGAGAAAAAGAAGTTTTACTTTTAATTACATGCAAGGACACAAAAAGAAACTAGCAAAACAAAAGGAAACTAACTAGTACTAGCCCTAATGTTGTCATGCAAAGATTGGACTTATGGTTGAGGATGTAAGGGAATCTCTACCTATGTCAACATGCAAAGGATGTAAATCCTAAAGTCTAGGCTCGAGAATCTATCCTAACCGAGCAGCCCTACGGGAAAGCTATCCTATATCCGCCTTGGTTGTGGAACCAAGGGATGCAAGGGGATGAAGCAAGCAAGTGCTTTGGCAAAAGCACGTAAACAATGCAATGCAAGCAAACAAATGACACACAAGCGCAGGAAAAGGAGGAAGTCCCATAGCCTCGACAGTAACGAGCATACCGTGAGTCAACCAGGAGCCGACACATCCAATTCGTTGAAGAACAAATGATGCGAGTTCGAAATGCGAACCCCGCGCGGAGAGTCGAATAGGAACTCTTGCCACTTTTATTGTTGACTCGATAAAAGAAGCAACACGATTCGCGTGTGCTGAGCTGACACGGACTAGAACTGTGCGGGGGTTCGTTGCTGACCCTACCTTCCGCTTGCCCATATATCAATGACTCGATGACATGAAATATAAAAGCGGGACTTTGCTTAGTGGTACCACGTCAAGGCCCTAACCACTCGACCTATGCAAGCACAAATGTAAACACTTATCGAAAGCTACCTCCCTATGCAGATGGAGGATTTTAAACAAACCAAACACAATTAGCACACGTAACCTCGAACAGTCTTTAAATAAACCGAGGGTTCCCGAACATGCTCCAACTACGGAAGCCCCTTCATGCATCTCTATTCCTACTTCTCATGGCAAAAGAAAGTCAGAAGCCCTACTTCTCATGATATCTAGGAAAAGCGTAAGAGAATGCAATAAACAAGTAGCAAGTACCGAACGGATATAGAATCCGGCACGCAAGCTAGCGAAATAATCCGAATACAATCGACCATGCAACAAAAGTAAACCGTGAGAATTGCTCAAAGCATCAATACAAGCGGAATGCGTGTCGACACGCATCCGCGACAATGCCTACAAGAACGGGATAATACGAGCAAAACAAGATAGGAATAGTGCACGCGGGTGTACAAACTCAACCAAAACCTGCAAGAGAAATCAGATGGATATGCATGGAATGCAAATCGAGCGATAAAACCAATGCTCATATCAAAGTGATGCATGAACATGCGAGGAATGCAAATCGGATCGATAAAACCAATGCTCATATCAAAGTAATGGATGAACATGCGAGGAATGCAAATCGAATCGATAAAACCAATGCTCATATCAAAGTGATGCATGAACATGCGAGGAATGCAAATCGGATCGATAAAACCAATGCTCATATCAAAGTGATGCATGAACATGCGAGGAATGCAAATCGAATCGATAAAACCAATGCTCATATCAAAGTGATGCATGAACATGCGAGGAATGCAAATCGGATCGATAAAACCAATGCTCATATCAAAGTGATGCATGAACATGCGAGGAATGCAAATCGAATCGATAAAACCAATGCTCATATCAAAGTGATGCGTGAACATGCGAGGAATGCAAATCGAATCGATAAAACCAATGCTCATCAAAGTAATAAATGAACATGCAAGGAATGCAAATCGAAGTGATAATTCCAATATTCAAATACATGTGAAAATGCATGAACATGTGAGGAATGCAAATCGAAATCGATAAAACCAATGTTCAAATACATGTGAAAATGCATGAACATGTGAGGAATGCAAATCGAAATCGATAAAACCAATGTTCAAATACATGTGAAAATGCATGAACATGTGAGGAATGCAAATCGAAATGATAATTCCAATATTCATGTAAATGTATTATTTAGAAATGAATTAGAATTAATAAAGGATATTAATAAAAAATATTAAAAAAATGTCAACGATATTCTAATATCCTAAAATGTCAGAATATATTTTTTATGTATTTTTTATTGGTCGAAATAATCGGAATCGAGAGCTAAATTGAACTAAATGTCAAAATTATAGTACATGAAACAGGGGGGTGCAAAGCAGAATTCTGAATTGAACTAATCTATGTGATGATGCGCTGGGTCCAATATACAGGGGGGTATGGGATAGAATTTCTTAAGTCCAGTCTGTTTTTTTGTGCTAAGCCCATTCCAGTTTTTTGTACTAAGCATTGTTACTATTATTTTTTATTCATATTTTAATTAAAAATCACATGCCACATGTATTTTTTATATTTTTTGCGTATGTCACGTTTTATTTATTTTCTTTTATGTGGTACATGGTATCAACTGGTCAAAAAAAATGAATTAAGTAATGTTTTGAGATTTTATTATTTTTTTAAACATGTATGTCACGTTTGTTTGATATGTGTATTATTGTAACACACATTGGTCCTAATAACTTAAGTGAAATCAGATTTCATTAATTAAAAATGAGATGACATGTGGAGAAGCAGGATTGGTGAGAAGAAAACATACATGAACCAGTGGGAGAACAACACGTCACGGGCTGGCATGAAGACTCGCCGGAACTGCTATTCGCCGGTGATCTCTTCCGTCGAACTCTTCGCCGTTTGCGATGGTTTTAAACCAGACTCCGCCGAAAATGAAAAAAGGGAACAATCTGTCTCCTTCGATCTTCACTGCTCAATCTGAATCTGATCTCTGCCTCCCACGAATCAAACGCAAGCGGTCAGAACTCTCGCCGTGAGATCTGGATATCCTTCGCCTAGCATGATGACGATGAGAAAGAAGAGGAGGAATTCTTGACACTGACGAAGACCAGGAGATTCGCCGAGGATTCATGGACGAAGCTGGAAAGGACTCGCCGGAAACATACACCTCCGGTCATCTCTTCCGTCATTCCGTTGCCGTCGACGATGGCCGTTCCAGGTTGTTTGAAGATCTTGCACTGAGAAATTCTTTAGAAAGCTCTATTCGCTCGCCTTCGTAATCTCGATGACAATGATTATAGCTTCAAGAAGCTTCGAATCTCGCTGCGACCTCTGATTTATTTGCCACAAATTGAGTTGGAAGGTGGATATGACGAAGCTCTTCTACTGTGTCCTTCAATTCTTGATAGTCATTGCGAGAAGAATGCGTATTCGGTGTTGAACGGAAGAACAAAGTTTATTGATGGTTGTTGAAGGCGAGAGTAAGAATGTGAGTGGTGGTTAGGCGTGATAAAGATGAAGGTGGTTACATGTTGTTATGGTGATGGTGCAAGAAAAAGAAAATGAGCGGTGGTGCTGTCAGCGTTTTCGGGTGAGGAAAAAATGGGAGTCGAAGAGAGGTGAAAATTGTGGTGATAATTATGGAGACTGTGATGGCTGTTCAAGAAAGAGATGATAAAGCTAAGTTGGTTACAGTGATTACCATGGTTGTTAGAAGTGAGAGAAAAAAGAAAAAAATGAATGGTGAATGAGTGTTATGCTGTGAGGAGGAAGAGTTTGTTACGGTTATGGTTTATTATTACTGTCAAAAAAAAAATGAAAAGAAGAGTGGTGTGGATATCGAGAAGAGGTGTGATGTGTAGGAAGGAAAACCAGTGGGAGTAGTTTCTGTTAGAAGAAGAATGAATGGCCTTAGTTACTGTAACTCCTCTCTCTTTTTTGTTCGTGATGAATGGAATATATTACTCTCCATTAGCAAAAAAAGGAATGAAAGTTTGTTTTTTTGATTTTGGTTAGAAGAAAAGGTGGAGAGAAAACGTGACAGTGAGAGAAGGAGTGAAAAAATGTGATCAAGAAAAGTGAGAGTTGTCTCGAGTTCTGTTGTGGAGGTGAATGATTACTAGCATGTGCATAATAACTGTAATGCCGCGTACATGACTTCTTGAATCAATAGCCCTTGATTTACAAACTTTTGTCCTTCGATTCCAACACTGAAATTCTAGAAGACATTTGCGTGATCGACTTTCACGTTGAAACTTTTTCGAATCGAGGCCTGTAGCATGCTTGAAATCGGTCCCGAAGATGAGAAATCATAACTGACTAACGGCGATAACGGCAAAAGTTTACCGAGTATTTTTTCATGACTTTGAGGTCTTATAACTCCTTCAATACTCGGCCAAATGGCACAAACTCGGTGTCGTTGGAAAGAAGGCGAGTAGCAGAATAACTTTGATGTTGAGTGCCCGACGAAAAAGAGATCACAAGCTCGCCGTAATTGGCTTCGAAGTCACACCGACACAAACTGGTTTGAGTGTTGGAGGATTTTCTCTAAGTGTTATGTTTAATACATCAGTCCGTGTACACCACTTTGCAGCCCGGTAACTTCTTCGATACTCGACCGAATGACACAAACTTGGCGCTGTTAGAAAGATGACGTGGAATATAACAACTTTGTAGTTCGACGAAAATTCGAACGAAGCCTAATTCACGGAGAAAAAGTGTTTGAAAATTGCTACGCGAGTGTTCGATGAAATGTCTGGCTGGCCGGGCAAGTTTTATGCATGACATGTAGCAATTTTTCAACTTCAAGTCACTACTTACGGCGCTCTGTATCTCCCAGCTCCGATGTTCGAAATGAAAAAGTTTCTAAACGGAACTTGTAGAGGACACGGCAAACTTCATCTTTCGTGTTCAGAGTTTTTCCGTGCGGCAATCGGATCGACGAGAAAACAGCCCCGAACACATGCACATAAACTGTTCGAAGAAATGCGTCTCATAGCCATGGCAAAAATGTGCATGCTGTCTTGCATTTTAACAACTTCATGCTGTCACTTACGGCGTTCCGTTTCTTCCAGCTCGGACGTCCGAAACGAAAAAGTTTCTAAACGGAACTTGTATATGGAATTACGAACTCGAACTTTCGTGTTCAGAATTTTTCCGTCGGCGACCGAATCATTGCCGAAAACAGCCCTGAACATGTGCACAAAATACTCGAATTTAACAAACATAATGAGTTCTTATTTTCTGAGCTTTATAACATCCGATCCGAGTCCCGAATGAATTCGACTTCTTCAGCAAAGTTTTAGATTGCCGTGAAATGAACAACTTTGCAGTTGAGCATTTTTCGATTCGGAGCCATGAACTATGATAAAATCGACCCTGAAGCTGTCAGCAAAAGCATCGAAACAAACACTTCAAAATATTTCTAAGTGTTGAAATTTTGAGAAATGATAAACTGTAACTTTCGAGCTCCGTAATTTTTTATCCGTTTC
This sequence comes from Vicia sativa, assembly GCA_021764765.1. NCBI lineage: Eukaryota > Viridiplantae > Streptophyta > Magnoliopsida > Fabales > Fabaceae > Vicia > Vicia sativa. The sequence goes on from CM038796.1 coordinate 230,932,914, forward strand.
CCGAATGGATTCGATTTCTTCAGCAAAGTTGTAGATTGCCATTAAATGAACAACTTTGATGTTGAACTTAATTCGAATCGACGCCTCGAAACACGTGTAAATTGCCTCCGAAGTCAAGCGCTTGAACATGTTAAAAACACTCAAAATTTTACTAAGTGTAAAACTTCAAAAGTTGTGAACTTCAAATTTCGTCAGATAACTCAACCGGGCATTTGGAAAAATCTTCACAGTGACAAAGTCGGAGTACGAACTGCGCTCTTTCCAACGACTATCAATTCACAAATTTCTGACCACAGGCGGGTGAGATACGGATGTGACAACATTGCTCCATGAACATAAAGTACTTTAAACTTAGAAATTTTTTCTAAGTCTAAAATTACTTAAAATGCAAGAAACCTCATTTTCACCCGATTCTTCCGATTTTCTCAGAAATGATCGCATTTTTCAAATGTCGACTTTTGACCGTAATTTTGACCAAAACTCCACTCACCAAACTTTGACTTTTGTTGACTTTCGATACACGCTCAAATATCATTTTATCTGCTCGTTCTTGATTTTCGATAAATCGTAGATCGATAAGCCAAATACCAATGCTTCACAACTCTAAGGCCATAGAATCAGTTCGGGTTCAAATATCCGACCACAACACACTGTAGCTTGAAATTGTAATCAGCATCCACCTGATAGACGATCAGAGTACCAAAACTTGCAAGATAATAATCAGAAGCTTCTGGACACGCTTGCATATTGAAATGACGCTCGAATTGACAGAACCTCAAATATTCAACTTTTGAGAAACAAACCTCTTCTTCAGAATTGTACAGATTCATACGATTGGAAAATCTCGAACCCATGATCAATGCATGAATGATATGTATGCGATGCACCTATTAATTAAGTGTTAGCCAATTATTTATATAAAAAATGAAGAGGGTGAATTTTGGGGTACAACAGCTTCCTGCACACATTCTTCACACACTTCGTTTGGAATGTCGATTTATAAAAATCCTGAAACCATATTCTTTTTCTTCAAATCTATGAAGTCTCTAAATTTTAGATGGCCTAGTCGATAGTGCCATATCCATTCGTCTCTGCTAGATGAAGTCGAAAGGTACTTGTGCTCTATCACATTAAGTTCAATCTTGAAGGTTCTATTCTGGGACATAGGAGCCTTCAAGATTAACCTTCCATTCGCATCGACAACTCTCATCATCTTGTCCTCGAAAGTCACCTTGTAATTCTTTTCAACCAACTTCCATATACTAAGCAAGTTGCTCTTCATGCCTGGAATGTACAACACAATTGAAATCACTGCCATTTTGTCATCTTTTCTCATGATCATAACATCTCCAATACCTTCAGCTACTAGAGTATTGTCATTTGCAAATTTCACCATGTTCTTTATTGAGGGATTTAGATTAACAAACCAATATTTTCTTCCAAACATATGTGATGAACATCCTGAATCCAAGTACCATTGATCCTTGAATTTTTCTTCATCTCTTGTTGTGACCATCATCAACGTCTCTTCTTCATCATGCTTTGCGAACTTTGCATCACTTTCTTGATTCTTTCACTTATCTAGACAATCACTCGAATAATGATCACACTTCTGACAATTGTGACATTGAATGTGACTCTTGTCAGGCTTTCGACCACCACCTCTTCCTCTATTTGCAACACCACCTATTTGGTTGCCTTGGTATAGTTTTCTCTGATTCGACATGTTTCCTTCATTCTGGTTTTCTCTACCAGTCGAATTTTTGTAGCCACCTCTACCTCTGTCGAACCACTTTCCTTTGCCTTTGGTTTCTTTTGCTGAATTTTCCTGCAAAGCCACATCACTCTTTGCCTTGCTTGCAGATCTTTCATTCATTCTCTGTTCATGATATTATAGCGTCCCTTGAAGATCTTTCTTTGTCAATTTCGACAAATCTTTCCCTTCTTCGATAGCCACCACCACGTGGTCGAACTTGGGAGCCAAAGATCTCAAAATCTTTGAAACAACAACTCTTGTTGTTAATGCCTCTCCACATATCTTAATTTGATTCACTACTTTTGTAACTCTAGTGAAGAAATCATATATGCTTTGATTGTCTTCCATCTTAAGCAATTATTACGTTCTCCTGTGAGTTTGTAACATCACCTCTTTCACCTTTTCAGCGCCTCCAAAATATTTATCAATAATACCCCAAGCTTATTTTGCAGATTTTGTATCACTAACCTTTTCGAAGTTGTCTGAACTCAGACATTTATGAATTATAAAGAGAGTTTTATAACTATTCTTCTCCGATTCTATGTGTTCTTTATTTTCTTCTTTTGAAGCATATTCTTCAAGCTCTTCTAATTTATCCTTTACAAGATCCCAAAGACCTTGACAATGGAATAAAACCTTCATCTGTTTGCACCAATTCTCATAGTTATCTACTTTCAGAATCGGTAGGCTTGCTGGATAATTCGCATTCTCATAACCCACTGCCATCGTGAATTCTTCTTCCACGATCGTTCTTCATCGTTCTTGAATGTTCTTCCTTTGAATCTATTAACCGGAGCTCTTGATACCAGATGTTGGAAATCCACCATAACCTATGATGAATTTCTACCAATCTTGATGAACAAGATTGATATCACCATACAATGGCAATGAACAATTAAAGAAAGAAAGAAGAAGAAGGAAATATTATTTTCTGCAGAGTTTCTCTCTGCCCACAAAATGTGGAGAATTTCTTATTCACTTGCAACTGCAAATTCTGTGAATACAACTTGATTACAAAATAGGGGTTACTCCCTCTATTTATATATTTAGGTTAACTTGATCCCTAAGCTAAAGCCCAAAACTATAAAAGCCCAAAATATATATTTGGACCTAAATCAAATTTATTCTAGACTTAAATCAAATCTATTTAAATCTAAAACAAATCTAATCTGTCGAATCTGGGTGGCATGTTTGACTCACACGCTCTTCGACTGGGTCGGCTTCTTTTGACTCACACACATAGTTTCGACACACATGAATTAATTTCAACATAAACTAGTATTAACTAGCTATATAGATTAAGGAAATCAAATCGTTGATATGAGTTAATAGTTGTCGTAATGTAATGTAAAATGTACCGGTAAAGATTTTAGATTAAGTTATCAATTGACTTAACTCACGGTGAAAGTTGTCACCATACTTTATTATTTTCAAAGTGAAAGGGGAAAAGAGTGAATAAAATCCTCAAAAGAAATAAAGATCATGAAGGTCAGTTATGCAAAGAGAATATATTAGCACTCTAAGCATCTACGGTATTCCGCAAGATCCACTTTGTTTGCTCTAATCAGAATGTGTGTTATTTAAAGGCTTACTTGCTGAAGGGAGAAAAAGAATGAATATTTACAAACAAAAGAAAATAAAGTTCTTTTTTATTATTATGTTTTCCTTGGTTTCAAAACTGTGTGCCTACATATCCCCGTCGTGCAATAGGAAAATTAGAGCACCGTAGTACTTGTAGAAAAGAACCCAAAAAATTGTGTGTTCATTGATTTTAAATGAAGAGACAATGTATGAGAAATAAAGAGAGACATTGTGCACCAACATGAGGGAGGATTTGAGAATACCTCTAGTACTCAAGTGGAAAAATCGACAACCATAGAGATAGAGGAAGAACATCTCGATTATAAATGAATCATGTTTAATCTTAAAAAAGATTTTAAAGGGTAAAAGGTGCGTGAGGGCACAAAAATTATTGAATAATGTTAAATGTTTTTGCCTTTTTGAAAAGAATTTGGTCATTTTAACCACATTAAAGACTATGACTAAAAGAAGCACAAAGTTGGGAATGCACCACCTCATATCTCTCCTAATGCATAAGACTCATGACACCCGGTTTGCCTCTTTATGGATTAAGTGTTTTTGAGATTTAAAAAAAGAAAATAATTTTGAGAAATCACTCGACATAGTCGAGGTTTATTATGAAAGCGGTTTGAATTTAGAAAACAAAGAAGGTTTTGAAAATTAAAGAAGGGGAAGAGATTAAGAGACTATTCTATGTACAAGAAATTAAAAGAATAGATAACGAATGTCTGACCAACAAGAAACTGATACTTGACATAATAAAGTCAATATAGAGTTCTCATCCCTTTAGATTACAACCATAGATAAAGAATATATCGAGAGTGTACTAGTTATTGAGTGAAAATAAATCACAAGCAGAGAGCACAACACGTGAAAATAAATCACAAACGAAGAAAGCGTAGATAAATCTGAAGCGTCAGATAAAGCTCAAAGCATCGGATAAGGCTCAAGGTATCAGATAATGCTTATGGTATCGAATAAAAATTCCCGCATCAAATAAAACACAAAGACAAAACCAATAGCACATAGAAACTACTTGAAATCTTAAATAAAGCTCAAGTGTAAACTACAAGACCATAATGAAATGAATCGATAACTACTAAATATTGCATTTTGTAGTGTTATTCATAATAGATTCATGTAGGAATCAACTCTAAGAGGGAAACCATAGTATTTGTGTTCAAACGTGTTCGAAAATTAAATCGAATTTTCAAAGTTCGAAATCAAATTTAAATTCAAATCATGAGAAATCAAATTCAACACAAAATTTATTCAATTAAACCAAATCCGGGCAGCCACTACACCAATCCAACAATGCCCAAATAATATTCATCTCAAACAATCAAATACGAACAAGAAACATAGTGATGCCACAGTTAAGGTATTCTTTCGCATTTCAAATAAAATTGCACAACAAAATGACATCCAACTCAAACATGTTAAACATAAATGGAATTTAATCCCAACACCACAACCCACTTCCTCTTTCAAAGTTAATTCAAATGAACCAAAAAGTGTCATCAACAATTCCTTCACATTAACTCAAATAATCATGGTATCATTATCCCAACAATTAGCTCAAGATTAACCACACAATAACATCATCCAATTTCATCATCCCTTTGACATAAACAACATCATAATCATCAATTCAAAATTTCAATCAAACTAATTCAAAACCTTATATTGACATAAAAAATTATCACACAATTTGATACAAATATAAAATGGTACCACCATCTAAACTCATTAATTCTAACAATTATATTACCATCTATTTGAATCAAATAGCCCTTAAATTATCAACAACAACACAATAAGGCCGACACAAATTCACCAACCAGAACTAACACAAGTGACATCATAAAACCTCAAATTAATCATTCAAAACAAATTAGAAGTTGCAACACAAAATCATCCACAGACAATAAACACAAGTTAGTGAATAAAGGTGATTTTTATAACACCCTTCTAAACCCCAAAGAATTTTCACAATTATTAAATTAAATAAATCAAAGTATATCACCAACAAGGGTGTCACATTTTCATAAAACAAAACATTGTAATAATAATCATGCTCCGTAACACGGGTCTTCAAATTATTCCATAAGATATTTCAAATATTTGATTCTTCAAAGTTAAAGCAGCAAAAATCATAGTTCAAAATACTTCATAATAAATACTTCATAAAATTTGATCATATTCCATAACTCATACTCGTAAGTTTAAACAAACCCGAATACCAAATAGGGTGACTCAACATCTTAAAACAAAACAAAGTAACATAAGTTCCAATTATTCGATCTCAACCCTGATGTTACATATCAGAGCAAGATTCACTTATTATACGGAAAGAAATTAAACGCGTCCTGAAAGCAATCCTCTAAGCTTCTATAGACTATTCTCGTTCACTTACACGTTACCCATGTGGAGGTAACATTAAAACATAAAGGGTGAGTAAATCCTAATTATTATACAAGACATAAGACATATTTAATACACACATAAGAAAGGCATCACACAATCATCCTATCTTCATGTCATACTCACACCTTCACTACTTCATCAATATACTAACACATTTCATCATGCACCATGAATTATCAAGCATTACAATAACACATCACAATGCAATATCACATAGAATGCAATGCAACATCATAAAGTCATGCATGTGGTACCGAATCACCACCATTGGACCGAAGTCTTAATCAACATCACTGGACCGAAGTCTTAATCACCATCACTGGACTGAGGTCTTAATCACCATCACTAGACTAAAGTCTTAATCATCATCACTGGAGCGAAGTCCTAATCACCATCACTAAACCGAAGTCCTAACTATGTCATTAATGTAATGATACGCAACTTCTAATTAATTCGACCACGACTAGTCACCACGCATCACCATTCATGGTTCATCACAAACATCATCATATCATCATAGAAATCAACATAACATCATAACATCATCATAAACAAGGCAACATCATAATAAACGAATCGTCATTTGTGATTCAACGCGGGGAACTTATTTCTATTCTAACATAGGTCTTAGAATTATACTCCTTACTCTTCATTTTTCCCACATAGATATAATTCATCGTGTTAGCTATCCAACTCTTCAAACGACACCTCAATCTAAGCTCTAGAACTAAAGTTATGATCATTTTAAGTTTTCCAACTTGGACATCCAATTCTGCCTTTCGTCGTCTAACGACACCCCTCCATCGCCCGACGATGCAACCTTCCCGTCACCCTTCGTTCGACGATGCTAAGAGAGACACATTCCAGATTCTAGCTTCCATCTAGGCTCTCTTCGCTCCGATTTTTGCCTGGCGAGACGTCCATCACCCGACGATGCCTCATCACCGACCGACGATATTTCGCGAACAAGGTTTTCCTGTTGCAATTTATGTGTTGCACTAGTCCAATTTTTCTATGATTTCATCACCTTACACGTCCTAAAACACCATTTAATCATAGGTTTTCATCATCTATTAACATCCTATAATTCTATATTTTATATGCATCAATTGTACACCAATATTCATCAATAATCTACCAATTCATCATCAACCTACACCAATATTCTCCTCAACCAAACCTAAAGCAAACTAAAATTATCTAAACGTTAAAATCAAATATAATAACAATAATAAGACTCCTCTTACCTTATAGTTTGAGCGATCAACTTTCCTCTTCGCGTTTCTTACGGCGATTTCTCTGAATTCCTTTGACCTAGATTTCTCTCTACTCTTCTCCCAATTTTTTCACAATCGTACTAAACAAAATAATTCACGTTATTCCTTGTATAACCCTTAGACCCCTAATATCATCTTCTCATCTTGTCCTTACTTATTCTTCATCAATTACTATCTTGACCTTATTTTCTCTACACTTTTATTATTCTATTTTTTCCAATTAAAATCATTCTAAACAACAATTCCAATTATTCAAAAATACTAATAATCCTCTTAATTAGTCTAATTCCCACTATGCTACACATAGCAATCCATCATATGTCATAACACACTTCATGCTCATCAAATCATCACGAACATATGTCATTACAATGACTCACACAAAACACCAAAATATCACATGTTCTAAATAATTCACAACGACTCACGTATCATGCTAAATTAATTAATTAGATGATTAGTCTAAAATTGGATTGTTACAATTTTGAAGTTACCAAATAAAAGAGAGAGCGAGGATGGAACGGTGATGTTTGTGGCTATTTTTGACAATTGGTGTGGGTATCAGTTATGGCAGAGAGTTGAGTAGCATGGAGAAGGTTGTTCAGTCTGTTGGCAAAAATGATGTCCTCTATTCACAATAGCTATATCTATTTATCATTAAAAACTAGGTTTTCTCAAATTTAATAAATAGCCAAAATGTCCTCTATTGTTAAAAATGACATAAAAAACTAAACGAATAAAAATTTAATATATTTAAAATTATTTGACTTAAATATATTTTGGTCAAGTTTTTTAGTTTTAGTCCTTAAATTTTACTTCATTCGAAATTTTGTTGGTCCTCCTATAATTTTATATATGTGACACCCTTATTAATGACATGATATTGCTACAATAACTCTCTATAATGTATGTTCATCTAACATGGAGTTACTCTAACATTGACATATCACTAATAAGGACGTCACATGTACCAAACTAGATAGGCCAATGAAATCCAAAGCGAAGTAAAATTTATAGACCAAAAAATTAATTTTTAAAATGAAGAATTAAAACTTAAAAATCATAAAATTTGAGGATCAAAAGTATATTTAAACCAAAATATTTTAATTCTAATTTTTCGGAATAAAATAAGAACATCTAAAATTATCAAAGAGATTTTAATCTCTTTTATAATTAAAATTGAAGGATCAAAAGTATATTTAAACTAAAATGATACAAATATTGATTTATCCTAATTTCTAATCGATCTAAATACGACTAATAAATATTTATTAAAGATTATGATTAAATAACAAAATATAATAGGATAATGAGATTAAAAAATTTAGGTATAGTCAACAAAGACATTCCCCATAAAAGAAATAGGAGTATTCAACAAAGACAACGAGGCCGACCATCATCAAAAACCAACCTTATCCATTAAAATAGTACTTTAATAATTAATATTATTATTCATTTTAATCTGATATATAAAAGTAGCCATCATATTTGGACATGCAGTGGATGTTACAACTTACCTGACTGCTTCATCTATTTGTTCTTTTAATAATAAAAAATTAATTAACTTTTAATGTTAAGTCTTGGATTAAGCACGATATTTCCCTGAAGTAAGAAAAAATATTTAATAATTTTAACATTATCTTAAATTAAGAAGCTTAAACTGATGATATTACAGGCCTAATTTTTCACATTCACCATTAATTGTTTTAACAAAATGAAACAGAACTGCACAAGATCCTACTCGAAACCATTTTGACAACAAGCCACTCCAATTTCAGATCCATCTAGTCGTTTCAAAAAATCACGATCGGATCAGAACTTAAAACTGTGAGCATAGTTACGTTAACGGAGACCAGTAAGAACAAAGTGGAAATGGATCAACGTTTTATCGGGTTCAACCCGATTCAAAACCCGGAATCGAACCCGTTTTAGTTGGATCAAATATCAATCGAGTCGAAGCAGACGCCTTAGATCTTGCGTCGCGGAGAGATCAACCGTCGTTGACAACGGCTTCTTCATGAGAAAAGATGGAAGTGGAAGCGCGCTCGGCGACGGAGACACCGAGAACGCAGATCCAGCGTACTTGTCGCTCTTCACTGCTTCCAGCGATGAATCCAGTGATTTACCCCTACGGAGAATCGTCACCTTTTCCCTGCTCTTCGCAGTTACTGAATCATCAGCGGTTGATCTCTTCAAGATCAAATTAGTATCACGTTTCTTTAGTTCTGGTCCGGTAACCGGCTTCCGGTAAGACTTTGAAGTTACTGCACGTTTGTTGTTGTAGTTATAGTGGTTGCTCCGGTAGGAAAACGACGCCGGAGTAGGTATGAAAAGGTATTCCTGAGGGTGTAAAACCTGAGTCCCCATGGCGCTATAGAAAATAAATAAATATGGTTGGTAGAAGAAAATGAAGAGAAAAAGAAGAGGTTGCTTAATTTAATTTAAATTTTAGAAATGGGTAAGGGTTGATTATATAGTGAATGAGGAAGGATAAGACAAGTGGGATTTGTACCGTCCTTGCCATGTTAATAAACAAAAATGACGCGTCAGGAAATACAAATACTCGTTTAATAAATTGAGAGAAAGGACAGCACATTTCTGACTGCGTCGTTGTTGGCTGACCGGAATGGTTCGTGCGGGACCCACTCTTGGTTTGGACTGCTGATATTTTCATACCGAACCGACTTGTTTTGCTTCGGGAGGTAGCACCTGAGTTAAAGCAATGACGTCGGTATAGTATATTTGGTGGATGAAAGAAAGTTCAAGGAAATAGGAGAAAACAATAGGAAATGATGGATTTGGATCCTCTCTCCTGTGTACTACTCTATGATGTGTCCTCTCCTGCCTTCATCTAAGCCATTTATACATCTTGTTTCTCTCTCTTCAAACCAACTTTATTTTATTTTTTTGATTTGTATTAATTCTAGACCATTAGATCAATAGACATAGTGAAGAAAAAATATTGTCTCTTTTTTATTTTAATTTTTCAAAACAATTTCATTTTAATTATTTTTACTAATTAATGACAAAAAAAATTTAAAAATTACTCATTAAATTCATTGTTAATTAGACGAAAGAATCAAAATGAAACATTTTGAAAAGTAAATAACTAATAAAAATATTTTCAAAGTTAAAACACCAAAATGAATTTTCACGTAACATACAAGACCAAAATAATATTTTGTCATTATTTTTTAAAAATAAAACTATATTAAATATTACAACCAGTATTATTTAGAAGAAAAAAATTATTTTTTAAATGCATTAAATAAATAATATATCTAGACAATATATTGTCTAAATACATTATTTATTAAATGTATTTAAAAACTATTTTTTTTTTATAAATGAGACCGGAGAAAGTAATAAAATAGTTTTAGACTCAGCACAAGAAGTGCAAAGAAAAGGCCACAACTAGTACAAACTTCACAGAACAACAACAATTGCATCAAGAACGAACTTATGTAACTACATTCACAAAGTAACTGCAACAAAATCCTTGCTCTAAACACTTGACCCAAAACCAGGTATTCTCCTACACGAAAGCAAATAAAGTAAACAAAAGAAAAACTTTTCATAGCTTACATGAAAGGCCTCTGAGCTGCTACTAAGAAAAACTAATGAAACAACGGGAAAAAAATGATTCATACATAGATATATCACGACATCCAAACTAGTATACTTTCATATAATAAACCGACTCCAATGATTAAAAAACTATCAGAGTAAGACCAACATCCCTGAGTCGGCATTACTCGCATATAATGAAAGGATGCTATCTTATTCGGTATTACTCGCATATAATGAAAGGATGCTATCTTATTTCCTCTTTCTCCTCTTTGGGATTTTCCCTAATAAAATGGAATCCTCTTTCCTAGTGGTGTTTTATGTTCCCCTGTGGATTTTATCTTTCTTTTTTATATATGGAATTCATAATTATAAGCATTACATGATATCTTAGAGTCAAAAATAGGGTTTGTTTTCGTATTTAAGTATCTTTAATCGCGTCGAGATGAAGATTTTAACCTTCGTATCTCCGGATATAAGACACTTAAATAAGGACAACTAATATACCCTAATTTTTGCCTCTAAGATCTTTTATCATTCCATATCTTCATAATGCATTAGGATCACACATTTGGATTGGTTATCACTTCTACTCTATCCTCTCTCGAAGTCTGTCCTTGAGGGATCACCAAACACCTTAAATTGTGTATCTTGTATATGTGTGTTTCATGTTTACAAACCTCTAAATCCAAAAAGATATTTTGTTTCTTTTCATGTTTTGTACATTGTAGGTATTCATACAAGGGTAGCTATCACATACCCCAAGTTAGGGTTTGAAGATTGATCCTTAGTTCATGTATTAAATTACATGCCTTCTTCAACAAGTTTTACCAAGATATGAGTCTCATTATCAATTTTGCTTCAAGATAACATTATTTAAAGGTCTTATGAGCTTCATCATGTCTTAGTTTGCAAGCAAAGTTTAAAAGACTGAAATTTGATTCAAGATTGTTGACCTAATATAGTAAGCTCTTGATTTCATGGTCACAAGTGCATAACTCTCTCAATTTTCAATATTTTGATGTGGTTATTTTATGCTATGAACTCTTATCATCATCTACAACAACTTATCTTTACATGACAAAAGCCAATTAGACTTGGAGAATCATCAAAAGCTTGAAGAGATTATATGTCCTTCAAGAAATCAATGAAATTATTGATGTAACTTCTCAAGGCCATAATTTGCTCAATTTTTGTGATTTAGAGATGATTCCAAAACCATATTCTTATTCAAAGGATCCTCTTCAACTTCTCTTCAAAGATCCAAGGCCAATTTTGAGTGGAAGGTCATGAAATTTTTGAAAATATTATAGGTCATCCATGGAGTTCTCAAGTGATTTTCATCAAATTTCAAATGACACAACTCCTTCAATTTTTAACATTTTTGGATGATCTCAATGCCACATTTCTCTTTGAGGAGTTCACTTGATTTCATCTATAAGGTCCCAGAGCTAATTTTGAGTGGAAGGCCATGTAATTTTGCAAAATATTATAGGTCACTTTGAGGTTCTACACTTAGAAAAAATTTCTAAGTATAAATTTCAGTGAGTTTTTCATGATTTTAAAGTTGCATAATTTTATGCTCAAATGTCCAAATGGAAACTTTTTTAGTGAAAAATAAAGCTTGTGAGAAGATCTTTGCAATGCTATAGGAATCGTGCCATAAATATTCCTACATGTTGAGTTGTGATCATTTGAAGATGGTACCATGAAATCAGATTTTTTTAGCATGGTTCTGTAACACCCTTCTAAACCCACATATGTTTCGCATGTATTTCTATGAAAGTGAAATTAAATAGAGACCACGGAAGGGAATCACAGCTTCATAGAATATCAAAAACAAATTAAGCCTACTCCGTAACACGGGTTGCAAGAACACTCTGAATAAATAATACTTTGGTCTCATCATATAAATCACTTAAAATATCACAACGAAATTCATAGTCTCAAAACATCCTTATTATCAATGTACTTCGCATGATTCATTAATTTAAACATCATATTTCCAGATTGTTATCAATACCATGAAAGACAGTTTAGAAAACTCAAAATAAAAATAGAGACATAAAGTTCTCAATCAAATGATCTCAACCCTGATGTTACATATCAGAGCAAAACTCCCTTATTCTATCGAAAATAGATAAACACACTTTGAAAACTATCCTCTAAGATTTATGCACTAATCTTGATCATCTACAAGTTACCCACATTTCGAGGCAACATTTCCAAGCAAAAAGGGTGAGTAAATCATAATCATTATAAAAGACACAAGGAATAATTATAGTAGTCAATGGCACAACAACAAAAAAGCGCACGTCATAAAATCCTCATGTTATACTCACACAATCAAATACTCATATTAAACACACAATTACATCATTATGTCAATACAAGTCATCAGACTTCATAAATAGCATCACATAATCCTTATAATATAATCAATCATTATGCAATGTCATACATAATGCAAATGCTCTTTATTAGACTCGTGCATGTGGTACCAAAACTTCACTGATGACTCAGTCATCTCCAAAGATCCGCACCAATAAGATCGGTTCCCACTTGTAACCAGAGCAGTTCAGAATTTGCACTTAATCCACACTACGGGATTGATACCTTCACCGGACTATTGTCCTACCATCATCAATAGACTGAAGTCCTAATCACCATCATTGGACCAAAGTCCTAAACTATGTCATGAATGTAATGATGTGCAACAATATAATTAATACGAACACGACTAGTCAAAACGTATCATCATTCACAATTCATCACAACATCATCATATTAAATACTTATGATTTTTAATTATTAAATTAATTGAGGTCATAATTTATTTAGTTTATTGGATTATTAAGTTTAATGATGGAATTAATTGGAGAGAAGGATTAATATTTATTTTATTTAATTATGATTAAAAAGGAATAAGAGGAATAAAAGGAATAAAATAAGGAAAAGAAGGAAATAGATTCATTTTGGAGAAAACAAGACTACGTAGAAGTGAGAAGAGGAGAAAGAAGAAGGAAAACCTAGAAGCATCAGAATCTCGAAGAACCCACAAGGTAAGGGGTGATTTCGACTGATTAATGCTTATTATAGGTTTTGATGTTGATTCTATAGATCATAGCATGTTAGGAAATTGTGTTTGTGAAATTCTAGGTTCCATGAATGTGTCCCTAAGAGTGTCGAGGGTGTCGATTGAGTCGAATGTGTATGAAATATGATTAAAGTGTCGAGATGAAAATAGATGATGGAAATATGTTGTTTGATGTGATGAATGATGCAAAATGATGTAATTTGGTGTTTCCAATGATGGAATTCGTATGGGTAAAAATGGGTGTGATTGAAATTGGAAGGATGCTGTCAAAAGTGCAGAAAATGACATTTTTATACGTGGGAACCGGTTCCTGTGTGGTAGGAACCGGGTTGCCCTTTGAAAATTTATAAAAATCGAAAAATACGTGGGAACCGGTTCTGATGTGACGGAACCGGTTCCCATACATTTTCCAAAGAACGAGGTTTTGAACTTTTCGTGAACCGGTTCTCAGATATGTAGGAACCGGGTTCCAACTTTAATTTTTGAAAAATGTCAAACTTTGAAAATTCATAACTTTCAAACCGTAAGTCCGTTTTGAGCGCCGTTTTGGACGTTATTTTCTAAATTTAATGCTCTATTTTATGAACTGAAAATATTTTCCAAAACTTGAAGTTATTTTGAAAATGAGCCAATTTCTGAGATAAGTGACTTTTGACTGACGCATAGTTAATGGTGTGTAGTGGAGATCCTGTGTTGATGGATGTACTGATAATGTATAGATGTATTGGCATGTTTACACTGATGTTAGATGTATGCATGATGGATTGATATATCATGTTGATTGGTTTGCATGTTTATGCTGATGTTGATTGTATGCATGATTGGTTGAGATATCATGTTGGATGGTTATTTCAGTTATGTTGAATTGATGTATTACATAGACTGATTAATGTTGCATGCTATTGATGTGCGTGCATATGCATTGTTTTGGTGAAGTTAATTCCCATTGTGCGGAATTTGGCTTGGATTGCCGATAACCGAGTGAGGATGGGTGGTTAGGCTGGATTCGTGTCCGAGTGGTTATGGACGAATCGATGGTACTGTATCCGGTTGATGATGGATCAGTGTTGGGTGACTTGGTCACGAGTCGGTACCGCATGAGTCCGCATTATATTTGTGTGAAGTGGTAACATGTTAGGATGTCTTCCAGTGTTACTCTTCGTTGATTGTTATGGTTAAGCATGATGAATATGGTTGTGTGTGTGAATCTGAATTTATGTTAAATGGGTGAAATGATATGCTTGTGATATATTATTGATTGAAAGACTTATAATGTGCTTTAATTATGAGAAGTCTCACCCTTACTTTACCATTTCAGATTAAATTAGCAGCTGAGGAGTCGGTGAGGATGGCTCTAGAGCTTATCTTTTAGTCCGTGTGTCAGTGTCATGCTCTGATTAGGTTGTAACACTGGGGAACGCTTAGTTAAGAGAATCATTATTGTTTAACTATGTTGGATTTGAATTCCTTGATGACCTTGATGTCTTATTAATTTTAATTTTGGAATTTCCGTTGTGTAAGACATAGTTTTACAATTATTGAATTGTTGGATGATGATCCTCAGTGTAGCATGGCTATTGTTTGATGAAGTTGTTTTAATTATTAATTGTGACATCCCGTATTATACCGTGTTAACTCTGATTAAAGACGATTTAGATATTAATTTAATTAATATATTCGGGGTATCTAGATGGGGTGTTACAATAGTGGTATCAGAACATAGTCGGTCTTGTCCTGTGTCGTTACCCCTTTAGTATGCGACTAGTGTGAAGTGACACTGTCGATACTTGTGTGCTGATGTAGATTGTTTTGTTATGTTACAGAACAATGGCCGGAAGAGGTAACGGAAGGAATGATGATGCCATTGCTGAGGCTTTGGGAATGTTGGCTGGAGTGCTCGGAGGGAACCAACACGAGTCTGCGATTGGTGCCGATGCACAATTGGGGAATTTTCGAGGAATAATCCTCCATTGTTCAAGGGCACGCATGATCCCGAAGGTGCTCGAAGTGGTTGAAGGAGATCGAGAGGATCTTGAGTGATTGATGTGCAGAGGGGTCAAGGTGAGATATGGAACTCACATGTTAGCCGAGGAAGGCGATGGTGTGGGTTGCTACCGTAATCGAACGAGGAAGATGGTGTTGCATCGACTTGGCCGTGTTCGAAGAGTTTTCCGAGGAGGTATTTTCCGAGGATGTCGAGGTAAGAAAGAGATTGAGTTTTGGAGCTCGCAGGTAACAAGTGGTGAGTATGCTTCAAGTTTTCGAGTTAGCAAAGTATTATGCTCATTACCCTAACGATGCGTATGGAGAATTTTCCAAATGTATTAAGTTTGAGAATGGTCTTCGTGACGAGATTAAGTGGTATTCGTATCGTATCAGGTTTTCCGATCCGTTGATTGTAGTAGGATTCTTGAGGAGGATCTTGCTAACACTAAGTCGAATGCTCGAGGTATGTTGATAGGAAAGGTAAGCAATGATGGATCGTGGTAAGCCTTATGATAGGAGTAATCGGAGATCCGGAGGTTGGAAGAAGTCCGTGGAGGAGATTCTAGTTCTTCCGCTAGGTGCTATAAGTGTGGTGAGACAGACATCGTATGGTGGACTGTAAGAGCAATGATAAGAAGTGTTTCAAGTGTGGAAAGTTCGCCATGTGGCCAATGATGAGTGAAAGTGGTGACTTGCTACAGCTGCGGTGAAGAGGGTCATACTAGTCCTCGCACAAAACCCAAGAAAGAGCAATGGTGGTAAAGTGTTTGCATTGCGGATCGAAACTAAACAGATGATCGGTGATTAAAGGTACATGTTTTATTAATGGCATACCTTTGATTGCGATTATTGATCCGAGCTCATTTATTGCGTTAGATTGTGCTAAGAGATTGAATTTGGAAATTTCTAATATGGATGGAAGTATGGTTATTGATACTCTGCGTCGGGTTCGTTACTCGTATGTTTGTAGGAATTGTCCGTTGTGATTTTTGATAGGGGTTTGGTATGGATTTAGTGTGCCTACCGCTAGAACAACTTGATATCATCCTTGAATGAACGGTTGGAATTCAACCAGTTCATATCAACTGCTTTGAGAAGACGGTCATTTTTCCAAGAGGCTAAGATCGAAAATGAGATTATGTCGCTTAAATGATGAACTTAGGCGTGAAGGATGGTGCGGTGGTGTTTATGTTGTATTCCGCGATGCGAAGGGAAAGGCAAAGAGTGATGGATTGCTGGTGAATGAATTTCCGCAGGTGTTTCCAAGACGCAGTGAATTGCCACCGAGAGAGGTAGAATTTACTATAGAGTTGATTCACGGAACTAGTCCGTGTCGATGGCGCCTATCGCATGTCGGCATCGAACTAGCCGAATCAAGAAGCGCTATAAGAATTGCTTGAGAAGAAGTTCATTCGTCCGAGTGTTTTCGTGGGTGCTCCGTGTTATTGGTTAAGAAGAAGGAAGGTTCAATGAGGTTATGTGTTGACTACCGCCGTTGAATAAAGTTACAATCAAGAATCGGTATCCTTTGCCGAGGATTGATGATTTGATGGATCAACTCGTTGGAGCTTGTGTATTTAGTAAGATTGATCCGAGATCCGGATATCATCATTCGTGAAGTCGGAGGATATTCGTAAAACCGCATCGTAACGAGGTATGGACATTATGAATATTCATTATGCCGTTTGGAGTTACTAATGCACCGGTGTTTTCATGGAGTATATGAACAGGATATTTCATCCATATCTTGACAAGTTTGTAGTGGTGTTCATTGATGATATTCGATTTATTCGGCGATGAGGAGCATGCGTAACATCTCGAGTTGTGTTGGAATTGTTGAAAGAAAGGAAACTATATGCGAAGTTGTCCAAGTGTGAATTCGTTAGAGGAGGTGAGTTTTCTTGGTCATGTAATTTCCAAGAATGGAATTGCTGGATCCTACTAAAGTAGAAGCGTGTCTCGGGCGCCAAGAAGAATTCGAGATCCGTAGTTTTCGGTCTTGCAGTTACTAGGAAGTTTATTGAAGGATTTTCCAATGGCGTTGTTGACTAAGTTGACCAGGAAGGGTCAGATATTTGTTTGGGATGTTGAATGTGAGAAAGGATTTCAAGAGCTGAAGAGGAGGTTGACAAGTGCTCCGATCTTGATTTTGCCAGATCCGACTAAGTCTTTTGTGGTGTATTGTGACGCATCATTAATAGGATTAGGTGGTGTGTTGATGCAAGATAAGCAGGTTGTGGCTTATGCTTCGCGACAGTTGAAAGTGCATGAAAGGAATTATCTGACTCATGATTTAGAGTTGGCAGCTGTTGTGTTTGTTTTGAAGTTGTGGAGACACTATTTATATGGTTCTCGATTTGAGGTATTCAGTGATCATAAGAGTCTGAGGTATCTCTTTGATCAGAAAGAGTTGAACATGAGGCAGAGAAGATGGTTGGAATTCTTAAAAGATTATGATTTCGGTTTGAATTACCATCCCGTAAAGCAAACGTGGTTTGATGCTTTGAGTAGAAAGTCTTTGCACATGTCGATGTTAATGGTTCGTGAGTTAGATTTGGTTGAGCAGTTCGAGATCTAAGTTTGGTTTGTGAAACTACTCGAATAGTGTGAAATTGGGTATGTTGAAGTCGACTAGTGGTATTCGGAAGAGATCGAAATGGAAATCGATGTTGGTTTAGTTGATAAGTTGACATTGATCAACCAAGGTCAAGGAGGCGAGTTCGAATGACGAGAATGGTGTTATGAGATTTGGTGATCGGTGTGTGTTGGATGTCGCCAAATTAGGAAGAGCATTTTGGAAGAAGGACATCGAGCGGATTAAGTATTCATCCGGTGCTACAAAATGTATCATGATTTGAAGAAGTTGTTTTGGTGGCCGGAATGAAAAAGGAAATTGAGTTTGTGTATGCTTGTTTGGTTTGTCAAGTCGAAAATCGAACATCGAAACCATCGTGGTTGATGGAGCCGTTGTTTGTTCCGAATGGAAGGGATGGAATCTCAATGGATTTTGTGTCCGGTTTAGCAAGGACAGCTAAGAATTGTGATTCTATCGGGTGATTGTGGATAGGTTGACAAAATCTGCTCATTTCCGATAAGAATGGATTATCCGATGGAGAGATTAGCGGTGTATGTCGAAAAGATTGTGAGTTTGCATGGTATTCCGTCTAGCATTGTGTCGGATCGAGATCCGAGGTTTACATCTAAGTTCGGACGGTTGCAAGAAGCTTTGGGTACCAAGTTGCGTTTGAGTTCCGCTTATCATCCGCAGCATGATGGTCGACGGAAACGATTCGATCGTTGGAAGATTTCGAGAGCTTGTGTGTTAGAAGGGTGGAGCTTGGGATAGCTATCGCCATTGATTGAGTTTACCTACAACAATAGCTTTCACCGAGTATTGGTATGGCTCCGTTTGAGGCATTGTATGGTAGGAGGTGTCGGACACCATTGTGTTGGTATGAAACCGAGAGAGCGTGATTGGACCGAAATTGTTCAAGAAACTTGAAAAGATTAAGATGATTCAGAGAAGATGAGGACTTCTAGTCGTCGAAGAGTTACCATGATAAGAGGAGGAAAGACCTTGAGTTCGGTGAAGGAGAGCATGTGTTTATGCGAGTTACTCCGATGACCGGTATTGGTCGAGCTTTGAAGTCAAAGAAGTTGACTCCACGCTTTATTGGTCCTTTTCATTACCAAAAGAGTTGGGAGGGTTGCATATCATTGCTTTGCCGCCACTTGCGAATCTGCATGATGTTTTTCATGTGTCTCATTGAGGAAGTACATTCTGATCCGTCTCATGAGATTCGGTAAATGACATACAGTGCAGAGAATTTAACGTGGGCGGTACTGCGATTGAGGATCGGAAGTTGAAACAGTTGCGAGGCAAAGAGATTGCATTGGTAAGAGTGGCTTGGGGAGGACCAACTGATGGAAATGTTACTTGGGAGCTGGAGAGTCAGATGAAGGACTCGTATCCCGAACTATTCGTCTGAGGTATGTTTTCGAGGACGAAAACTCTTTTAAGTTGGGGAGAGTTGTGACACCCCAAAATAATGCAATAATTAAATACTTATGATTTTTAATTATTAAATTAATTGAGGTCATAATTTATTTAGTTTATTGGATTATTAAGTTTAATGATGGAATTAATTGGAGAGAAGGATTAATATTTATTTTATTTAATTATGATTAAAAAGGAATAAGAGGAATAAAAGGAATAAAATAAGGAAAAGAAGGAAATAGATTCATTTTGGAGAAAACAAGACTACGTAGAAGTGAGAAGAGGAGAAAGAAGAAGGAAAACCTAGAAGCGCGAATCTCAAGAACCCACAAGGTAAGGGGTGATTTCGACTGATTAATGCTTATTATAGGTTTTGATGTTGATTCTATAGATCATAGCATGTTAGGAAATTGTGTTTGTGAAATTCTAGGGTTCCATGAATGTGTCCCTAAGAGTGTCAGAGGGTGTCAGATTGAGTCAGAATGTGTATGAAATATGATTAAAGTGTCAGTAGATGAAAATAGATGATGGAAATATGTTGTTTGATGTGATGAATGATGCAAAATGATGTAATTTGGTGTTTCCAATGATGGAATTCGTATGGGTAAAAATGGGTGTGATTGAAATTGGAAGGATGTCAAAAGTCAAAATGACATTTTATACGTGGGAACCGGTTCTGTGGTAGGAAGGTTGCCTTTGAAAATTTATAAAATCTGAAAATACGTGGGAACCGGTTCTGTATGTGACGGAACCGGTTCCCATACATTTTCCAAAGAACGAGGTTTTGAACTTTTCAGAACCGGTTCCAGATATGTAGGAACCGGTTCCAACTTTAATTTTGAAAATGTCAAACTTTGAAAATTCATAACTTTCAAACCGTAAGTCCGTTTTGAGCGCCGTTTTGGACGTTATTTTCTAAATTTAATGCTCTATTTTATGAACTGAAAATATTTTCCAAAACTTGAAGTTATTTTGAAAATGAGCCAATTTCTGAGATAAGTGACTTTTGACTGACGCATAGTTAATGGTGTGTAGTGGAGATCCGTGTTGATGGATGTCGATAATGTATAGATGTATTGGCATGTTTACACTGATGTTAGATGTATGCATGATGGATTGATATATCATGTTGATTGGTTTGCATGTTTATGCTGATGTTGATTGTATGCATGATTGGTTGAGATATCATGTTGGATGGTTATTTCAGTTATGTTGAATTGATGTATTACATAGACTGATTAATGTTGCATGCTATTGATGTGCGTGCATATGCATTGTTTTGGTGAAGTTAATTCCCATTGTGCGGAATTTGGCTTGGATTGCCGATAACCGATAACCGAGTGAGGATGGGTGGTTAGGCTGGATTCGTGTCCGAGTGGTTATGGACGAATCGATGGTACTGTATCCGGTTGATGATGGATCAGTGTTGGGTGACTTGGTCACGAGTCGGTACCGCATGCATTGAGTCTGCATTATATTTGTGTGAAGTGGTAACATGTTAGGATGTCTTCCAGTGTTACTCTTCGTTGATTGTTATGGTTAAGCATGATGAATATGGTTGTGTGTGTGAATCTGAATTTATGTTAAATGGGTGAAATGATATGCTTGTGATATATTATTGATTGAAAGACTTATAATGTGCTTTAATTATGAGAAATCTCACCCTTACTTTACCATTTCAGATTAAATTAGCAGCTGAGGAGTCGGTGAGGATGGCTCTAGAGCTTATCTTTTAGTCCGTGTGTCAGTGTCATGCTCTGATTAGGTTGTAACACTGGGGAACGCTTAGTTAAGAGAATCATTACTGTTTAACTATGTTGGATTTGAATTCCTTGATGACCTTGATGTCTTATTAATTTTAATTTTGGAATTTCCGTTGTGTAAGACATGGTTTTACAATTATTGAATTGTTGGATGATGATCCTCAGTGTAGCATGGCTATTGTTTGATGAAGTTGTTTTAATTATTAATTGTGACATCCCGTATTATACCGTGTTAACTCTGATTAAAGACGATTTAGATATTAATTTAATTAATATATTCGGGGTATCTAGATGGGGTGTTACACCAAAGTCCTAAACTATGTCATGAATGTAATGATGTGCAACAATATAATTAATACGAACACGACTAGTCAAAACGCATCATCATTCACAATTCATCACAACATCATCATATTATCATAATAAACTGAAACATCATCATGTAGTCATCACTTCATCAAAACTTCTTCATATCGTTGCAATAACCAAAACATCATCATATTATTATAGTAATCAAAACATCATTGCGATTCAACACGAGGAAACTTAATTCCATCATAACTTAGGTATTAGTAATAATGCTCCCTATTTCTCATTTTATTATATATACTTAAAGTTTATTGCGTTAAATATCCAACGCTTTGAGAGACACCTAAAATAGAGTTCAAACACTCACTACGCCAAAAATGAAAATAGACAGCGCACTTTAGACAACGCTTTTTCCTGAAAACACTGCCTAAAGCTAAAAAAAATAAACACGAAAATATTCAAAGAAATTTCAGCAAAAAAGCTGCCTAAGGAACACTTTAGACAGCGTTTTATGGAAGCGCTGCCAAAAGACACCCTTAGAAAGCGCTTTTAAAAAAGCGCTGCTTAAGGATATTTCAGAAAGTGTTGCTAGAGGCACCCCTTTGACAACGCTTTTGAAAAGTGTTGCTAGAGGATCCCTCTTAGACAACGCTTTTGAAAAGTGTTGCTAGAGGCCCCCCCTTAGACAACACTTTCAGGAAAAACTGTTGCCTAAGGCCTTTAATTTTTTTATAAATAAAATAGAAACCTATTTTCATTTCATTCTTTCTAATTTTCAGAACTTTCCTAAAACCATATTTCTCTGCAAAATCTTCATCACGTCAACCTTCACCAACATCCTCATTGTCACCAACAACCCTTCATCTGTGAACCTTCATCAACATCCTCACTGTCACCAACAACCCTTCATCCGTCAACTGTCGTTTTGTCATTTCTCAAAGCTTATTCTTTGCGAACAACCTCTATTTCTCCGTTTCCAATTTCCAAGCTTCAAATTTCTGATTTTGTTGTTTCGCCATTTTGATTTCCTTCAACAACCGTCGTTTCGCAACCTTTGATTTCCTTCAAGTTCTTCTCTTCATTCAAGTTAGCTAGAATTTTCATAATTATTTCTCAAATTGTTAATTACAAGTATTACTTTGTATATTTCTTACCATTTAGGAAAAGTACATCGTGAGTTATGCCTAAAAGTTTGTTGACTTTGAATGTAAAAAGCTGCAT
This sequence comes from Vicia sativa, assembly GCA_021764765.1. Classification (NCBI taxonomy): domain Eukaryota; kingdom Viridiplantae; phylum Streptophyta; class Magnoliopsida; order Fabales; family Fabaceae; genus Vicia; species Vicia sativa. Next base: position 230,955,895 of record CM038796.1, read on the forward strand.
ACAGTTGGCCTAAAAATGCATGGTCATGTAGCTCATATATTAATATTATGGTCAACTATTTTAGGTTAGATGATATGTTCTTCTATATTTTTCATTTAATCTGGCTTATATATTCTGGCTTGTTTACTAAGTGATGTATGTGGGCTTGATTAATTGATCTACTTCTCATTCAACATAATCTATTTTGTTGTTCATGTATCTCAATGTATATCATCAAACAACTTAGGTTATCAAATAGAAAAGATGTTAACTTAACTCTTCATATTTTTTGCTTCTTGTTGTTCCATTCAAAGTGTTTAATGTCTCATCACATATATTGGTGTCTAGTTCTATGATATATGTGATGACATACAATCATTTCTATTTTTTTTAAAACTATTACAAGTGTTTATTTATTTGTATTGCATTTGTGTTTGGTCTGGTGTTTCGTACATGTATACACACATTGTCATGACTTGTGAAGAAATTTGTTATACCCCAAAATTTTTCCTCCTATTTCTCAAGACAATCCACATCTCCATACTCAATAATTTCTCAAGGGTTGGCCAGATGAACCCTCTCCTAAGCAATCAACCCAAAACTAGGGTTTTGATTCTCTCATGTGAAAGATGGTTTCCATTATCTCAAGTGGTCATCATACCTCCTCATATGTCTCAAGGGATCACCATGTCAATTTTTAAGCCTCACAACTCAAGTTTGCTCAATCAATTGCTCAGATGGTTGAAAATCAATTGTATTTGACAAAAAGTCAATTGTGGTCAACATACAGTCAAACTTCATAATTTTTGGTCAACATCAAGATTTTGAAGTCAGATTCATCATTTGATCAAGGGTTGATCATGATTCATCAAGAAAACTCAAGATTTGATCAAAAGTCAAAGTTTCCAAATTAGGGTTTCTAGACAAAAAGTCAACAAAACTTTGACCAAGCATAACTTTCACATAATTTATTAGAATTTTTTCCACCAAATCTCATTTTGAATAGAATTCAATTCTCTACAACTTTGTGTCTCACAAGCTTTGGTCAAAAATGCTTCATTTGAGAGTTATAGATTAAGACATTATAAGTCCTTCTAAAAGTCAACAAAAGTCATTTTTTTCCAAAGAAGTGTACATGAAAATGGAAGCTTCAATGAAGATGAAACCAAAAGGAGTGTTTAGAGGACATGTTGAGATTTCTAAAAAGTCCAAGAACACTTCAAAATGTTGAAAATTAAGCAAGATACAAGTTGTGCAAGTTTGGCATTTTCGAAGAAGTGCATGAAGATAAATACTTAGCAAAAATCAATTTTTTTTCTAATTGGGCCTGAGTTTTTGTGATCCAAAATTGTTCTTAAGACTATCCATGATCTCCAAGACCAATTACACGCCACCTTGTCATGTGTTTTATTTATTTTTGAATTAAATCACTAAAATTCAAAATTAATTAAAATAAAATGAAAAATAAAGAAGAAAGTCGTATGGGCTTGTTTTCTGATTGTCTCGAGGTCCAAGGAAGGCTATGCAAGCTGTCAAAAACACATGGATGTGTTTAATAAAAAATTGAGCCAAATTTGGAAGATTTTGATAAAATTTCTCAATCAAACATTCTCCATTGAAAGAATATATTTTTTTCATTCAAGTCTTGGCCTAATTCTCATGTCCTATATTAACACTACAAGATCAGACATCAGAGAGACGAATTTTTGCATCCAAGCGACTAGGGTTCTTGCTCGAAAATTCCAAGCAAACTTGCACCACCGGTTTCCAATATCCAACCGTTCTCAAGCACTTCCAAGACTTGATTCGTGTCCCTGAGGTATTATAGGGTAAGTACAGGTCAATAGCCATACCCAAATGTCCCTGAATCGTACCATGCATAAACTCTGATTGCCTCATATTTTTTTATTTTTCGTATTTTGCATTTTATCATGTTTTAATGAAAACTAACCATACTAACATGTTCCTGAGGTTCTGTCATACCCCAAAATTTGCCCTCCATCTTCTCAAAGATATTTCATACATCCATACTCAAGGATTCCTCAAGAGTTGATCAGACAAACTCTCTCCTAGACAATCAACCCAAACTAGGGTTTGGTATCTCTCAAGTCAAGATGGATTTCCAACATTTCCAATGGCCTTCATGCCTCCTCATATGCTTCAAAGATTCTCCATGTCAAGTTTCAAGCTTCACAAGTCAAGTTTCCTCAGACAATTGCTCAGATGGTTGAAAATCGGTATTGGACAAAAGTTAGCGTGGTCAACATACAATCAAAACTTCGATTTTTGGTCAACATCCTCATTTTGAGTTACATTCATCATTTGATCAAGGGTTGATCATGATTCATCAAGAAAACTCAAAATTTGCCCAAAAGTCAAACTTTCTAAATTAGGGTTTCTAGGTGAAAAGTCAATCAACTTTGACCGATCATAACTTTCTCATACTTTCTCGAAATTTTTCCACCACCTCTTGTTTTGAAGGAAATTCAATTCTCTACAACTTCATGTCTCACAAGAATGTCCAAAAATGCTTCATTTGAGAGGTATAGCTCAAAACATTAGTGTCATTTTCAAAGTCAACAAAAGTCAACTTTTTGTTTTGAAGATATATTGAGCATGGTAACTCCAATTGAGATGATACCAAAGACATTGGTTAGAGGACTCTTAGAGCTTTCCAAAAGTCCAAGAACACTCAAAATGTGGAAAATTGAGCAAGTTACACCATCCACAAGTTAGGCGTTTTGGAAGAATGCACAAGAGAGATACTTCAAAAATCAAATCTTTGCAAATGGGCCTACTTTTTCTTCATCCTAACTTGTTCCTCAAGCAATTAGGAGTGTCCAAGCCCAAAGCCACGAATTTTTTATTTATTTTTCTATTTAATTTGTAATTTATTCATTTAAATGCAAATTAAATCTTAAAATAAATTATAAAATTGAAATTAATGGCAAAGATTGATTTTATTCTTTCCTTAAGGTCCAATTAACTCACAAATGCCAGCAAATTCGAAATTGGAGCAAGAAAGGCAAGATTGGATTGAAATTGATCAAGCTTTGAAGATTTGATTTTCATGGAAATATCAAATTTGATTTCCATTGAATATTGATTGATTCTTTCCAAATTCAATCCCAAATCCATCCAGTATAAATATATGATGCATACCTATCAAGAAAGAACGAAAAAATTGCTCCACAAACCCTAACCTAAAGTCAAAATTTCGTGTCCTTGAAGTAACTAGCAATCCTAGTTCCAGCCATCCACAGCCAATTCTGAGCATTCCATCTTGTTCCTTGGGGTCTTTAGAGTCGATCCAGACTCTTATATCATCCAAAACCATCCAGAATTGAGAAATCACGAATCGGTTTGTTCTTGGAAATTTTGAAATCGTGTTTCATTATTCATGTATTATTAACATGTTTTGTTGTTGTTTTTGTGCTTAGTGATGTGTTTGCAAACTTTCTGGGTGCTTCAATCGAATTTCCATGGCCGGGAACACATGATGCCATTGTTAGGGTTTCTGAACACGATTTGGGGCTTCCTTTAAACGGAAAAATTGGACCATGAGACCTATACCATTGCATCCGGAATGATTTCCTGAATCGAACCATGGCCTTAGAATTTATTTATATTATGTTTGCTTGATTTTTTGAATTAGCCAGGGACATAGCGTCGAAGAACAGCCGACGCTAGCTTTGAAAATTTGAATCGGGGACGATGAAGCTTCGCGCGCGGTCTGGAGCTTCAGGGAGCGACACTTGTCTTTCTTCTACTCGATCCGGTTTTCCAACAGTGAAGCAACGTAGCTCAGATGGCAAAGGCAAGGGGATTCAAAGTTTGAACATAAGGTCTTCAGTTCGAATCCTGGCAAGACCAATGTTTGTTTCTTTTTTCACAAACTCAATTATTTTCATATTTTCATTATTTTTAACATTTTCATTCTATTTTAATTGTTTTCATAATTTTTATTCTGCATTTAAAAATTACCAAAAAATATTTTCTTTTTACATTTATATTCTGAAAATCCTTATTTAATTTAATAAATTAAAAAATACATTTTTGTATGCATATTTAATTTTATCTTTATTTTAGCATTTAAATCATCATAAATTGCATTTTAATTATTAAATCTTTTCCAAAAAATCCCAATAAATTATTTTAATCTATTTATCTTATTTCCAGCATATATTAATTTTCTCATATTAAAATTTGCATTTTTCTAACATTTTTCTCTTATTTCGATTTCATCCTATTTTCCGAATTTCTTATTCTTTCACAGGTTGCTCCGTTTCGGACGTTTTTCTTTTATCGTTCTAGTTTTTTTTCCAATAATGTAATTGCTCATGGGTTGTAATAGTTTAATCTAGGGTTTTATTTTTAAGTTTAAATTATGTATCCTAAAGCCATGTAATAATAGCGTACCTTTCCGCACTTTACATTCGCATTTTACTTTCGCACCCTTATCAATTGCTAGTAATTAGGCGTGTATGGCAAGATAATAATTGGACATAGCTCACACTAATCTTCAAGATAAAATATCCGAATTTGACACACTTCTTTCACACGCACCCTTAGGGTAATTTCTCTCGATGCCTTCGATTCAAAATGGTCATGTCCTCGAACGTAGAGGTATTCTAGCACCGTCGCCTTCCAAACAAATCATCATAGTCCTTCGATACAAAGATCATAAGACCCACGATGTCGCCTCCGAATACATGATCTTGACCTCGATTGTCGCCACGAAAATGATGATAGTCCTTCGAATGTGCTAGGATACTTCCTAGTTGCCTTCTATGACCATCCGATGTCCCTTCGAATGTCCCGTTTACATCCAACGAATGGAGCTACCTAATAACTAATGGTATGGCTAGCGCTATTCTAAAGGAATGTAGAAGTACAATAAAACGACCAATTCTGAGTGGGTAAATAAGTCTCTTAGTTGCTTGCTCTATCAAATGCTTTTCGCACCTCACACACTTTTTCAAAGTTCAAATTCTCTTTCAAAAACAAAACATTTCCGAACACTTTGTATACACTCCTACATGAGTCATTACAAAGTCAAAGCGAAATGCCTTTTCAAAACATTTTTGTCAAACACACAGAAAGCAATTTTAAAAGGTAATCTAGAGCAACTAAGAGCCCGTAGAATAAACTGCGGATGGAAAGGGGTGCTAATACCTTCCCTTTTCATAACCATTCTCCCGAACTCAGAATCTAACGAAGGTCTTTTTCTGTTACTTTTACCTTCCCTTAATTGGATAAAAATAAAAGTCGGTGGCGACTCTTGCCATCCACACATTTGGATACAAAAATCCTACAAAGTCAGTTCACCGTATCACAGGTTCATTAGAGCATGTTAGATCAATCGTAGCAAGCTTTTGATGTCCAAATCGTGAAACACCATTACTAGGGCTCGCAAACTGTAGAGCTTTGTACCCATTGATACATGCATTTTCAGGCCAAACCAAGACCACCATTGAATTCACAGCCCTCGAATTCGGGGGGTATGTCATACCCCAAAATTTGCCCTCCATCTTCTCAAAGATATTTCATACATCCATACTCAAGGATTCCTCAAGAGTTGATCAGACAAACTCTCTCCTAGACAATCAACCCAAACTAGGGTTTGGTATCTCTCAAGTCAAGATGGATTTCCAAAATTTCCAATGGCCTTCATGCCTCCTCATATGCTTCAAAGATTCTCCATGTCAAGTTTCAAGCTTCACAAGTCAAGTTTCCTCAGACAATTGCTCAGATGGTTGAAAATCGGGTGTATTGGACAAAAAGTCAACTGTGGTCAACATACAGTCAAAACTTCTGATTTTTGGTCAACATCCTCATTTTGAAGTTACATTCATCATTTGATCAAGGGTTGATCATGATTCATCAAGAAAACTCAAGATTTGCTCAAAAGTCAAACTTTCTAAATTAGGGTTTCTAGGTGAAAATTCAACTGAACTTTGACTGATCATAACTTTCTCATACTTTCTCAGAAATTTTTCCACCACCTCTTGTTTTGAAGGAAATTCAATTCTCTACAACTTCATGTCTCACAAGAATGTCCAAAAAATGCTTCATTTGAGAGGTATAGCTCAAAACATTACAGGTCATTTTCAAAGTCAACAAAAAGTCAACTTTTTGTTTTGAAGATATATTGAGCATGGTAACTCCAATTGAGATGAGACCAAAGACATTGGTTAGAGGACTCTTAGAGCTTTCCAAAAAGTCCAAGAACACTCAAAAATGTGGAAAATTGAGCAAGTTACACCATCCACAAGTTGGGCAATTTTGGAAGAATGCACAAAGAGAGATACTTCAAAAAATCAAATCTTTTGCAAATGGGCCTACTTTTTCTTCATCCTAACTTGTTCCTCAAGCAATTAGGAGTGTCCAAGCCCAAAGCCACGAATTTTTGATTTATTTTTCTATTTAATTTGTAATTTATTCATTTAAATGCAAATTAAATCTTAAAATAAATTATAAAATTGAAATTAATGGCAAAGATTGATTTTATTCTTTCCTTAAGGTCCAATTAACTCACAAATGCCAACAAATTCGAAATTGGAGCAAGAAAGGCAAGATTGGATTGAAATTGATCAAGCTTTGAAGATTTGATTTTCATGGAAATATCAAATTTGATTTCCATTGAATATTGATTGATTCTTTCCAAATTCAATCCCAGATCCATCCAGTATAAATGTATGATGCATACCTATCAAGAAGGAACGAAAAAATTGCTCTACAAACCCTATTCCAAAGCTCAAAAAACCGTGGTGCACAAGCAAGTACAAACCCTACTTCCAGCCGTTTTCAATCGTTTTGAGGTGTCCAACATTGCTTGACATCTCTGAGTCGATCCAGACCTCACATTGCACAAATCCATTCGAATCGTGAAATCAGTGTTTGGTTTGTTCTTGAAAATCTCAAATTCGATTTCTCATATCCATGCATTATTAACGTGATTTGTTGTTATATTTGTGTTTAGTGAGTTGTTTGCAAGCTTTCTGGGCAAGCCAATTGGATTTCTATGGCCGGAATCGCGTTTCACCATTGTTAGGGTTCCTGGTATCGAATTAGGGTTTCTCTATACAGGAAAAATTGGACCATGAGACCTATACCATTGCATCGGAATGATGTCCGAATCGAACCATGGATTTTATTTATATTACGTGTTGCATTTTTATGTTTGTTAGAACCTTGCGTCGAACCATGGCCGACGCTGAAAATTCAAATATTTGAATCGGAGAAGACGATCGTTGGCGCGAAGGAGGGGACAATGAGAAGGCAACGCGTGTATTCCATTAACTCCGTTTCCAAACAGTAGAACACCCTAGCACAGTTGGTCAAGGCATGTGAACTTGAGATTTCGCTCCAGGGTCATGGGTTCGATCCTCATCAGGACCAGTTTTGTCTTTCTTTTTTTTCCAAAACTCTATTTTTCATATTTTCACATTTTTAATATTTTCATTACATTTTAATTCTTTTCATAATTTTTATTTTGCATTAAAAATTACCAAAAACATTTTTTCTTTTTACGTTATTTTCATAAAAATGTTTATTTAATTTAATAAATTAAAAAATATAATTTTTGCATGCATATTTATTTTATTTTTATTTTTGCATTTAATTCACTTTTAATTGCATTTTAATTATTAAATCTTTTCCAAAAAAATCCCAAAAAATTATCTTAATTTATTTATCTTATTTCCAGCATATATTAATTTTCTCATATTAAAATTTGCATTTTTCTAACATTTTTCTCTTATTTCGATTTCATCCTATTTTCCGAATTTCTTATTCTTTCACAGGTTGCTCCGTTTCGGACGTTTTTCTTTTATCGTTCTAGTTTTTTTTCCAATAATGTAATTGCTCATGGGTTGTAATAGTTTAATCTAGGGTTTTATTTTCCGCAAGTTTAAATTATGTATCTGCCCCAAAGCCATGTAATAGCGTTGGTTTACCTTTCCGCACTTTACATTCCGCATTTTACTTTCCGCACCCTTATCAATTGCTAGTAATTAGGCGTGTATGGCAAGATAATAATTGGACATAGCTCACACTAATCTTCAAGATAAAATATCTGAATTTGACACACTTCTTTCACACACGCACCCCTTAGGGTAATTCTCTCTCGATGCCTTTCGATTCAAAATGGTCATGTCCCTCGAACGTAGAGGTATTCTAGCACCGTTGCCTTCCAAACAAATCATCATAGTCCCTTCGATACAAAGATCATAAGACCCACGATGTCGCCTCCGAATACATGATCTTGACCCTCGATTGTCGCCTACGAAAAATGATGATAGTCCCTTCGAATGTGCTAGGATACTTCCTACAAGTTGCCTTCTATGACCATCCGATGTCCCTTCGAATGTCCCGCTTACATCCAACGAATGGAGCTACCTACTAACTAATGGTATGGCTAGCGCTATTCTAAAGGAACGTAGAAGTACAATAAAACGACCAATTCTGAGTGGGTAAATAAGTCTCTTAGTTGCTTGCTCTATCAAATGCTTTTCACACCACACACTTTTTTCAAAGTTCAAATTCTCTTTCAAAACAAACATTTCCGAACACTTTGTATACACTCCTACATGAGTCATTGCAAAGTCAAAGCGAAATTCCTTTTCAAAACATTTTTGTCAAACACACAGAAAGCAATTTTAAAAGGTAATCTAGAGCAACTAAGAGCCCGTAGAATAAACTGCGGATGGAAAGGGGTGCTAATACCTTCCCTTTTCATAACCATTCTCCCGAACTCAGAATCTAACGAAGGTCTTTTTCTGTTACTTTTACCTTCCCTTAATTGGATAAAAATAAAAGTCGGTGGCGACTCTTGCTATCCGCACATTTGGATACAAAAATCCTACAAAGTCAGTTCACCGTATCACGTAGGCGACTGGGAAATCACCCAAGAGAGAATTGCCTTAAGGATTTCTAGATAACCTTTATTGCTTTTTGTTTGACTTGTATGCTTTATCTTTAAGGGTTGCTTGGGTATTATATTGTTGGGGATCCTACACCGGATCCGGTTTCCTTTTAGGTAAGTAGCATTAGATCATTGCGAGTTAGACGATAACTACGCGGTCAACATGATGGCTACGTTAGCGTGACACTTTGGTTGCCCGATACTCTTCATTCCCAAGTTGAAGAAAGTATTTGGCTTCTGCGTGGTGTCATCAAGCGCTAACTAAACTTTTAGAACCTTAATTGACCCATCTTGGCCATTAGAAGGTAGTGAGATGGCTTTGGTGTAGACCGAGGTTGGTTGATACTCGATGCTACGCTCATTGAGATTAGACTTTTGGGACATTTTCGATCGACCACTTGGCGTCGTATTGAAATAAGCGCCTACGAGAAAAATGTGATATGAGATTCCTAGAACCGGTTACTATTATAGGACAGGATGAACCAACTCAAACTTTTGGTGGGTAATCACCTATACCTCATGCAAGCCTTAACCCTAGGCTCATTGTGTGAATTGTTTGTGTGTGCTAAACATGACATCATGACATCATCCGCATTGCATATCATTTCTAACTATTTCAAGGACCTAGGGATTTATCTTTGCTCTGTTTTGTAGGGATTATGGCTTCTAGAAAGACTATCCGAATCAACTTCATGGGTATCCTTCTCAACTCAAAGAATTGGTTTGAAATTCCGACCATGCTCGGTTCATCAAAAGACATGGTTATCGCTTGATTTGGTTATCTCGGTTTTGAAGAAGATATGATGCATGTCCTATTCAGTTCTTTGATCCGAAACACCATTGCTTTACATTTCATTATCATTGGTTCCTACCTTAGAAGAGTTCTCTAAGCTACTTGGGATACCTATTCTTGATCAAATGCCATTCACCGGTCTAGAAAAGGTTCCTAAGTTCGAAGACATTGCATCCGCCTTACATCTTAAGCGTTCAGATATTGAAGCCAATTGGGAAACTAGAAGTGGAGTTAAGGGTTTACTTTCCAAGTTCTTAATTAAGAAAGCCCAAGAATTCCTCAAAGTTATGAGTTTCCATGCATTTGAAAACATTGTGGCCTTGCTAATTTATGGTTTGGTTCTATTTCCTAACTCGGATCAGTTCATCGATATCAATGCCATCAAGTTGTTTCTTACCCGCAATCCTGTGCCTACCTTACTTGGAGACATCCTACATTCTCTCCACACTCGTACTGCTAAAAGACAAGGAACTCTCATGTGTTGTATACCGTTACTTTCCAGGTGGTTTATTTCGCACCTTCCTCCATCAGTTTTGAAGAATGAACAAAGGTCGAGATGGTCTTAAAGATTGATGTCACTCTCCCATTCTGATATCCGTTGGAGTCTTTTCTCTCAAAAGGACTTCACATTCATTGAGCGTTGTGGAGAATTCCCTAATGTACCACTCCTTGGTATAAGGGAAGGTATTACTTACAACCCTTCTCTAGCTCTACGTTCAGTTTGGTTTTGCTCGAAGAGATGGTCCACATGATATGCTTCTCCAAGATGTTGTGTTCGACTACAATCACGATCTCCAGAATTACCGACGAAGGTTTATACATGCTTGGGGCATGGTAAAAGAAGACTGATACCAAGACTTTGGGGCACCCGAACACATTCCTTGGTGTCGCACCCCAAAATTTACCCTCCTTTCCGTAATTTCTTTTTGGAATATTCGTCCATGATCCTGTCTCTTGTACCCACCCAAATTATTTGAAGCGATTAATTCGTCAAGGTACGATGTTCGTGTTTGGTGCAAATCCATCCGAATTTCAGTTCACAGTTATAATTTCTCAAGCTCGAAAGGAAGTCCAAAGTTTTCGAGCCAATTAGGATGTTGGTTTATGATTTAACAAGTTGGTCGTAAGTGTGAGTTCAAAGGAAATTTTGAATCCCACTTAAAGAACGATGCGAAATGGAATTATCGGATTTTTACAACAACTCGAATGTTCAAGATTTTAAATTCGGATTCTAAGTCCTAAGCTGGTACCAACGTCAGCAAGTGGAATTTCGAACACCGTTCAAATGCGGATTTTATTCTAAAATACGCCAAGTCCATTCAAAGTTTTCTTATGAGTTTCGGAAATTTTTGCCGAGATTTATTCAAGGTTCACCACAAGAATAATTTTATTAACGTTCAAACCAAGTTCAAAGGGCATCCAAGTTATTACAAGATTGAAACAATTATGTTACACGATCCGAGGATACAGATGAAAAGTTTGAATAGTCATTTTGAATTAATTGCTGCGAGTTATACAAGATTGAATATCATTCATTCAAGTGTTGTGTCATTAAATCTTACAAGAAGAGAATTGCCATAAGCATGTTTTTGTTTACAAAATGCTACAGATCAAAACCTACAAGTTTCTAAGTCCCTAATCTAATGCTACAATCTCCGAGGTTGTTCCCACACTTGTTGTCGTCCTCCGAAGTTTTATTCGCGTTTGATCGTTCATCTCCGTGCCGTGTCGTCCACCATTCCTTGCCACATGAAACAAGAAAGGAAATGTGATTAGCAAGCATAAACATAATTGAAACATGGACAAAATGCGGGAAAAGATTATGTTTCTGTCGAAAACTCATCATTAGGGACAATTTTAGGAATCAGGTTTCGAGGGTTTAAGCAATCAAAGCCTCGGAACTAAAAATTCCTTCATCGGCTGCAACCTCCATTGCAAATCATCAACAATTTCCATTGTTGGTTCACAAAGGGAGGTATAATTGGAAATTAGAAACAACATTCCAAGTAAAACAGCCCAGTAACAATTCTGCCTCAGCCCAATGCAAAAGAGACAGAATTTCCAATAGGCAGTAACATATATTTAAATCCAACAGGCAGCAGAGACAAGGGACAAAGGAGATGAGAGGAGTTTGGTCAGCACAACAGCAAGCACAACAGGCAACAAGAGAGAAACTGTTTTTACTCATTCACTTGGTTATCAACATAAGGTGAATATTTTTCACCACAGCTGACAGCATACATGAAAATGATAAGATGCCAAAATCCAGTTTCAAATATCAGAGCAGCAAGTATAGCCCAAAAAGGAAAAGTGGTATTAACTACAAGCAACCATTTACCATCAGTTATCACAGAGCATATTACCAATGAGGGACAGAAAAGTATAACACAGGAGTGATAACAAAGCCAATATAAAGCAATTAGGCCAAGGCAGAATCTGTTCTAAATTGGATAATCAAGATCATGTGAAGTTCTGTTCAAACCAAAAAGTAAAAAGAGATTGCAGACAGCAGGGTACTCAAGTGGATCTGTTCTTATTAAAAGTACCAGCAAAAAGCATAACAGACAGGATGTATCAGAAGAGAGAAAAAGTATCTGTTGGGATCCAAAGGCAAAAAATATAAAAACGAAGTGAGGACATCAGTTTAAAGATCACCCAAACTCAAGGCCAAAGGGAAGTGAAAAAGCATCAGTTCTTATAAAATATACCAGAAGCACAACAAAAACCCCAGACAGACAAGTGAAACGTCGGTTCTTATCAAAACACCAAAAACACCAGAAATCAAAAAAAAACATCATCAAACACTATAACCACTCATCATTTTCCTAAATATTGCCCTTCAGAAAGGTTGTTTTCAGACATTCACATTCTGAACATAGAGAAAGAAGACGAGGAAAGAAAAGTTCGGAACAAGCTCACCCGATACCACCGCGAAAGGTACGATGCCGACAGCCATGGGCTAGGGTTCCACAAAACCAAAACAATCTGTCAAAATCACAGAAAACAAACATAAGAATCGCATGCAAATAGTGACAACGAGTGAGACAGAGAGAGGCGAGAAATCGCGGTGAGAAGAGAGGTCGCGATCGGCGACGGAGAGGAGAAGGGAACGGAACGGTCACGGTGAGAGGGAGACAGGGAAGTCGCGATCGGCGACGGAGAGGAAATCGCGAGCGGAAACGGTGAGAGAGCGTTGGGATTTTCTGGGTTTTCGTGGAAACCAACGCGATGAGAGAAAGTGAGCATCGAGAGACAGAGCGTTTTCTTTGTTTTCCTTTTTCCAATTAACTCTTAAATTATGATTATTTATTAGTATTAGTATTATATTTTGTTATACCAGTATTATTAATAACAGCTATTATCATATTTAGCTAATAGTTATTTTCATTATTACTATTATTATTATTAAATATTACTATTATTACTATCCTTACTATTATTATACTATATTATTATTACTAGTATTTTATACTAAGTATTATTATTTAATATTTCTATATATCATTATTACTATTATGTTATACTATTACTAATACTCATTATTATTGCTAATTTTAGCTATTTAACAATTATTATTTTTAATACTATTATTATTGTTTTTGTATTATTACTATTATTTATTATTATTGCTATTATTTATTATTATTCTTATTTTCTTCAATTAATAATGATTACTATTACATTTTTTTTAATCATAAAAATCATATATACCTCGAAATACAAAGAAATAACAATAGTAGTGTTAGTTAGTTTTTTTTACTTATTATTAGGAATTTTCTAGCATTTTATTTTCCATATATCCCCATTTGTAATTTGTACCCCATTCCCAATTTGTTGTAACAATTAGTAGATAATTTTTATGGCATTATTTATTTATTATTCACAAAGCACAAACAAAAATATTTTTTTCAAACTAATACTAGTGCGAGCCATTTTTTTTTACCCTGAGTGGACAAAGCTTTGAAGCGTCCCAACGGCCACCCCTTTTTGCACACACCACGCTTACTCTTGGGCTTACAATGAAACTTTAATTAATCAGTTAAACATTATTTAATTATCTAATTAGGTTATTTAAAATTAATTAGCTTACCTAATTAATTTTATTAAACTAATTACGTGATTAAATTTTGTTTAATTAGTTGGTTAAATTTATTTGCATGCACACAATGTAAATTATTTATTTGCAAGCCACCTTGTATGGGCTTTTAATTTATTTACCTGCTTTATTTAATGCTTGTGTATTTATTGTGTATTCTTTTCCATCACCGCGCCTTAGGGCCATATATTCAATTAATCATAACTCGCATTGCAAAAAAAAACACTTTCATAATAAGTTCCAAACCTCGATCCAACGTCGAGTTTCTTTTCAAATAATTTCTTAAATAAATATTCTATTTCTCCCTCCTCCCAAGCATATGGTAGTCATCTACCCTCGTATGTTTGGTGTCTTAATTGAATTTAATTAACGTGAACCTTGTTTCACCTCACCTTTTCTTAAACAAACTTTTGGGTAGAAAAGATGATTCGGATGTTTCGTCCACTCATCCGAGTAATTGGGCGTTGAACGCTATGGTCCAATACTTGTCTCCTACATAAAAATAACTCAACTCACTAAACTCTTTTCATACGCGATCATTAAACTCTTTTCCGATAAAGAGTGTGCAATAGTCATTTCAAATACGAACGAGGACTTAAGCTTTTCAAACAAACAAAACAAGTCTTAGTTCAAAGTATTTGAAATGTCTAAACGCACGATTTTTTCTTATAAAATCAATACAACCAATTAAAACCTTTTTAAGAGGAACTACAGAGTTTTGACTTTCCCATTGCACAGGGAATATGTAGGCACGGTTCAAAGACCGTACAAACTCAAAATAATAATAATCAAATCTCATTTCTTCATAACTTAGAGATTAGCGAATATATACACACACGTAGAACTAAATGGGTCCCATCGAGTACGATGGATGTAAGGGGTGCTAATACCTTCCCCTTACATAACCGACTCCCGATTCCAATTTTTGGTCGTAGACCGTCTTATCCGTTTGTTTGAGGGTTTTATCTATATTTTCCCTTTCCTTTTGGAATAAATAAAGTTAGGTGGCGATTTCACTAGTTTTCGAGAATTAAAAGATTTTTGAAAATCGAGTTGCTTCGGGATCTTTTTTAAGCGTGACCCTAGTTTAGCTCTTTGTGTGTTTACTAAGTGTGACTATTATTATGGGACTATAGGAACTACGCTATAGAACACATAAATTAGAGTGGTTGCGTAGTATTGATTTGCTAGACGGAAATGTCTTGTAAGTTGGTGCGAAGACCACACCTAGGGGAGGTTCTTTCGAAGACATTATCGCCGATTGCAAGTTATTTTTGCATTGACGATAGTGTTGTTAGAAGGGATTTTTCCCCTAGTTTTGGACCTTTTAAGGAAACCAAACCTGCAAGTTTTAAGAATGCTCAAATGAGACGTTCTTGGATATATCATCTAATCATAAATTTATTTGCGGTGAAAATGATACACCCAAGTTGGGATCAATGATTTTGGACTCCCCGTTCAGATCCCGTTATTGAGGGTTACGTTTGTCAGATCGATAGACCTGCTTTGTCTGTTCGGTTAATACGTAACCCTCCCTCAAACCAAATTCTCTAAAGGAAAAGAAAAGAGAAGGGTTGTAGCGTTGCAAGTATCTTTTGCGATGCACAAGAATTTGTGTTTGTTGTATCAAAAACCCTAAGAGCCACCCAAGGGGGAATTGTTGGGTAGATGTCAAAAATACCCGGCCACTTTAAAAAAAAACTTTAACATGTTATTTTCTGCATCACATTACATCACATCCAACATGCATGAATTAATCATCAACATTATTTGTTCCGATTTTGTAGGAATCCTAAGGACTTGGTTCACATAAGCAAACGGTTAACAAATGGATGAGAAAAGGCATACCAATCCGATCAAGGTCAAGATGCCGAAGTTGGAAGTTCTGTTACGTCTGAAAGAGAAGGTTAAGAAAGCTGATATGACCACTTTCACTAGAAGATATGGTCACATTCTGAAGTTGTTGGACACAAATGTTGATGTGCGAGCTATGGTTGCTTTGTACCAGTATTATGACTCTCCGCTCCGGTGTTTCACTTTTCAAGACTTTCAACTGACTCCGACTATTGAAGAGTTCGAGATCCTGTTAGGTTGGCCTCTAAAAGATGGTATCCCCTTCACCAGTTTGGGAGAAAGGGTGACATGTGACCGTTTAGCTGAAGTATTGTATCTTCCGGTTAGAGAAGTGGCGCCCTTGTGCAAGGCTAAAGGGATTCCCCGAAAGGCATTAGAAAGCAAGGCAAAGGAATTGGCAGAAGCGGGTAATACGAATGCTTTTTATGCTGTTCTTGCTCTACTCATCTTTGGGATTGTTATGTTTCCGAGTGGTGAAGAGGAGTTCTTGGAAGAATATGCTGTTAATGTGTTTGTCTCTAGAAAGAATCCAGTTCCCGCTCTTGTGGCAGATGTGCTTTATCACCTCCATATAAGACATGAGAAGAAAAGAGGTGTAGTTCTATGCTGTACTCCTCTGTTGTACTCCTGGTTTTTATCTCACTTACCAACCAGAGGTCCATGGTACGATGTGTTAAAGGATTTGTCATGGGCTCAAACATTGGCTTATCTCACTTCTGATGCTATAGTTTGGTACTTACCAAATTGGAATGTGGGAGAAATCATTACTAATTGTGGAGACTTTCCCAATGTTCCATTAATGGGATCTCAAGGCTGTATTAATTACAACCCTAGGTTGGCGTTAAGGCAGTTGGGTTATCCTTTGGAAACGGAGCCGAATGATGCAGTGTTGGAAGAGCTTCTCTTAGAAGACTTTGGGAAAGAAAATCCTCAGTTATTGAGGCAAATCAGAAGTGCTTGGACTCGGATCCATAGGAAAGGAAGAGAATTGGGGAAGAGAGATTGTGTGGCCAAGGAACCTTACAAGCAGTGGGTGATAGGTAGGGTCAAAGAAGTCAAACTTCCGTATGCTCCGGTGGTTTCCATCAAGGCTCCAGAACTTGAAGCCACTCATGTTCCTATTGAAGAATTTAATAAGCTCAAGCTCACCATCACCGAAATGCAAGCTGAAGAGGGTCGACAACAAGCTATCCTTACTCGTGTTACCCGAGAAAAGGATGATTTGATGCAAAGCCTCAGAGAAAGGGATGAGGAGCTGTTAAAGAGTCAGGAGCAGGTAGAGATAGAAAAGAAAGCGAAGTTCCGTGTAAAGGACAACTTGGATGCCGCCAACTTCGAGTTAAGGGAGTTCAACCGAAAGTTAGCCAGGGCCGAACAACAAAGAGGGAAAGCCTATGCGGATGAAGAGCGAGCCATCAAAGCAAAGTCGGATTTAAAAACAACTCTTACCACTCAGATTCAAGAGTTGAAAGCCGCACTAAAGAACATTGAATCCAGCTTGGCGCGAGAAACTCGTCTCAAAGAAGAAGCCCGCTTGGCGCGTAATATGGACTCCGAGGAATTAGCTCAGAAAATCCAAGAGTTGGATACTGCAAGGGATCTTGTGGCCCGGTGGGAAGCTTCGTACGGAGAGTTGGAAATCCAATGTGAGGGGTGGCAAGAAGAAGCCGGCGCCAGAATGAGCTTTGGGTGAACCGAGGAGAAACTATCTTCACCTTGGAAGAGCAGAACAAAAGCTTGTATGATAATTACTCCGGTCTAGTTGAGTTCTGCAGAAAATTGATGGTAGAGGTCCCTTGGAGACTACAATCAGCTGTCGAAGATTTAGAAGAAAGCCGGTGCCCCCGGCAGTGGAGTATTTCATCGATCTGTGCAGAGACATGGTGGGACGTTTTCAGAAAGAAATAAGGGAGTTCAAGCCCAGAAGAGGCCAACATTTCTAGTACTTTGTGACGTTTGTGCACTTTCCAGCTTCATTTCTAGTCTTTTTGTAACTTTTTGTATTTCCAAGCTTCATGGTATTTGTAAAACATTTAAAGCAGGCCTGCGAGTCTTGCTATTTACTTTCTTCGTAAAGAAAAACCGACGTTTGTACTTGATTGCTATGATTAGAATGAAGAGGTTGTCTTGTCCATTTTGTTGTGCTGTTTGCTTATAAGCGATTGGGTCCGATAAAGATTCCTAAAAAGTGGGAACCAATCATAATCATTTTGCATTGATCATACATAATCATGCATGTTATTAAAAACAAGAATGCCGAGCTCATTACATTTTCTTCTCGCCAGATCCAAGCTGAATACTCGAAGCCCGTACGAAACTAGAACGAACGTGAGAAGGGCAATGGATCAATACGCGACAAACCAAATGGCCATGCAAGATGACATTGATACGCTGAAGGCCAAGATGGATCAGCTAATGGAAATGCTTACAGCTCAACATGTAAGAGAAGAGGAAAGGGCCGCCACTGCTGCCGCCGCCGCCGCCTCGGTTTGCCGCTTGCAGCCTAACAACACGGCTAACAACACATAACGCCCTAACAATACCTCATCCCTCCGCCATCACCGAGAACATGAGAACTCTTCGAGGCGATACTCCATTTCCAAGAGTGCGATCACTTAATCCTCCATTCTATGGAATGCCATTTGATTTCCTCAACGGAGCAGAGAATCAAGGAAACGCTGCTGCTCATGTCGCTAACCGAGCCGTGGAAGTGATGAGCAAAGGCAAGAAGAGGATGGACAAGAGCATCTATCAACAACTCCTCAAGGTGAGGAGGAGCAGAAGATGAGTATATGAGGCAATTATCGAGCAAAGACTGTGGGTAACCCAACTCCTTTCCGTGACGTGGGCCCGGAGGATGTGTAAGGAACTCGCCGATCAGGTAAGGGAGCTGAAAGGTAAGAATGTTATTGGCCTGAGTGCCGCGGATATGTGTCTTGTACCCGATGTGGTCATTCCGCCCAAATTCAAGGTGCCGGATTTCGAGAAGTACAAAGGGGTAAGCTGTCCGGATACCCATCTGAGAATGTATTGCCGCAAG
Source organism: Vicia sativa (assembly GCA_021764765.1). Classification (NCBI taxonomy): domain Eukaryota; kingdom Viridiplantae; phylum Streptophyta; class Magnoliopsida; order Fabales; family Fabaceae; genus Vicia; species Vicia sativa. The sequence goes on from CM038796.1 coordinate 230,974,583, forward strand.
ATGGCGGCACATGTTAATAACAGCAAGCTGATGGTACACTGCTTTCAAGATAGCCTTTCAGGGGCATCTTTGGATTGGTACATGCAATTGGAAAAAGCAAATATCCGCTCTTGGGACGACTTGTCCAATGCTTTCTTCAAGCAATATCACTTCAATACAACTATGGCCCCTAATCGGGTACAACTGCAGAACATGTCCCAGAAGGATAGGGAATCATTTAAGGAGTACGCCCAAAGGTGGAGAGAAGTGGCTTCCAGGGTTCAACCGGCTTTAGCGGAAAGGGAATTAAATGATCTGTTCATGGGAACATTACCCGTGCAATACTACGAAAGGTTGATTGGAAGTACTTTCTCGGATTTCTCCAATCTGGTGATGGTGGGCGAAAGAATTGAAGAAGGACTGAAAACCGGAAAGATCTCCGGAGGGAATGTAGGACCGTCTGCGGTGAGGAAGACGTTTAATGGGTTTAAGAGGAAGGAGGCTGAAACCAATGCTGTATTTGGAGCCAGAGGTAGAGGAAGGGGAAGACCACCAGCTAGGTCTACTCCTGTCCAAGTCCCATACATGTCATACCCCTATGTGGCCGCAATGCAGTTTCCTGGCATGCAGTATCAGCAACCAATGCAGATGCCGATGCCATATCCAAATCAAGTCCCTCAGAATCAAGTTCAACAACAACAACAACAACAACCGATCAGGAATCAAAACAAGGGTGCGGTTCAACAGAGAAGCCCGCACTACCACAAATATACCAAGGAGGAGATCCAGCCTATCCCAATGACCTACACCAGTCTACTGCCATACTTAATCCAAGATGGAAGGGTAGTGCCACGAGAATTGAAGCCTGTTCCCGGGCCTCCTAAGCCATGGTTCAATGAAAATGCCAGATGTGCTTTCCACGCTAATTCTCCTGGGCATACCACAGAAGACTGTTTTGCTTTCAAATGCAAAGTACAAGAGTTAATTGACCGAAAGTTGTTAACTTTCGCTGATGTCCCTAATATTGCTAATAATCCGTTACCGAGGCATGGGTCATCATCAGCAAATGCTTTGATTGAAGAAGGTGGTCTGGTTATGGAGGTGGGGCAGTTGAATGTATCTTTGAAGAAGGTGTGGGAAGAATTGAAGATTGCCGATTTAGTGGAAGAAAGTCACGAGGACTGTTTGATTTGCCAGGACAACCCAGAACGTTGTGAACAGTTTAAAAAATATTTGCAAGGATTGATGTATCGACATTTGATCCAGGTTAGTAGAGTTCCCGCTGAGGCGGAAGTGGATGTGGTGGTCCCCCTGATTAATAATAGGAGGCTTCATGTGTCTCAAATCCAAGAAGAAGAGCCTGTCACGGCGGTGGAACCAATGATGGTCTACCCGCCCATCCAGATCCCTTATAAAAGCACAAAAGCGGTACCTTGGAATTATGAACCGGAAGTCGTCGTTGGAGGTAAGCCGTTGGTTTTAGAGGAATCTACTGTGGAGAACATAACCGGCACGAGTGGTATAACCCGGAGCGGTCGAATCTATCACCAAGATCCAATGAAGAACCGAGCTGCAGAGAAGGTATCGGATGTTCCCCCGAGAAAAGATGGAGGTGTTGATTTGAATGCGGAAGAGTTAAGGGATATTTTCAAGCCGAGTGATGAGACGTTAAAGATCATTAAGAGGAGTGACTACAAGGTAGTTGACCAACTTAGTCAGACTCCAGCAAAAATATCAATCTTGTCCCTTTTGAAGAGTTCAGAGGCCCACAAGATGGCTCTGTTGAAGTTTCTTGATAGTTCATACGTGGCCGAGGACATTACAATCAATCAACTAGATGTTGCAATCTCGAGCTTAAATGATAGCAGCTGTTTGTCATTCACCGATGCTGATCTCCCTCAGAATGGAGGAAGTCATAATATGGCTCTTCACATTTCTGTTACATGTGGTGGAACAACCCTTGCTAGAGTTCTAGTTGATACGGGCTCAGCTCTGAACGTAATCCCAAAGACGACGTTGGCCCAGCTGCAAGTGGAGGGGGGTGGTTATGAAACCTAGCTCTTTAATTGTGAAGGCTTTTGATGGATCGCGCAGGATGGCGATAGGGGAAATTGATCTTCCAGTGCTTATTGGACCCCAACTTTTTAACATTACCTTTCAAGTCATGGATATCTTCCCGGCATACAGCTGTTTGTTGGGAAGACCCTGGATACATGGTGCGAAGGCTGTCACCTCAACTTTACATCAGAAATTGAAGTTCTTGTTAAACAATCAGATTGTGGAAGTTAGTGGTGAGGAGGATTATTTGGTTAGCCATTTGTCAGAATTCAAATATGTGGATGTTGGGGATGAAGTACATGAGACCCTATTTCAGGCCTTAGAGATTGTGGGGAACGTTCAAAAAGAAGTCAAGACTGCCGAGAAACCTAGAGGTAATATAACCCGTTGGCAAGATGTCAAGGCTCTTATTGAGGCCGGAAATCCTGAAGGTTGGGGTACGGTGATAAACGTAGCGGAGAAGAAGGACAAGAATGGGCTCGGCTATCAACCATCCTCCGGAGTCAGTGGAAGTGTAGAAATGGGAAAAGGAAGAATTCCTCGTCTAGAGGATACTTTTGTGGCCAAAGGTCTCCGCTCCGAGAAGACTATCAATGCCCTTGAAGATGATGAGCGTGCGGTGGAGCTCTCTCAAATGGTGTTCCGTACTCCTCCCGGTGTGGAACTCAAGAATTGGAGCGTCAAGGATGTTACCCCTATCATTTCGTGTTCAAAGTAATTTCTTGTTTTTCAATTAAAAAAAATCCTGTGCTCTGCCCAAGGCACAAAGGATTACTTTGTAGGGCTTGAACTTTTATCTTTTAATAAACAGCACGTTTTGTTATTCAGTTTGAGATCCCTTTTATTGTTTTTACTTTTGCTTTCCGGTGCATCTTAAATAATAAAAACAACAACACTTTCACTGCTTTTCCTGCTAAAATAAACATGCATATCTAAAAGATAAAATCAATCGTTTATGCAGATCACCTGAAACTGAGCTTATTGAACATAGCCATGCTATAACTCCTTTTGACTTCGATTTCCCGATCAACCAAGCCGAAGATGACGGTGAAGAAGACTACGAACTCCCTGAAGAGTTGGCGCGGCTGATTGAGCACGAGGAGAAGATGATTCAGCCTCATCAGGAACCAGTGGATGTGATCAATCTGGGTACTGAAGAGGATCCCAAGGAAGTCAAGGTGGGAACCGCCTTGGGGCAAGAAATAAAAGATGAGTTGGTCAGCTTATTGCGAGAGTTTGCAGACGTGTTTGCATGGTCATATCAGGATATGCCTGGACTCGATACAGATATTGTTGTGCATAAGTTGCCACTAAAGCCTGATTGCTCGCCCGTGAAGCAAAGACCGAGGAGGACGCACCCCGAGATGGCTAAGAAGATCAGAGATGAAGTGAAGAAGCAGTTCGACGCCGGTTTCCTAGCTGTGTCGGTATATCCAGATTGGATTGCTAACATCGTACCTGTCCCCCAAGAAGGATGGAAAGGTTCGGATGTGTGTAGACTACAGAGACTTGAATAGAGCCAGCCCGAAGGACGACTTTCCCTTACCACACATCGATGTTTTGGTCGATAGCACCGCTCAGTCGTCGGTTTTCTTTCATGGATGGTTTTTCCGGGTATAATCAGATCAAGATGGATCCTGCAGACATGATGAAGACAACATTCACCACCCCGTGGGGCACCTTCTGTTACAAGGTCATGCCTTTCGGATTGAAGAACGCAGGGGCAACTTATCAAAGAGCCATGGTAGCTCTTTTCCACGATATGATGCACAAAGAAATTGAGGTCTATGTTGACGATATGATTGCCAAGTCTCAGACTGAAGAAGAACATGTTGTCCATCTCAGGAAGCTGTTTGAAAGGTTGAGAAAGTACAAACTTCGATTGAATCCTAACAAGTGCACTTTCGGAGTCCGGTCCGGGAAACTACTTGGATTCATAGTGAGCCAGCAAGGTATCGAGGTAGATCCTGACAAAGTAAAAGCCATTCAAGAAATGCCAGCACCAAGAACGGAGAAGGAAATTCGTGGTTTCTTGGGACGCTTAAATTACATCTCCCGGTTCATATCACATTTGACAGCCACTTGTGAACCTTTGTTCAAATTATTGAAGAAAGATCAAGCCATCGTATGGAATGATAATTGTCAGCGAGCATTTGATAAGATCAAAGAATATCTACAAGAGCCACCTATCTTGATACCTCCCGTGCCTGGAAGACCTCTCATAATGTACCTCACCGTACTCGAAGGATCTATGGGTTGTGTTTTGGGGCAACATGATGAAACAGGAAGAAAGGAGCATGCAATCTACTATCTGAGTAAGAAGTTCACCGAGTGCGAAAGTCGGTACTCTCTGCTAGAGAAAACCTGTTGTGCTTTAGCGTGGGCTGCCCGCCGCTTGAGACAATACATGGTGTGTCACACCACAATGTTGATATCCAAGATGGATCCTATCAAATATATCTTCGAAAAGCCAGCCCTGGTTGGAAGAATTGCACGTTGGCAGATGTTACTATCTGAATATGATATTCAATATGTAACTCAGAAAGCTATCAAGGGAAGTGTGGTATCAGAATATCTCGCCCACCAGCCTATGGAGGACTATCAACCGATGAGGTTTGACTTCCCAGATGAAGATGTCATGTTTATCAGAGAATGCAACATTCCCGGACCAGAGGAAGGACCCGAACCAGGATCCCGGTGGACACTTGTGTTTGATGGAGCTTCCAATGCAGTAGGACACGGCATAGGGGCAATCATAACTTCTCCAACAGGTTTTCATATTCCTTTCACCGCCAGAATCTGTTTCGATTGTACCAACAACATGGCGGAATACGAAGCTTGTATTTTCGGGATAGAAGCAGCCATTGATTTGAGAATCAAAATTCTTGAAGTTTATGGAGATTCGGCACTCGTTGTTTGTCAGGTCAAAGGGGAGTGGGAAACTCGAAATGAAAAGTTAATTCCGTACAGAGATCATGTCTTGAAGCTGATACCATACTTTGATGAGATTACTTTCCATCATATTCCTAGAGAGGAAAACCAGCTAGCTGATGCTTTAGCCACTTTGTCTTCCATGTTCAAGGTCAAGTGGGCTAACGAAGCGCCTTCCATCACTATCGAGCGTCTAGATGAACCTGGCTATTGTATGATCGTTGATGAAGAAACTGACGGTAAACCTTGGTTCTATGATATCAAGCAATACATAGAAACGGGCGAGTACCCAGAAGGGGCATCTATTACGGATAAGAAGACTTTGAGGAAGTTGTCTGCCAATTTTTTCTTGAGTAGTGGAGTGTTGTATAAGAGGAATTTTGATTTGGTCTTGCTCAGATGCGTGGATAGACACGAAGCAGATCAACTCATCAAGGAAATTCATGAAGGTTCTTTCGGTGTTCACGCAAATGGACACGCTATGGCAAAGAAGATCCTCAGGGCTGGTTACTATTGGATGACCATGGAAACGGACTGTGTTGTTTATGCGTTGAAATGTCACAAGTGTCAGATTCACGCTGATAAGATGCACGTGCCACCCTCACCTCTGAATGTTTTGACCTCTCCTTGGCCATTCTCTATGTGGGGAATTGATATGATCGGAATGATTGAGCCGAAAGCTTCCAATGGACATCGCTTCATACTAGTCGCCATAGATTATTTCACTAAGTGGGTTGAGGCTGCTTCATATGTGAATGTAACACGACAAGTGGTTACCCGATTTATCAAGAACAACATAATTTGTCGCTACGGTACTCCAAGCAAGATTATCACTGACAATGGGACGAATCTGAACAACAAAATGATGAAGGAGTTATGTGACACCTTCAAGATCGATCATCACAACTCATCTCCCTACTGCACAAAATGAATGGTCTTGAGGCAAAACAAGAATATCAAGAAGATCCTTGGAAAATGGTGAAGGCGTCAAGGATTGGCACGAGATGTTGCCCTTCGCTTTGCACGGGTACAGAACGTCTGTTCGCACATCGACCGGAGCGACACCTTACTCACTTGTTTATGGTATGGAGGCGGTACTTCCTATAGAAGTTGAAATTCCTTCTCTCAGAGTTCTAATGGAAACAGAGTTGGAAGAGGCGGGGGTCCGAATAGATACGACCAACTCAATCGATCGAAGAAAAGAGGTTGTGACAATCATCATGGCCAACTTTACGAAAAGAATCAAGAGGGCTTTTGACAAGAAAGTGCGTCCCGTGAGTTCAAAGTGGGCGAATTGGTGCTAAAGGATAATCTCACCACACAGAGATCCTCGCGGAAAGTGGGTGCCAAACTATGAAGGACCATACGTGGTAAAGAAAGTTTTCTCGGGAGGGGCTCTTGTTCTCACCAACATGGATGGAGAAGACTTGGCACACGCCATCAATTCAGACCGAAGAAGTATTATGTCTAAAAAAAAGAAAATTAAGCCGGTGGTGAAAACCGAAAGGCGGCTTAAGCAAAAAGGGGTAGATATCCCGGTGAACCAAAATCTTCTGAAATGGTTCACGCAAAAGTTAGGGAATGTGTAAGGACATAATGCTGCAGTCCGCATCTCCGTGCCATAACAGAAGCTCATATGGAGGGATTTAGTTCAATCACCATATTCAGAAGCAAAGTGATGAAGAATAGCAGTCAGGAGGGGGAATAGCATGTTTCGGTTCAATGAAGTTCAGTTTCAATTTCGTTGTTGTTTTAAGAAATGTGTAATAGATTCGCTTTTTCCGTGTGTTCCTCCTAAAGGAATGTGCATCTTCATGTACAAAAATCCCTACTTATGAGTTATTTCTCTCATATTTCAAATAAAATTGTTCAGTTGAACTTCATTTCTTATTCTACTTTTATTTTTCCGCATGATTAACTTAATGCTGCTGTTTGTTTTAGATAAAATTCAAATCATTCAAAATGATGAAACAGTGAAATTTTGAAACTTAAAATTGCTTTGATTTACGAAATGTTGAGGGACGACTGATTCTCTAAGCATTACACGGGCTCTAAGATCTGTATCCATCTTGATGTTCGCAAGTAATCAGAAGATTTTTTCCCTGTAAGGAAATCTTTGCACAGTATCCGTTAACTTGGATTATGGCCAGTGCTGTTTGTCTGATTTTCAACGGTGTCGGGAATTCAGTTGATAGATACATCAACCAGTATAATCGCATATGCATTCATTCATTCATCCATGTCATAGCACGGCACAGTCATGCATAAACCCTTACCAGAGTTTGGAATCTGTTCAGAAATTTTTGGAGGTGGAGGTGAAAACTCTCAGACGACATATTTATCTTTTTCTCCCCAGTGCCGGGTGAGTGCTTGGTAACAGACAGTCGACAATAGTGTCAACTCCCCAACGAAGTCTCTTCCCCAGAGAATCGATCGATCATCCCCAGTGAACTCTTATGTCAGCCAGATCGGTCAATTGGATTCCCCAGTGATATCTTCCTTCTCTCAGCAGTCAGGAAATCATACACCATTAGCATTAGAAAAATCATCATATCATGCATATCATACCCATGCATCAGCTTCGTTTATTTGTTTTGCAGGTTTTTCAACTGAAACATTGTGTCCTCGTAAGGATCAAAATTTGAAGGATTAGTTCTCAGACGATATAATTACCCTCTTTGCTACCAGCACAAGTTATACACTTGTATGAATCTTAACAACTGTTGGTTTCTCCAATCGGTATTTCTTCCCCAGCGAAATAGTTGTTTCTTTCAGACGGACTCTAATGTCAGCAAAATTATCAACCGAGAATCCCCAGTGAATTTTCCACACGGTTTTCTTACGAAGTTTCCCCAGCGAAGCTTATTTCTCTCCCCAAGTGAATCTCCTTCAGAAAGGATTACTACAATATCATTCTTGGTATTTTCGAGATTTCTTTCAGACAAGAATCTTCCCAACAATTTCTACTGGCAGCGAATTCCGCATTTCGTTCTCTGAGCGGTTCTCAGAAAATTACATCGAACTTCTGGTGCGTTTATTTCCCCAGTAAGTTATCAACTACTCATAAATATCCACCTGGCGGGATGTTTATTCAAATCTCAAGAGATTTCTCCAACTCAGACGTTGATCTACATATCCACTTGCTGCAAACGCATTGTCCGTACAATGTCAGCAAATTGAAGCTCATTACCCTAGAAGTTTTCAGTCACAGGCGCTGAATCTGATTCTTCTATCAACGGTAAAGCTATCTGCATACAAATTGAAGATCTTGTCAACTCAGGAGTTGTTCAACATGTCCGTACATGTTCAGTAAGATCTATCATCAGCAGAAACGTCGGAAACAAGATTTACCGACTTCATAAACATCTATATCGCACCAGGGTGCTGGATATGGCTTTGTTTATCCCCAGAGATTTGTGCTCTCGGGTGCGCTACTGATTCTGTTCTGCGAGTAACTCAGAGGTTACACGGTCAAAGACATTCAGCATGCCATGGCTCCTCGCACCTTTGTGCACCAACAATTCCGATATTGTTCTAAGCCATATAATCAGAGAACTCTTTGTTAAGGTTCTCAATCGTGTCGTTTTTCAATTTTGTCTAAGGTCTCCGGGTAGTCCTTGGTTCAGAGAACTCTTTGTTAAGTTCTCAGCCATGTCAAATTTTCAATATATTGTTTTTCTCTTCGCTTGAGAAGTTTGTTTCTTTTCTTATAGCATTTTCGTTAAAATTGTTGCCAAAGTCTCTTATGTTACACGGTTATCCCTAGTGTTGTCGAAATCTCCCAACTGTTTCTCACTGTGCGCTATTATGTTAAAACAAAGCATTCCGTTAATGCTTGGTAAGTTTTCTCTTCAAGCGTTTTTCTTGGCTCCGTAACCAAGATATGTTATCTGCTTTCTTTTGTGGCATTGGTTTCCCGCGTCGGGGAAATTTTCGGGGTTCTCTAGTATTCAATCCTCTTCCACCTTGAACGTTCGAAAGTTGTCAATTTTTCTCACTTACCAGGTCTAAGATGATTGAATAGGGGCAACTGTCGCACCCCAAAATTTACCCTCCTTTCCGTAATTTCTTTTTGGAATATTCGTCCATGATCCTGTCTCTTGTACCCACCCAAATTATTTGAAGCGATTAATTCGTCAAGGTACGATGTTCGTGTTTGGTGCAAATCCATCCGAATTTCAGTTCACAGTTATAATTTCTCAAGCTCGAAAGGAAGTCCAAAGTTTTCGAGCCAATTAGGATGTTGGTTTATGATTTAACAAGTTGGTCGTAAGTGTGAGTTCAAAGGAAATTTTGAATCCCACTTAAAGAACGATGCGAAATGGAATTATCGGATTTTTACAACAACTCGAATGTTCAAGATTTTAAATTCGGATTCTAAGTCCTAAGCTGGTACCAACGTCAGCAAGTGGAATTTCGAACACCGTTCAAATGCGGATTTTATTCTAAAATACGCCAAGTCCATTCAAAGTTTTCTTATGAGTTTCGGAAATTTTTGCCGAGATTTATTCAAGGTTCACCACAAGAATAATTTTATTAACGTTCAAACCAAGTTCAAAGGGCATCCAAGTTATTACAAGATTGAAACAATTATGTTACACGATCCGAGGATACAGATGAAAAGTTTGAATAGTCATTTTGAATTAATTGCTGCGAGTTATACAAGATTGAATATCATTCATTCAAGTGTTGTGTCATTAAATCTTACAAGAAGAGAATTGCCATAAGCATGTTTTTGTTTACAAAATGCTACAGATCAAAACCTACAAGTTTCTAAGTCCCTAATCTAATGCTACAATCTCCGAGGTTGTTCCCACACTTGTTGTCGTCCTCCGAAGTTTTATTCGCGTTTGATCGTTCATCTCCGTGCCGTGTCGTCCACCATTCCTTGCCACATGAAACAAGAAAGGAAATGTGATTAGCAAGCATAAACATAATTGAAACATGGACAAAATGCGGGAAAAGATTATGTTTCTGTCGAAAACTCATCATTAGGGACAATTTTAGGAATCAGGTTTCGAGGGTTTAAGCAATCAAAGCCTCAGAGCTAAAAAGTCCTTCATCGGATGCAACCTCCATTGCAAATCATCAACAATTTCCATTGTTGGTTCACAAAGGGAGGTATAATTGGAAATTAGAAACAACATTCCAAGTAAAACAGCCCAGTAACAATTCTGCCTCAGCCCAATGCAAAAAGAGACAGAATTTCCAATAGGCAGTAACATATATTTAAATCCAACAGGCAGCAGAGACAAGGGACAAAGGAGATGAGAGGAGTTTGGTCAGCACAACAGCAAGCACAACAGGCAATAAGAGAGAAACTGTTTTTACTCATTCACTTGGTTATCAACATAAGGTGAATATTTTTCACCACAGCTGACAGCATACATGAAAATGAACAGATGCCAAAACTCAGTTTCAAATATTAGAGCAGCAAGTATAGCCCAAAAAGGAAAAGAGGTATTAATTACAAGCAACCATTTACCATCAGTTATCACAGAGCATATTACCAATGAGGGACAGAAAAGTATAACACAGGAGTGATAACAAAGCCAATATAAAGCAATTAGGCCAAGGCAGAATCTGTTCTAAATTGGATAATCAAGATCATGTGAAGTTCTGTTCAAACCAAAAAGTAAAAAGAGATTGCAGACAGCAGGGTACTCAAGTGGATCTGTTCTTATTAAAAGTACCAGCAAAAAGCATAACAGACAGGATGTATCAGAAGAGAGAAAAAGTATCTGTTGGGATCCAAAGGCAAAAAATATAAAAACGAAGTGAGGACATCAGTTTAAAGATCACCCAAACTCAAGGCCAAAGGGAAGTGAAAAAGCATCAGTTCTTATAAAATATACCAGAAGCACAACAAAAACCCCAGACAGACAAGTGAAACGTCGGTTCTTATCAAAACACCAAAAACACCAGAAATCAAAAAAAAACATCATCAAACACTATAACCACTCATCATTTTCCTAAATATTGCCCTTCAGAAAGGTTGTTTTCAGACATTCACATTCTGAACATAGAGAAAGAAGACGAGGAAAGAAAAGTTCGGAACAAGCTCACCCGATACCACCGCGAAAGGTACGATGCCGACAGCCATGGGCTAGGGTTCCACAAAACCAAAACAATCTGTCAAAATCACAGAAAACAAACATAAGAATCGCATGCAAATAGTGACAACGAGTGAGACAGAGAGAGGCGAGAAATCGCGGTGAGAAGAGAGGTCGCGATCGGCGACGGAGAGGAGAAGGGAACGGAACGGTCACGGTGAGAGGGAGACAGGGAAGTCGCGATCGGCGACGGAGAGGAAATCGCGAGCGGAAACGGTGAGAGAGCGTTGGGATTTTCTGGGTTTTCGTGGAAACCAACGCGATGAGAGAAAGTGAGCATCGAGAGACAGAGCGTTTTCTTTGTTTTCCTTTTTCCAATTAACTCTTAAATTATGATTATTTATTAGTATTAGTATTATATTTTGGTTATACCAGTATTATTAATAACAGCTATTATCATATTTAGCCAATAGTTATTTTCATTATTACTATTATTATTATTAAATATTACTATTATTACTATCCTTACTATTATTATACTATATTATTATTACTAGTATTTTATACTAAGTATTATTATTTAATATTTCTATATATCATTATTACTATTATGTTATACTATTACTAATACTCATTATTATTGCTAATTTTTAGCTATTTAACAATTATTATTTTTAATACTATTATTATTGTTTTTTGTATTATTACTATTATTTATTATTATTGCTATTATTTATTATTATTCTTATTTTCTTCAATTAATAATGATTACTATTACATTTTTTTTAATCATAAAAATCATATATACCTCGAAATACAAAGAAATAACAATAGTAGTGTTAGTTAGTTTTTTTTACTTATTATTAGGAATTTTCTAGCATTTTATTTTCCATATATCCCCATTTGTAATTTGTACCCCCATTCCCCAATTTGTTGTAACAATTAGTAGATAATTTTTATGGCATTATTTATTTATTATTCACAAAGCACAAACAAAAATATTTTTTTCAAACTAATACTCGTGCGAGCCATTTTTTTTTACCCTGAGTGGACAAAGCTTTGAAGCGTCCCAACGGCCACACCTTTTTGCACACACCACGCTTACTCTTGGGCTTACAATGAAACTTTAATTAATCAGTTAAACATTATTTAATTATCTAATTAGGTTATTTAAAATTAATTAGCTTACCTAATTAATTTTATTAAACTAATTACGTGATTAAATTTTGTTTAATTAGTTGGTTAAATTTATTTCGCGCATGCACCTACACAATGTAAATTATTTATTTGCGCAAGCCACCTTGTATGGGCTTTTAATTTATTTACCTGCTTTATTTAATGCTTGTGTATTTATTGTGTATTCTTTTCCATCACCGCGCCTTAGGGCCATATATTCAATTAATCATAACTCGCATTGCAAAAAAAAACACTTTCATAATAAGTTCCAAACCTCGATCCAACGTCGAGTTTCTTTTCAAATAATTTCTTAAATAAATATTCTATTTCTCCCTCCTCCCAAGCATATGGTAGTCAGTCCAGTATCGACCCTCGACCGTATGTTTGGTGTCTTAATTGAATTTAATTAACGTGAACCTTGTTTCACCTCACCTTTTCTTAAACAAACTTTTGGGTAGAAAAAGATGATTCGGATGTTTCTGTCCACTCATCCGAGTAATTGGGGCGTTAGCCGTTGAACGCTTATGGTCCAATACTTGTCTCCTACATAAAAATAACTCAACTCACTCAAACTCTTTTATCGCTCATACGCGATCATTAAACTCTTTTCCGATAAAGAGTGTGCAATAGTCATTTCAAATACGAACGAGGACTTAAGCTTTTCAAACAAACAAAACAAGTCTTAGTTCAAAGTATTTGAAATGTCTAAACGCACGATTTTTTCTTATAAAATCAATACAACCAATTAAAACCTTTTTAAGAGGAACTACAGAGTTTTGACTTTCCCATTGCACAAGGGAATATGTAGGCACACGGTTCAAAGACCGTGCCAAACTCAAAATAATAATAATCAAATCTCATTTCTTCATAACTTAGAGATTAGCGAATATATACACACACGTAGAACTAAATGGGTCCCATCGAGTACGATGGATGTAAGGGGTGCTAATACCTTCCCCTTACATAACCGACTCCCGATTCCAATTTTTGGTCGAGACCGCCTTATCCGTTTGTTTGAGGGTTTTATCTATATTTTCCCTTTCCTTTTGGAATAAATAAAGTTAGGTGGCGATTTCACTAGTTTTCGAGAATTAAAAGATTTTTGAAAATCGAGTTGCTTCACTTGGGAACCTTACCTCAAATGGGTGCGAGCTCGAGCTCAAAACCTCATGATGCCATTCACGCCTGTTTTACCAGTAATTATGGAACCTGTTGCTATAGGTGACGTACCTATGTCGTGTTCTCCATCCCGACATGCCTACCGATTTTGAAGACTGAAGAGATCCCGGATTCGTTTAAAGAAGAAAGGATACCTTTGAAGCTCAATGCTATGCAAGTGAGAAGAAAGTTCTAGAGTTGACCAAGCTACTTCACGAGGAGCGAAACATCAACGCTTACATCGGCACCAAGAGGAAGCGCCCATGGGAGACTTAGAGCTTTAGGATGTTTATGTTTTCTTTTATTGTTTTGAACTATCTCTTGTACTAAAAAAAAAGAGGAATAATAATGAGAAGTACTAATAAATGTTTGTTCATTGCTTGTTTAACAAATTTAAATCTCTTAGGTCCTTGAAAACATTGCATTGCATTCGTGATAATCATTGCATATCATATCATAACATTGCATCACGTGTACATTGAGATTGGTTTTCTCATTTGCTCGCTATTTATTTTAGAAATGGCTCTTGAACACCACAAAGATCTTCAAGCTCGAATGTCTTCAGCAGATGTTCACCAACTTGGTCCAAGGCCAAGAAGATCCAAGAAGCTCATCAACAAGAAGAAGAAGGTCTCCTCAACATGGGTAGACGCTTCAAAGGGGTCCCAAGGTGGTCACCGTGATCGAGCTCTCAAGGAAGTGTCCATACCGAGGGAGTACCAAGGGTGATGAAGGTGATCGCGTGAGCCAAAGAAAGGAGGAGAGGATCATTCGATTATGGCCAAGACTCGAGGAAGATGACAAATACAAACAACTTGAAGACCGTCTCAATCGTGGAAAACTCGAAGATGTCCGGATGAACTTTGACGATCCGAGTCTTGTTCGTGTTGTGATTCCTCCCAAATTCAAAGTTCCTACTTTTGCCAAATATGATGGCATTTCTTGCCCTAAGTCGCATTTGAAGTCCTATGTCCAAGATCAACCCCACACCGATGATGTAAAGTCAGGATGCACTATTTTCAAGAGAGTTTGTCCGGAACCCGCTTGGAATGGTACTATCGCCTAGAGAATGACCGTATCCGTACTGGAGTGATTTGGTGATGCTTTCTGCATATGAGTACAATGTTGAATTGACACCCACTGCATGCAACTACAAAGCATGTCTATGGGTCGTGACGAAGTTCAAGGAGTATGCTCGAAATGGAGAGATCTAGCAGCGAGTTCAACCACCCTTGTCCAATAGGAGTTGGTTGATATGTTTATGGGAACACCGACAGCCCATTCTTCAATCATCTCGATGGAAATTCTTCATCCGATTCACCGAAATGATATTGACAAAGCGAGCGATGAAGCCGGTATCAAGAGTGGGAAGATCCATGTAGAATCATCTTCAAATGCACAAGAGATTTTGGTGCTAAGAAAGAAACTAATGCCGTGTATGGTCGAAAAGCCGAGCCAAGACCGACCGCTCAATCTGTGGGGGCGTTGTGATCTCCAATCCTACATCAAGACAACCTCCGAGACAACGCTGTGAGCTTAACGCACGCCAAGAAGCTTTCTAAGATCAACATGCCATTGTCGCAAGCCTTGCAACACATGTTGAAAGTAGCTGATTACTTTGAGGATCCTCCTCGTAATGTCAACACTTCCTCTCCGGTACAATCCAAATGCTAAGTGTGCTTACCATTCCAATAGCCTGTGGCACGACAATCGACAATTGTTGGGCTCAAGAACAAGATTCAAGATATGATTGAAGCTAAGCGATTGAATTTGATCCTCCGTTGAAACTCCGAATGTGATCAACGCCCTATGCCTAACCATGACAAGAGTTCCAATGCTTGGTGACGATACTTATGTTTTCAACATAGATGACTGACCATTCCTCCGATGTTAAGAAGAATTTGCAAGGTGTCAATCCAGATGTCCAGAACTGTCGTTGGTGCCCATCGCACCGATGGATGTGCTTGGTTGAGAAGACGTGTTCGGGCATGATGGATAACCGTGAGATACTATTCCCGAAACCACCCGTGCGTGTGAAGAAATGTCTAAGTTGAAGATCGACAATGCGAACGAAACTGTGCCATCTGTGGGATACCTTGGGCAACCAAGTGGAAAGTATGATTACATGGTGAAGTACATCCTTGATAGTTACAAGATTCCTATTGAAGATGTTAAGGCGACCTGGGGTGACGATTTCCCGAAGACTATGCCGATGTTAACACTATAAGGATTTCCTCTCACGATCCTGTGCCTAGAGTGGCACCTCTCATCATCACTTCTCCAAGACCTGCTCCATATTCCTCCGACAAGGCTATCCCTTGGAATTATGGAGCGATGTTTACTATCATGGCGTCAAGCAAGACCCTCGACCATTGAAGATCTTACCATTGAAGTTTCTATTCGACATTGACAACATCACGGATCCGAAGGTGACCGAATCGAAGGGTATTCTCCGAGATCTCCTCCAAAAGACACCGCGACTCCACTCGCATTCCGCCTACCCAATCAATATCCCCGCTAGAGGAAAGAACTGACTCATCCCGCTCAACCGAAGTACCAAAGGAAGTTACTCAAGACACCTCCAAACAAGAAATGGAGGAAATTCAAGATCATCAAGAAGAGTGATTACAATGTGTGGAAGCTTAGGACAGACCGTCCAAGATCTCCATGCTCGCTTTGCTCTTGTGCTCCGAGGCTCATGCTAATGCCTTGGTGAAGTTTCAAGAATGCTCATGTGCCGCAAGACACTACCACCACCCGAAGTTTGTATTGCTAGCCCGGCCGCCAACAACGGCCTAGGCTTCTCTCGATGTCGATTTAACTCCTTCCGAAAGAAACACAACAAGGCCTTGCACATCTCGTTGAATGCAAGGGCGTTACCTATCTCATGTTTTGTTGATACGGCTCGCTCAATATCTTACCAAGAATGCTTTTGATCGCTTGATGTCAAGGGTTGGTTCGAGACCCAGTGACATTATCGTGAGAGCTTTTGATGGTTCTAAGCGCACTGCATTGGAGAACTCATCCCAAAGTCGGTTCCCGGACTTTTGACTCTACTTTTGTCATGGACATTCGTCCCGCTTTCTGCCTACTTGGACGCCTTGGATACATGGGCGCGCGCCACCTCTACCTTACATCGAATCAAATACCCGGTGAAAGGGAAGGTTGTCACAGATATGGTGAAGAAGAGTATATGGTCACCATCTACATCATTCCGCTTATTTCGAGATGGAGGGTGAATTCTTCGAGACTCCGTCAAGCTTTTGAAACAATTCCGTAGTCATGCCGCTGACTCTCCCGCCACTCCCGAAGATGCCAAAGTTCCGCCTAGGATGGCCTCACCGAAAGACGCTGCCGCTGAACAAGGAGGTAGTGCTATTTGGGACAGCTTCGATCTTCCGCTCAAACCGACAAGACCGGTTTAGGCTTCACTATCAAGGGTCAAGATGATACCGCGAACGGGCCAACTTCCTTCGCGATGTAGTGGAATCCATGCTATAGAAGACATTTACAATGGCTTCGACATCGCAAGTGGATCTTCCCAACCCGGATCATAGGCTCAAGAATTGGAAGATCAAGACGCTATACCAATCTCCTTTAGCCGTGAGTAATTGCTTTTGTTTTGTTTTGCTTTTCGATTTCTTTATGTTTTGAACAATAAACTTTGAAAGCCTAGTGCCTTGCCCGGCATCATGGCTCGCTCATGAGGGTTATTATCCGTCGCTTATGTATTTTCGCTCAATAAATCTGGACTTTGCATTCAATTGTTTGTTTTTTTCTTTACTTTATCACCCCTTCAAAAGCTATGTGTTTCTTACACACACCCACGTGATACACCGTAATCGAATCTCGAATAACACTATGCTAGTGCTAAATATGACTTGATAATCCGATCTACCAAGCCAAGACGAAAGTGAGGAAGATTGTGAAGTGCCGAGAACATGCCGATTGCTACAAGAAGAGCGAGTTATACACCACGAAGAGCAAGTCGAGGTTGTGAATTTCGACGAAGATGTAAAAGAGATCAAGGTAGGAGCGGATCTTGAGAAGTTAAAGAAAGGTTGGTTCGATGCTACGAGACTATGTTGAGGTTTTTGCTTGGTCATACGAAGACATGCCTGGTTTAGACATTGATATTGTGGTGCACCGATTGCCGACCAAAGAAGGTTTTCTCCCAAGAAATGTAAGGTTCCGATGCGTCCCGAGATGTCGAGAAGATCAAAGCCGGGTTATGAAGCGCTTCAACGCCGGTTTCTTAGTCACTCTTATCCCGGGTTGCAAATGTGGTACCCGTGCCTAAGAAGGATGGTAAGGTACGAATGTGTGGATTACGTAGATCCGAACAAAGCGAGTCCGAAAGATGATTTCCACTTCCTCATATTGATGTTCGTTGACAACACCGCCAAAGATGGTTTTCCTTCATGGATGGTTTCGGTTACAATCGATCAAAATGGCCCAAGATATGGAAAAGACTACTTTCACATACAGCACTTCGCTACAAGGTTATGCCGCTCGGGTGAAGAACGCAGCGCCACTTATCGTGCTATGGTAACATTATTTCATGACATGATTCATCACGAGATGAGGTCTACGCCGACGATATGATAGCTCGATCACGATCAAGAAGAACATCTAGATCATTTGCGAAACTATTTGATAGATCAAGAAGTACAGATCGAGACTTAATCCTAACAAGTGCACCTTTGGAGTCGATCCGAAAACTCCTAGGGTTTGTTGTCGAGGTAAAGGTATTGAAGTTGATCCCTCCAAGGTTAAAGCTATTCAAGAGATGCCGCACCGAGAAGGAAGTCGAGTTTTCGGGCCGATTAAACTACATTGCTAGATTCATTGCACACCTAATCGCTACCGTGAGCCAATCTTCAAGTTGCTAAAGAAAGATCAAGTAGTGGAATGGAACGACGATTGCCGATCGCTTTTGACAAAATCAAGGAGTACCCATGTAATCCTCCTATTCGATGCCACCGCCAAGGAAGACCTCTTATCATGTACTTGACAAGATTAGAGAACTCAATGGGTGTGTGTTGGGGCAACATGACGAGTCTGGTCGAAAAGAGCATGCAATATACTACCTTAGCAAAAGTTTACCGATCGTGAAACAAGATACTCACAAATGAGAAAACTTGCAACGCTTTCATCGTCACGACTAAGAAGATATGTTGACTCACACTACCTTGTTGATTTCCAAGATGGATCCGATAAAATACATATTTGAGAAACCACTCTCCGAAGAATAGCAAGATGGCAAATGATCTTGACCGAATACGACATCCAAAGACACTTTAAAGCGATCAAAGGAAGTGTGGTAGCCGATCATTTGGCCATCAAGCCATAGATGACTATCCTATGCATCGAATTTCCGAAGATGTTTTACTAGTTACAGATCGAAGAACTGCACCTGCACGAAGGACTCGAACAAGGATCCCGATGGACTATGGTCTTTGATGGAGCCTCAACGCACTTGGCAATGGCATTGGCGCCATCATTACATCCCCTACAAAGACACACGCTTTCACCGCCAGATTATGTTTCAGCTTGCACTAACAACATACGAATACTGCATCATGGGTATTAAAGCGCTATTGACCTAAGAATCAAGTTCTTGCAAGTGTATGGGACTTGGTGATCATCGTTAAGGCGAGTGGGATAAGCATCCGAACCTCATTCCGTATCGAGAGCATGTTTTGAGTTTGATTCCTTACTTTGAAGAGATCACTTTCAATCATATTCCACGAGAAGAGAATCAGTTGGCAGACGCATTGGCTACTATGTCGTCTATGTTCAAGGTTAGATGGGACAACGAGGCTCCCCAGATCATCATTGAGAGGTTTGACGAACCAGCGTATTGTTATGAGCTTGACGCAGAAGAGAAACCTTGGTACTATGACGTTAAGAGGTATCTTGAGACTCAGGAATATCCCGCAGGGGCATCTGTTAATGATAAGAAGTTCATGAGAAGATTTGCTTCCAAATTCTTTCTCAGCAACGGCACCTTATACAAGCGCAACCACGACTTGTGCTTACTCACTGTAGACCGAGAAAACAAAGAATGCGATCATGGAAGAGTTACACGAAGGCGAATTTGGTACCCACCGGACACACCATGGCTAAGAAGATTTTGAGAACAGTTACTATTGGTCCACCATGGAAGTCGATTGTCACCACGCGCTCGATCTTGTCACAAGTGCGGTTATGCCGACAAAGTGCACGCACCTCCAAGTACCTCTGAATGTTTTAACTTCTCCTTGGCCTTTTGCAATGTGGGGCATTGACATGATCGGAGAAATCAAGCCCACAGCTTCCAATGGACATCGTTTCATCCTTGTGGCAATTGATTACTTTACCAAGTGGGTAGAAGCAGCCTCGTATGCATCTGTTACCAAGAATGTTGTGGCTCGATTCATCAAGCATAATCTTATCTGTCGGTATGGAACTCCCGAAAGGATTATCACAGATAACGGTTCCAATCTCAACAATAAGATGATCACCGAACTTTGCACGCAATTCAAGACCAAGCATCACAATTCATCTCCTTACCGGCCTAAGATGAATGGCGCAGTGGAAGCCGCCAATAAGAACATTAAGAAGATTATACAGAAGATGACGGTGGCTTACAAAGATTGGCATGAAATGTTACCATTTGCTCTTCATGGTTATCGCACCGCACGAACATCAACAGGCAACCCTCTCTTGTATACGGTATGGAAGCCGTCTTACCCATCGAGGTTCGGATACCCTCAACCGTAGTCCTCCGGAGGCGAGTTAGACGAAGACGATGGGTTCGATCGCCTTGACCGATTAACTTGATCGATGAGAACGACTCGCCCATCCGCCATGGATGATTTATCGAAACGAATGATCAGAGCATTTAACAAGAAGGTCAAGCACCGAGTCTACCAAGTCGGTGATCTAGTAGTCAAGCGCATCATTCTTCCACAAGGTGATCCTAGGGGCAAATGGACTCCCACCTATGAGGGACCGTTTGTAGTCAAGATGATTTTCCGGAGCTATGATACTTAGCACCATGGATGGTGAAGACTTCCCACACCCTGTGAACGCAGACATAGTCAAAAAATACTACACATGAAATAGACCCGCTAGGTCGACTGGCCTAGGCAAAAATAAGAGCATCCTGGCGAACCAAAAGGTTCGGGCAAAAATTAAGGATATATACAAAACATGTACACCCGGCAAGTCGAAAACCCGAAAAGGCGGCTTGGGCAAAAAGGGTATCCCAGACCGAAAACCCAAAGGGCGGTCTAGGCAAAATTAGGGATTTAAGCGTCGACTATGTCTCTTCCGGATCATCCGCCTGCACTACTATCAAGATTCAAGATTCAAATGGAAGATCGCCTACTCACTTTCTCCGACAAGGAGATGAGATAGTAGAAATATATGAGTACTAGCATAGTTGGAACCTAACGAGATTGTTTCCGCATAGCTTTTTACCTTTCTTGTGTACGAACTACTTGGCCATACGCCACCTTTCAAATAAATACAGCTTCTTTCTCTTTACAATTTCTGTTGTTGTTATTTGCAATAAGTCCAACGTTTGCTTTGAATGACTATACGCATTTGACAATAAGAATCTAATCACAAACATACGAAAAGTGAACATTCAAAAGTACTTACTACAGGTTCCAGGAATTGGGATGACGACGAAAGTCAACAAATAGTTCCCCACATAGCATAAAGGTGTCACTCACAACACACCTTCCCCAGCGGAGTATGAGGGAATCCACGAGCAGCAATTCCACTCAACCGAGCAACGTTACATCGCTCAAGCAGAACACTTCATCCCCATGGATATTTCTCAATCCTCCCCTTCTCCCAGCGGTATCGGACTGAAACTTGGTCGATAGTGCATCGGAGGAAACATACACCTTTTTCCCACCAGAGATTACAACGGACTCCGGTCTCAAAGAACCATCAAATGCTCCAGTGAGATCTACACTGAAATCCCAGAGCACCTCCTAAATTTCCTCGGCGGGATCTACATACAAGGCCCTCAACAGATCGCCTCCCGGACTCTCCTGCAGGTCTATATGAGATCTCCAAACAACGAGCTTCTCAATCTCTACTTTCCTCAACAATGTCTAGGTCCGGGACTTGGTCGATAGTGCATCGGAGGAATCCAGGATATCTTTCTTCTCCTTCAAAAGGTGGTTCTCACCTACCCCAAGCGGAAGTCAAAATCTTCAAGCGTAACATCCGCATCTTCTTCAAGATGGATATGTTTTGAAATATCACAACATCTATCATTCATACATTTCTCATAAAGTCATAATTCATGCATATGTCATTCATATACACTGTCATGCATCATACTTTGCATAAGACTAACAAATATTCTATCAAAGTTTCTCTTGTTTTCCCAAAGCAGTATATACGATAAACAGTCCGAGATTAAGCCCGCCGACGGAAAACTATCGAAAAACCGCCGCAAACAGGTCCAGGATTAAGCCCCGAGCCGACGGGAAAACTATCTGAAAGACCGCCTCCGACGACCGGTCCAGGATTAAGCCCCGAACCGACGGGAAAACTATCCGAAAGACCACCGGTTATCCTCCGATAAAAGTGGATCAATACCCGCACAAGGAAGCTATCCACATTGTTGCCACTACTATCCTCGAGTAATCACGAAGATGTATTCGACTTTCTCTTATTATCAACAGCTACAGTAGTCGGCGATTACTTGCCCGGATGGCATCTTAAGCCCATCTCCGACTATTTGTCAACATCTCTTCACTTTCGAATGCATATATGGTTAAAATCAATACGCACCAATAACTTCATTCAAAGTGAACACGAAGTCTAACGACGACTCTTCGGATGGCATCTTAAGCCCATCTCCTCTCCATTCCGGGAACATCTACGAGTCTAACGTGACGGCTCGCTCAAAGATCGACCTTCCAGATGGCATCTTAAGCCCATCTCCGTCAGCTCTCCTATTTTAACGACTCCGAGTCTAGCTTACGACTGCTCCCCAAATAAGTCTCCAACTTCCAAATGGCATCTGTAAGCCCATTCCCGCATCATCCACCAACGAGTGCAAATTTTGTGTACTCGGTGTTCAATCATCTTCTACCTCCGTGTCACGAAAGACAAGCATGTCAATCTAACCCTTCCAAGACAAGAAGATTGAGCAGGGGTCATACCCCAAAATTTGCCCTCCATCTTCTCAAAGATATTTCATACATCCATACTCAAGGATTCCTCAAGAGTTGATCGACAAACTCTCCTAGACAATCAACCCAAACTAGGGTTTGGTATCTCTCAAGTCAAGATGGATTTCCAACATTTCCAATGGCCTTCATGCCTCCTCATATGCTTCAAAGATTCTCCATGTCAAGTTTCAAGCTTCACAAGTCAAGTTTCGCATAATTGCTCGGATGGTTGAAAATCGGTGTATTGGACAAAAGTCAACTGTGGTCAACATACAGTCAAAACTTCGATTTTTGGTCAACATCCTCATTTTGAAGTTAAATTCATCATTTGATCAAGGGTTGATCATGATTCATCAAGAAAACTCAAGATTTGCTCAAAAGTCAAACTTTCTAAATTAGGGTTTCTAGGTGAAAATTCAACTGAACTTTGACTGATCATAACTTTCTCATACTTTCTCGAAATTTTCCACCACCTCTTGTTTTGAAGGAAATTCAATTCTCTACAACTTCATGTCTCACAAGAATGTCCAAAAATGCTTCATTTGAGAGGTATAGCTCAAAACATTACAGGTCATTTTCAAAGTCAACAAAAGTCAACTTTTGTTTTGAAGATATATTGAGCATGGTAACTCCAATTGAGATGAGACCAAAGACATTGGTTAGAGGACTCTTAGAGCTTTCCAAAAGTCCAAGAACACTCAAAATGTGGAAAATTGAGCAAGTTACACCATCCACAAGTTGGGCAATTTTGGAAGAATGCACAAAGAGAGATACAAAAATTAAATCTTTTGCAAATGGGCTACTTTTTCTTCATCCTAACTTGTTCCTCAAGCAATTAGGAGTGTCCAAGCCCAAAGCCACGAATTTTGATTTATTTTTCTATTTAATTTGTAATTTATTCATTTAAATGCAAATTAAATCTTAAAATAAATTATAAAATTGAAATTAATGGCAAAGATTGATTTTATTCTTTCCTTAAGGTCAATTAACTCACAAATGCCACAAATTGAAATTGGAGCAAGAAAGGCAAGATTGGATTGAAATTGATCAAGCTTTGAAGATTTGATTTTCATGGAAATATCAAATTTGATTTCCATTGAATATTGATTGATTCTTTCCAAATTCAATCCCAAATCCATCCAGTATAAATGTATGATGCATACCTATCAAGAAGGAACGAAAAAATTGCTCTACAAACCCTATTCCAAAGCTCAAAAAACCGTGGTGCACAAGCAAGTACAAACCCTACTTCCAGCCGTTTTCAATCGTTTTTGAGGTGTCCAACACATTGCTTGACATCTCCTGAGTCGATCCAGACCCTCACATTGCACAAATCCATTCAGAATCGTGAAATCAGTGTTTGGTTTGTTCTTGAAAATCTCAAATTCGATTTCTCATATCCATGCATTATTAACGTGATTTGTTGTTATATTTGTGTTTAGTGAGTTGTTTGCAAGCTTTCTGGGCAAGCCAATTGGATTTCTATGGCCGGAATCGCGTTTCACCATTGTTAGGGTTCCTGGTATCGAATTAGGGTTTCTCTATACAGGAAAAATTGGACCATGAGACCTATACCATTGCATCCGGAATGATGTCCTGAATCGAACCATGGCCTTGGATTTTATTTATATTACGTGTGTTGCATTTTTTATGTTTGCCAGGAACCTTGCGTCGAACCATGGCCGACGCTGAAAATTCAAATATTTGAATCGGAGAAGACGATCGTTGGCGCGAAGGAGGGGACAATGAGAAGGCAACGCGTGTATTCCATTAACTCCGTTTCCAAACAGTAGAACACCCTAGCACAGTTGGTCAAGGCATGTGAACTTGAGATTTCGCTCCAGGGTCATGGGTTCGATCCTCATCAGGACCAGTTTTGTCTTTCTTTTTTTTCCAAAACTCTATTTTTCATATTTTCACATTTTTAATATTTTCATTACATTTTAATTCTTTTCATAATTTTTATTTTGCATTAAAAATTACCAAAAACATTTTTTCTTTTTACGTTATTTTCATAAAAATGTTTATTTAATTTAATAAATTAAAAAATATAATTTTTGCATGCATATTTATTTTATTTTTATTTTTGCATTTAATTCACTTTTAATTGCATTTTAATTATTAAATCTTTTCCAAAAAAATCCCAAAAAATTATCTTAATTTATTTATCTTATTTCCAGCATATATTAATTTTCTCATATTAAAATTTGCATTTTCTAACATTTTCCTCTTATTTCGATTTCATCATATTTTCCGAATTTCTTATTCTTTCACAGGTTGCTCCGTTTCGGACGTTTTCTTTTTATCATTCTATTTTTTCCAATAATGTAATTGCTCATGGGTTGTAATAGTTTAATCTAGGGTTTTATTTTCCGAGTTTAAATTATGTATCTCGCTAAAGCCATGTAATAGCGTAGGTTTACCTTTCCGCACTTTACATTCCGCATTTTACTTTCCGCACCCTTATCAATTGCTAGTAATTAGGCGTGTATGGCAAGATAATAATTGGACATAGCTCACACTAATCTTCAAGATAAAATATCCGAATTTGACACTTCTTCACACACGCACCCTTAGGGTAATTCTCTCGATGCCTTCGATTCAAAATGGTCATGTCCTCGAACGTAGAGGTATTCTAGCATCGTTGCCTTCCAAACAAATCATCATAGTCCCTCGATACAAAGATCATAAGACCCACGATGTCGCCTCCGAATACATGATCTTGACCCTCGATTGTCGCCTACGAAAATGATGATAGTCCTTCGAATGTGCTAGGATACTTCCTACAAGTTGCTTCTATGACCATCCGATGTCCCTTCGAATGTCCCGCTTACATCCAACGAATGGAGCTACCTACTAACTAATGGTATGGCGCTATTCTAAAGGAACGAGAAGTACAATAAACGACCAATTCGAGTGGGTAAATAAGTCTCTTAGTTGCTTGCTCTATCAAATGCTTTTCACACCACACACTTTTTCAAAGTTCAAATTCTCTTTCAAAACAAACATTTCCGAACACTTTGTATACACTCCTACATGAGTCATTGCAAAGTCAAAGCGAAATGCCTTTTCAAAACATTTTTGTCAAACACACAGAAAGCAATTTTAAAAAAGTTATCTAAGAGCAACTAAGAGCCCGTAGATAACTACGGATGGAAAGGGTGCTAATACCTTTCCTTTTCATAACCATTCTCCGAACTCGTAATCTAACGAAGGTCTTTTTCTGTTACTTTTACCTTCCCTTAATTGGATAAAAATAAAAGTCGGTGGCGACTCTTGCTATCCGCACATTTGGATACAAAAAATCCTACAAAGTCAGTTCACCGTATCACAGGGTAGGGGCCTCTTTTTGCTTTTATTTTCATTGTTTTTTAGGTACAAGGAAGGAGCTCGCTGGAGAAGACGACCGGAGCTAGGGCTTCGGTGCCCCTGCGGCCCACTAACTCTTTGACCATGGCGTGTTGTCTTCCGATTGGTTGATTCAAACAAGGGGACCCCACTTGCGCGCATTTTCCTTTTTGGTTTGATTTCAGGAAATAATATTGCATATATATTAATCCATGTAAGATTATGAATGGATGTATAGCCGCCTCAGCGATAAGACATGCGCGCGTAGTCCCTTACCCCTATCAGGTCGTTGGTTCAACCTGCCTTTTGCACTTTTTTTCACAAAATTCTGATTTTTGCAGGTTATCACATATAAACAATAGGAGGCGAGATCTAACACCACATGCACTGTGGTCCAGTGGTTAACTTTTGAACCTGTAACCCTAATGTCACGAGTTCAAGCCTTGAAGGGACCAATCCTAATTTTTGGCACTTGTTTTCTCTAATTTTTTCTATTTCTTTTAATATTCTAACTTATTTTAATTTCTTTTCAAAAATTATTTTAACTATCATAAAAACCCTAAAAATGTTTTAATTTTAGATTTAGGTTTCAAAAACCTTTATTTAATTTTTGACACAAAAACATTTAATTTTTCTTTGCATTCTAAATTATTTTTCTAATTAAATACTAATTAATTAGAATTAGGGTTCTCTTTCATTAAAATTAATCACAAAAACTCAAAAAATATTTTCTCTCAATAGTAATTAGGTTTACTAACTTCAAATCTTTTACTAACATCAAAAATATTTTTCTTTCAATTTATTTACTATTCCGTACTTTAAATTCTAGAAATCGATGTATAGGTCGCAAGGATATTTTTGTAATAGCGTAGATTTACTTTCTGCCTTTACTTTTCGCACATCTATTATGTATCTGCCCCAAAGCCATGTAATAGCATAGGACATTTACTTTATGCACTTTATTTTCTTGCGAATATTTAACTGCTTAGACGTATGCTAGCTAGAGTTTGTATGACAAGATTAAAAAGCAATCTTAGATAACCCTAAATCAAGATAACATATCTAAACTTAACACACTCTTTCACACTTGCACACCCCTTAGGGTATCCTCTCTTTTTGCCTTTCAAATACAATGGTCATGTCCCTCGAACATAGGGGTACCATTAGCAAAAGACCCTCGATTCAAAAATCATCACAAAGATCATAGTCCCTCGATGACCCTCGATGTTGCCTACGAATACATGATCTCGTCCCTCAGTTGTTGCCTACGAATAAGTGATGATCGTTCCTACGAATTACTAAGGTATCCTTACATGCTGCCTTCAATGACCATACAATGACCCTACGGATGTCCCTTCACATCCAACGAATAGACTTACCTACCAACTAATGATATAGATAGCGTTATCCTAAAGGAGAAGGAAAATAATAAGAAACGACAATTCTGAGTAGGTAATAAGACTCTATTGCTTGCTATTATGTATCAGCCCCAAAGCCATGTAATAGTCTAGGGTTTACTTTCCCACACTTTACTTTCCACACTTTAATTTCTGTACATATTTAACTGCTAGTAACTAGACATGTATGGCAAGACTAAATCAAACAACATATATCACTTCTAAATACAAGATAAATATCTGAATACAAACACTTTCTTTGCACCCACTCACACCTTAGGGTATCCTCTCTTGTTGCCTTTCAAATAACAACGGTCATGTCCCTCGAACGTAGGGATATCTTAGCTAAGACGCTTACGAATAAAATCATCATAGTCCCTTCGATACAAAGATCATAGTCCCCCGATGACCCTCGATATTGCCTACGAATACATGATCTCGTCCCTCGATTGTTGCCTACGAAAAGTGATGATCATCCCTACGAATATGCTAAGGTATCCCTACATGTTGCCTTCTATGACCATACGATGACCCTTCAAACGTCCCTTTACATCCAACGAATAAGATTACCTACCAACTAATGGTACGGATAGCCTTATTCTAAAGGAAGCAAAATAACATGGAAACGACCATTCTGAGTAGGTAATAAGACTCTTTTGCTTGCTCCAATCAATTCAAAAATACTTTTCACACCTCACACTATTTTCAAAACTTTTCAAACACTTTGTATACATTCTAGCGTGAATCATTACAAAGTTAAACATTTTTCCAAAACAAAACATTTCCAAACACTTGGTATACATTTCAGCGAGAATCATTACGAAGTCATAGAGAAATGCCCTTTTCAAAATATCTTTTCAAACATACACATAAATCAATTTATAAAGTGAGCTAAGCAATTAAGAGCCCGTAGATAACTACGGATGTAAAGAGTGATAATACCTTCCCTTTTCATAACTTCTTCCCTTACTCAAAATCTAACGAAGGTCTTTTCCTGTTCTTTTTGCCTTCCCTTAATTGGATAAAAGAAAATTCAGTGGCGACTCTTGTTATCCGCAACATTTGCGATAAAACGCAAAACAAACAAGTCAGCTCTCCCACCGTATCATAGGAAGAAAGATCAGAAGGCGTTGTTCTTCATCCATCAGTGTGTGGATGTGAATGTGTTTGAGAAGATTGCTGATTCTATGACGTCAAAGAAGACGTGCGACACACTGGTCAGATGTTAGGGTGGTGACACATTAGTGAAGAAGGTGAAGCTTCAGTCCTTGAGAAAGCAATATGAGAATCTCAACATGAAGAACAATGAGAAGGTTTCAGAGTATATCTCTAGAGTGATTCTGATCACTAAAGAGATGAAGGCTTGTGGAGAAACCCTTTCTGAACAAGTAATCATAGAGAAGGTATTGAGGTCACTTAATCCTCAATTTGATTACGTTGTTTTAGTAATTGACCATTCTAAAGATCTAAAAACCATGAGAATAGAAAAGCTGCAAGTAGACTAGAAACGCATGAGTTGCGTCTGATTGAAAAACTTCTGAGAGGAAAGTTGAGCAGGCTCTAAAAGCTTCTTTTGTCAAGAAAGACCAGAAGCATCATTGGTCAGAGGCCAAGAATAGACGGGGTGATAGATTCCAAAAGTCAGAAACCTTAACTTCTTATGAGAAGAAACATCAGAAATGAAAGGAGAAGAAGAAAGTTCAATGTTACTGTTGTAAGCTGTTTGGCCATTTTGCTAGAGATTGCTGGTCAAACAAAGGAAGGAAATCAAAAGAAGAAAACATAGCCAGAGGAGATTCAGATGATGAACCTATGTTATTGATGGCTTCTGAGTCTGATGGAACATGTTTGGCAGATTGGTGGTATATGGACACTGGCTATTCAAATCACTTGACTAGAAACAAATAATGGTTGACAAATTTTGACTCTAGAAGAAGGACAAAGATTAGATGTGCTGATGATAAGTACCTTAATGCAAAAGGTATGGGAAATGTCAAAGTCAAGGTGAAGAATGGGAAGAATGTTCTGATCAAGGATGTTTGGTATGTTCTTGGAATCAAAACCAATCTGATGAGTGTGGGTCAGCTCATTGAGAAAGATTTCTCAGTTGTTATGAAGAACAATCTCTTGAAGTTGTATGATTCAAATCAGAAGTTGATTATGCAATCTGAACAGGGAAGCAACCAAATATTCAAGGTGAATGTAAAAACAACTGAAGTAGAGTGTCTTAGGGCAAAAGGCTCTGAAGGAGATAGTAAGCTATGGCACAAGAGATTGGGGCATCTGAACTATAGAAGCTTAGGGCATCTAAGTTCTAAGAAGCTCATAATACCCAATAAAAGAGAGAAATGAGTAAAGTAAGAGCAATGTATGTTTGAATCACCAATTTTTCTTTCATGTTAAGCAAATTTACTTAAAACTTTACTTAAGTTTTGCAAATCTATTTTCTTATTTTTAGAGTTTTTTAGCTTTATTTATCATTATGCAAATCAGTCGATTTCACACCATATCAAAATCACTTGAATTCAAGTCACTCATCACATTTTCTATCTCAAAACACTTAAAAGCTGAAGCATTGTCCTGCTATTCACTAGTCGATCTCACAAAGTAACCTTTAACAAGAGAGTAACATTGTTTATCAAATTATAGGATAAACAACATTCTATTCTTTGATCACTTTAATGAAGGCTTAAATATCTAAGTTGATGATCACCCTTCATCTAGATCCTTATTTCCCTATTCTTCTAAAGCGGGTTCTACTTATGTTTGATTTTTCCGAGTCTTAACAACAATCATCCTTTAAATCAATTTTTTTGCATAATAATATATCTTTATTGAAATTTGCCTTTCCTTAAGTGCCTAGATATAATGGTTTCATTTTGCATATGCACTTGTAATATCTTTTCTCGCTTTCTAATTTTCTCTTTGAATTTTGCTTGAGTAATTCTTCTCTATATCCACATCTTCTATTTCTTTTACTTTTGAGATTTTAAATATAATATAAGTTGTATAAAGAAGAAGATACTCAAGAGTAAAAGAAATAGAAGATGTGGATATAGAAAAGAGTTACTTTGAAATTAATTTTAAAATATATATTTTTTAAAATCATGTAATTTTGATTATATTTTTATCTCTAATAGTATATAATTATGTTATTTAATATCAAAATATTTTTTTAATTTATATAAAAAAAAAAATTGTAGTATTTTTTATTTAAAAAAATCATTTTTAAAAATAAAAAATCTATTTTCTTTTTTGTGCTTAAAAAGAATATATTTTCTAAAGTTAAAGCAAACCAACACTTATTTTGTTGAGCCAAAATATTTGGATTTTTTTCTTCTCTTCTTGAATGCTCCATCTCTTATGTTCGAATAATTGTTGTGTGCTCAAATAGTGTATACATTTATCCCTATACCCTTGCTTTGCCAGTGTCTACTTTGACCCGACCAAATCAAGAACAAAACAACTCTCTAGCATTCACATTTCACATCTCATAAACTCAAAGATGGAAATTTCTTCACCCACCTAGTGGGTTTCTTCCCACCCCCGGTGAAAAACCAAAAATACCCTTAGTTTCATAAGTTAACTTGTGAATTCCCCAAATATAGTGAATTCGTAAGTTCACTTACGAAATAATCCACAATTTAAAGAAAATAAAGTGAATTCGCAAGTTAACTTGCAAATTCACCTTATTTGGGGAATTCGCAAGTTAACTTACGAAGTCTGCGTATTGTTTTAGAAAACACAGAGTTTTCCCCAATACTCATTCATTTCAAAATATACTCAAAATTTTCCTCTCTACTCCAAACCCTAACTTCTGCAAACTCACTCTAAATCATTCTCATCATTTCAAGTCATTCCACCAACACATTTCAACTCCTCCAAAATCAACAAATTTGTGTAAGTTTTCTTCACTTTTTCCTATTCAAATTCTGAATTTTTATTAGATTATTAGGTTAGGTTGTAGAAATTTAGTAGTATATGAAGTAATAGTAGGTAAATGTAGTAGGAAAAATTAGATTTTGGTAGTTTTGGGACTGAATTTCTAGTTCTGGGAATTTTTGGACGAAGGGGAATTCGCAAGTTAACTTGTGAAGTGTACCATAAGAGACTTCGCAAGTTAACTTGCGAATTTTTGTCTGATTTGTTTTTAAATTAGTATGCTAACAATGTAATAGTTTATTTCAGGAAAATGATCGAGAATAACAATCAAATGACACGTTTGAGACATGGCAGACAAAGCCAAACATCGTCGGTTCTTCGAGAGCGAAAGCTAATGGCACTCTGTGAAGGGGTACGCAACATGGTTTTTTACAGTGTCGTACCCTTACATGACACCGGAGGTGAAGGACGTCCGCCGATGCCAACACATGGGGAGCTCTTGGAAAACAAGCAGGTCGAGGATGATCATGCCATTGATCTGCTGCCCATTTGTCAGAGTATCTTTCAGATTGGACTAGAGGCATTGAATGACGGGATTGTCGATGAGGGCGGATCTGATGCGACTGCCGTGGTGGAGAGGATGTTCGCTAAGGCAGAGCGTGCAACGCGTTACCATAGGCAGAGGAGGGCGCGTGGGGTCAGGATTAGGCAATACCCAATAGCCTTTATGTTTTTTTAGTTGATTTTGTTTGATCGCATTTTTTCGGAACAATTTATGTAAATTGATATTTTTGACAGTTTTTCTCTTTAATATTTATAACATATTAATATTTACATATTTTGCGTATATAGATATTGTGTACATTAATATTTTTTGACAATTTTTCTTTTTAATTGAATTACTGAAAACGAAAACATAATTTGAATTATTGTGAAAAAACATAGTAGTTTCAAACATGATTTTACACATTTAGGAAAAGTTTCGTAAGTTAACTTACGAATTCTTCAAATAAGTTGAATTCGTAAGTTCATTTACGAAATATTTTCTAAATGTGTAAAACCATGTTTAAAATAATGAAACGTACAAAAATAAAGTAAATTCGTAAGTTAACTTATAAATTCACCTAAAAGATGTAATTCGTAAATTAACTTACGAAGTCATTCTACAAAGTAAATTCATACGTTAATTTATGAAAGACGTTTTTAATTTTTTAGAAATGTTTGAGAAACCCACTTAATAGTGAAAAAATTTCTATCAAAAGATAAACTTGTACAAAAAGTTTCACGAAAAAAACGTGAAAACACCTACAGCTGTATTTTTTAAAGTAAAAATAAAATAAGAAACAGAAAAGAAAAGAAGGAGAAAGTGGGAGGAACAAACAAACATGACGGCAGAATCAGGTAGTTCGAACTTCGATCTTCCCGAGGATGTCGTGCAAGTGCTACCGTCAGATCCATTTGAGCAACTCGATGTTGCACGCAAGATCACATCCATTGCTCTATCGACACGTGTCAACGCATTGGAATTCGAGTTGTCGGAACTTCGCGTCAAGATCGCCGAGAAGGATAGTCTCATCGCCGAACTTCAGTCTCAGGCTGACTCCCTCAACAACTCCCTTTCTGAAACCGCGGATGAACTCGTCCGAGCCGAACAAGATAAGGTCCCAACTAAACCGAACCGGGTTCAATTTTATATTGTTAAATTTAACGCTTTGTGTTTTGTATTTATTTGTTTGTTTATTTGTTTTGGGTGGTTGAGCTTGATATACTTTAGGAGAAGTTGCTTAAGGAGAATGCTTCGCTTTCAGACACTGTCAGGAAGCTTAATCGAGATGTCTCCAAGGTTCATTTTACTATGATTTGTTTATTCTGATTACGATGCTAGTACTACTGACTGAGTTTTGATTATGACAACTTGGTGTAAATGCATGCAGTTAGAGGTTTTCAGAAAGACGCTTATGCAATCACTTCAGGAGGATGATGATAATTCAGTAAGTTACTATTAATATTGTTCTTGTTTAATGCTTTTAATTGTACTAGCTAATACTATTTGTTTCAAGGGAATTTTCTTATTTAACTTTTGGCTGTTAATGGGTGTTTGACATAGGGAGGAGCTCCCGACATTGTTGCTAGAATACAGAGTCAGAGTCAGTCGAGTTTGACTTTTCCGTCTCGGTTTGAAGGTACTTTCAACATGTTCTATCACATTCTTTCTCACTCGCAAATCACAACAGTGCATATCTGTTTAAGTCTTGGCGTAGTCTTTAAATTGCTATCTCGTTTAGGCCCTTTGCAGATATTGCCTTAAATGTGTGGTAAGACTAAATAATCTATAAGACTAGAAATGAAATATTAGAGAGGGTGTTGGGGAAACACCTAGCGTAGAAAAGATGGTTTGAGAATGAAGAGAGAAGAATTGTGGTTATGCAGTAAGGAGAGTAGATTAGATGGAGGGTGGTTATGCCGCTAGAGGTAGAAGATCTTGGAAAATTATAAGATAAACTATTAAGAAAGACCTTGAGATTAATGAGTTAGATAGGAGCTTAGTTTTTGAAAGATCATTATGACATAGTTTGGTCCATGTAGCTGTAGTTCGGTTGTTTAATTTTTTTTCTTCCATTTTTGCAATTATCTTCGAGGTGCTTTAGTTTAACTTTATTTTATCAGAAAATGAGTGAATGGAAATGTATTTTAGGTTCTTTTTAAAAAAATGCATTTTAGGTTCTGTTTGGGAGAGGGGAGGAGGAAAGAGTGTAAAAGAGATGACTGGAGCCGCTCCTTCAGCTGCACTTTTCTATTTTCAGTTCTGAGAAGTTCTATTATATTGCAGATAATGACTCTTCATTGCCACCGTCTATATCTTCTTCAATGCCTCGTGTTTCTGATAGTGGAAATTCTTTCTGGGAGGATCATGATTCTGATGGTATGTACTTATGTACTATCAGCTTGCATTACCAAAAAAACACAATATGGTGTCTATTTTGATATTTCTGAAAATTGAATTATAATTTTGAATGTGTATCTCGATCTTTCTTGCTGTTTCCATTCCAATATTGCAGTCATAAGACCTAGAGTGCCCTATAATCTCCTCATGGCTTCCCAAAGTACCACCCCCCGAATTACTCCCACTGGTTCCCCTCCTAGTTTTTCTGCATCAGTATCTCCAACAACATCTAGACCCATGTCTCCAAGGCGACATTCCATTTCCTTTTCAACTACAACAGGCATGCATGGTGATAGGTCTTCAGTGTTTTCCTCCATAGGCCACGGTTCAATATCAAGCTCTGACCCAGTAATAGGATCACAAGCTGGTAAGTTCTTCCAACTTTGCTACCGTTGCACTGTGTAAAGGATTGCATCTAGAAATGTTTCCATTTGGTCTCTCTGTTTGGATTATTTGTTGGATCTCACATCCATAAGAAGAATGAGGTGCATAATATACCCAACATTGCAGCCATGTGAAGAATGTTTTCATTAGGTTCGACTATTTACCCTCGTTTAATTTTTTTCTTAACTTTTATGTCACAGGACGAACACGGGTGGATGGGAAGGAGTTTTTTCGCCAAGTCAGGTGAGTGTGCTCTTTCTTGTCTTCAAATTTTGAAAACTATTAAATCAAGTTCAAAAGCTTGATATTTCACTATCAGAGAAACATTGGTGCATGACATGATTTACGAAGCTGATTAAATTAGTTTAGCTCCTCAAAATCAAAATAGTCTCATCTTTTACATATTTAAGTGAATGGCTCATTCTTTTTCGCTCAAATTAGTTTAGTTAGGTCATTATCCTCTATTCTATCTCATGGTTGTTATTTTTAGGAACCGACTGTCGTACGAGCAGTTTGGTGCATTCTTGGCAAATGTTAAGGAACTAAACTCCCATAAGCAAACAAAAGAGGTAACCCATCTTGTCTTTGCCTTGTTACCACTAATCCTCTACCACCAACCAACCAAAACTTATTTTCAGTTAATAGACAGACACTTGACACTGCAAAATTCCAGGTGACTTTGCAGAAAGCGGATGAAATTTTTGGGCCTGAAAACAAGGACCTATTCATTACATTTGAGGGATTGATCACGCGCAATGTCCATTGACGATGTGCTTGGTGGATTCCTATTCTAAGTTAATAATAATTGATACTTTTTGTCGACTTATAGCAATCCCATTTTTTGCTCTCTGTATATTTAAATGGTTATTGTTGTGTAATAAAACAAGCCTGTAAATTTGAGTTAGCTAATGCCATTTCCTGAAAGGGTTGCCACTGGCATCCTTGTAGTAGGATGGGACGCATACTCCAATTTTTGTTATGGTTGTTTTTGTTGGTTTTGTTCTTTATTTGTTTCAACTTTGTTTGGGTACCCTAAATTTTGTTGTTCTAAAACATACCATTCTTGCCAAACCCTAAATTTTGTTGTTCTCAATCTCATCACCCTTCAAAAACATACCACAAGGTATATGAGAAAAAACGTAATTGGTTATTGTTTCATGCGTAAAATGTAAAATGTAATTGTTTCATGTGTTCTTGCAGTGATATAATTTAGTTTTCTACACTTGACTTTAGGCTATGAAGAATATAGAATATGATTCGAAAACTGTCAGATGTAGAGAGATTGTGTACTAAGGTATTAAACTGTCTTGAATATTGAGAGAATTGTGTACTAAGGTATTAAACTGTCTTGAATATTGAGAGAACAAACGTTAAAGGAACAAACGTGAAAGGTCTCTATAGAAGGACGACTTGGATTTGACTGCAAATGATGTTAAAAAAGCGACTCTCGAATGAAATTTTTTTATTTGGATTGGTAGGGGTTGTTTATTGAGAGGAGAATAAACGTGAAAGGTCTCTATAGAAGGAGGACTTGAATTTGGCTGCAAATTAACAAAGCGATGTTAAAAAAAGTGTGACAATAGGTAGGTATATGCATGTGATAAACAAAAAAACGTACGTCGATTGTTTTAGATTGTTAATTTCATGTGTATAATTATAATTGTAACCACAAAGCATAATATTGAATTGGGGTTTTTAGGGATTCATGAATGAGGGTAAATTGATTGCATACTCTTCGCTTTGTTTCTTTGTTACCATGAGTGGTTAAGAAAGATGATGGATTTGAATCGATTTTGAAAGATTTTGTTTCTTTGTTGCCATGAGTGGTTAAGAAAGATGAGGGATTTGATTCGATTTTGAGAGAGCGATGAAGATTTTGGTGTTCCATTTTTTATGATGAATGCAGAAAAAATATCATAACTTGTGGTTATGACCACATTTTTTGTGGTTTTTTTTTTCTTTTACATTTAATTAATTGATACAAACAAGGAAAGAAGCCGTTTTAATTTAGTTTAATTTGAGACTTTATTGGAAAATAAAGAGTGTTTCACCTACAAATGGAGAGAGAATGTTACGATTTTTTCCATATTTTTTTCAAATAAATGCTTTAATTAAGTTAATTGGAGCAATTTTTTATTTTATTTGTTAATATTTTATTTCAATGTGATCGTTTCTTGATTAATTGATTACAAATGACTCAATTATTATTTTTACTGTTACAAATCTAAAAATTAAACTTATAGAATTTTTAAAATAAAAAAAGTTTTACTATGTGATAATTATAGTTGTATATTAAGGTGGATTGTTGGATTTGATTATGATTTAAATTAAAGGAGGAACCAGATCTATTTATAATCATGTTTTCTTTGGTCCTATAGCCATATTTTTTTTAATATTAAACCAATTTGTAGTCATGATGTAATATCTTTAAAAGAATATGATAAATGGTAGTCAGAAAAGATAATGATAAATATTAATCATGACAAAAATAATGATAAGTAATGAAAAGATAATGATAAATGAAAAAAAAAAAAATTAGTACAAATTTATTGAAAAAATCATATTTAAAAATGAGAATAAAGTATAATTATTTTTTACAATTAAAAAAAACTTCTAAATATTTTTATTGATTAAATATTCAAAAATTGTTTTATTGACTAATTAGTTGAAAAATCAGATATTATTACTTTGCTATAATATCTAAAGATTGTATAATAACGGTAAACTTCAAAGAATTTAAATAATTTAATTATTAAAAAAGATTTGATTTAAGGGATCAAATATAATAAATTGTATTGATTTCATCTATTATAATCTATTAAAATTAAATTAAAGCTCTAAAGAATTCGACACACTCTAACATATTTTAGAGTAACTTCGACAACCTTACTAATTCGACTAGCACACATAGGCTATTTCGATTAACACACAACATTAAAACTAGTTCGACACGCTAGTTCGAAGTTGAATTATACATATTCTAACACTCCCCCTTAATTCATGTTCTCGAGATTTCTCATCCTGATGCTTCTTTTCAGCTCTTCGAATCTGACTTTCTTCAGAGGTTTGGTGAATATGTCAGCTAGTTGAACTTCAGTCTTGCAGTACGTTATTTCGACCTTCCTTTTGTTGACTTGATCTCTCAGAAAATGATACCTTCTTTCAATGTGTTTACTTCGATCGTGGCACACTAGATGATTTGCCAGGTTAATTGCTGATTTGTTGTCGACAAATAGCTTTATCTTCTTAGGTTCCATTATCTTGAGTTCTTCAAGTAACATTTCGATCCATGTTGCTTGGCATGTTGCATATGATGCAGCTACATATTCTGCTTCACAAGATGACAAAGCCACAATGCTTTGTTTCTTTGAGCTCCAGGAGATTGGAACACCTTCGATCATAAAAATGTAGCCTGCAGTGCTTTTCTTTTCGTCTTGATCTCCACTGAAATCTGAATCAGTGTATCCATGAACTTCGACGCTCGTGTTGTTCTTCGACTTCTTGGGCAACAACACGCCATGGTCGACAGTTCCCTTTATGTATCTCAGCACCCTCTTTACTGCAGTGAGCTGACATTCTTGAGGTTTCTCCATAAATCTGCTCAGCAATCCCACACTTTGGCAGATATTTGGTCTTGTATTGCAAAGATATCTCAAGGATCCAATGATTTGTTTGTACAATGTCGAGTTTACAAACTCATCATTCAATTCCTTCTTCAGCTTTACTCCTGTCTCTAATGGAGTGACAGCTTCGTTACAGTTGCTCATGTTGAATCTTTTCAGAATATCTTGAGCATACTTAGTCTGATGCAAGAATACTCCTTCTTCAATATTTTTGAATTCCATCCCTAGGAAATATGAGAGATTCTCTAAATCAGACATTTCGAATTCTTACATTAGCTTCGACTTGACCTTTACTATCTCAGCTTCGTCATCTCCAGTAATAAGTAAGTCATCTACATAGAGGCATAAAATGATTCGACTCACACTGTCGACATCTTTTACATACACTCCATGTTTAGAGACACACTTTTTGAAACCTGCTTCAATTAAGAAGCTATCTATTCTCTTATTCCAAGCTCGAGGAGCTTGCTTCAAACCATAGAGAGCCTTCCGTAATCTGAATACCTTCGACTCCTGTCCTTTGACGTCGAATCCTGGTGGTTGAGTGACATAGACTTCCTCTTCCAATGGACCATTAAGGAATGCTGACTTTACATCCAGCTGATGCATGTTCCATACCATGTATGTTGTTGTCAAAACATTCGAATTGTTTCCACCCTAGCAACCGGTGCATATACTTTGTCGAAGTCTATTCCAGGCTTTTGTAGAAAACCTCTAGCTACCAGCCTTGCTTTGTACTTAGCAATTTCTCCATTTGGCCTTCGTTTCACCTTGTATATCCACTTTACATCTATTGGCTTCTTATTAGTTCTTTCGAAAAGCTCCCAAGTCTTGTTCTTCTCAATGGCTCTGAGTTCTTCTTTCATGGCTTCGCACCAATTCGAATTATTCATTGCTTCATTCAAATCGACTGGTTCTGCTTCATCCATCATCATGGCTTCTTCAACTAAATCACCATCATCATCAATTACTTGATCTGGAAATCTTTCATACTCAGCTAGCCTTGTTGATTCAGTTCTTGTTCGTGTCGACCTTCTTTCACTTTGTTCAGGTGGTTCTTCATTTCGACTAGTTGAAGCGTTACCTTGTTCACTTCGACTATTTCAGGGCTCATCCCGTGGATCTTCTTCGAACACATTTATAATAGTATCTGATTCCTGTGTTGAACTTCGACTTCAGTCCTAACCTTTGCTTTCGTCGACACAAACATCTCTACTAATTACTATTTTATCTTCGATTGGCGAATAAAGCTTGTACGCACCAGTCGAATGATAACCTATGAGAACCATAGCTTCACTTTGATCATCCAGTTTTCTTCTTAATTGTTCAGGTACATGCCTGAAGCACATTGAT
Organism: Vicia sativa; assembly: GCA_021764765.1. Classification (NCBI taxonomy): domain Eukaryota; kingdom Viridiplantae; phylum Streptophyta; class Magnoliopsida; order Fabales; family Fabaceae; genus Vicia; species Vicia sativa. The sequence goes on from CM038796.1 coordinate 231,014,054, forward strand.
CCAAAAACTCTAAAATGACTCACACTTGGCTTCGATCCTGTCCAAGCCTCATAAGGTGTTTTTCCAACTATCTTCTGTGTTGGACACCTGTTTAGAATGTACACTGCTGTCGAAGCTGCTTCAGCCCAAAATCTCTTAGGCATATCTTTAGCTTTCAACATACTTCTCGTCATATTCAATATACTTGTGTTTTTCCTTTCATCTATGCCATTGTGTTAAGGTGTATAGGGTGCAATAATCTCATGCTCTATACCTTCCTCATTACAGAATTTTGCAAATTCAACAGAGGTGTATTCACCACCACCATCAATTCTTAACTTCTTCAATTTGCATCCACTTTGCTTTTCAGCGTGCAATTTGAACTTCTTAAACTATGTGAATACCTCACTCTTCCTTTCAATGATATAAATCCATACATGTCTGATGAATTCATCAACAAAAGTAAGGAAATACTTGTTGCCTCCATTTGACTTCACTTCAAATGGTCCACACACATCAGAGTGAACTAACTCCAATTTGCGCTTGGATTTCATGGGCAAGTCATGCTTGAATGCCTTCCTTGCCTGCTTAGCTTTACAGCATTCCTCACATACTTGCTTTGGTTCCTCCACATAAGGCAAACCAAGCACCATCTTCTTCTGATTGAGCATGCATAAACTTCTAAAGTTTAGATGTCCATACCTATGGTGCCATAGCCAGTTCTTGTCTTCTTCTGTAGTTGAAGCAAGACACTTGTGATCTGATGTGTTGAGTTCAACTTTGAACGTCTTGTTTTTTGTCAATGGTGCTTTCATGGTTAGCCTCCCATCATCCCTATAGACTTTCATCTCATTTCTTTCAAGCTTCATCTTGGAGTCTTTTGCAAGTAATTGACCTACACTTATCAAGTTACTTGTCATAGAGGGTACATACAATACCTCAGTGATAGTATCTTTTCCACTATCCTTTCTGACAATCGAAATATCTCCTTTGCCTCCTGAATTGATGTGTCTTCCATCAGAAAACTTTATCACCCTTTTTACTGACTCATCTAACTTGGTGAACCAAATTTTGTTTCCAGTCATATGGTTGCTACATCCTGAATCCAGATACCACATGTTGGTTTTCTCAGAGTTCGACGGAGAGTTTACCATCATCAGCACATCATCTGAGTCACTGTCCCCTGCACGTGCATATTGAGTTTCATCACTTTCTTTCGCCCTTTCTACTTTCCTCCTTCGACAATCTCGAGCGTAGTGACCAAAACCTTGACAATTGTAGCATTGCTTCTCTTTCCTATCAACTTTCTTCCCAGAATACTTGTTGCTCACACCTTTTTTGCTCGAATCAGCACTCTTGCTTGACTTCTCATCATCTGCAAGATTCTTTTGAAACTTCGATTTTTCAACTTTCTTGCTGAATCTTGATTGCAATGCTTGTTCAGCCACCTTTTCTTTTTCTGAGTTTCTTTGCTTCAATCTCATCTCATGAGCCTCCAATGAAGCTTGGAGTTCTTCTAACTTCATCTCAGATAGAGTCTTGGCCTCTTCAATTGTCACAACAATATAGTCATAATCTACAGTTAAAGATCTTAATACCTTTTCTATTTTCTGCAAGTCAGTGATCGTTTCTCCACATGCTTTCATTTGATTCGTCAGCGTCATAATCCTTGAGAAGTATGCAGAAATCGATTCATCATCCTTCATGTGCATCATCTCGTATTGCTTTCTCAGCGTCTGCAACTTCACCTTCTTCAATTTCTCTCCTCCGCCATACAAGTTCTTTAACTTGTCCCAAGCTTCTTTCGCTGACTCTTCTTCAACTATCTTCTCAAATACATCAGAATCTATACACTGATGAATCAAGAACAATGCTTTACAATCTTTCTTCCTCTGATCTTTGTGCGCAACTTTCTGAGCTTCCGTCGCGTTTGCTTCCAGCTCCGATATACCATCATTCAAGATTTCAACAACATCGTGAAATCTGAAAATGACCTTCATCTGTGCAATCCATCGTTGATAGTTTTCTCCTTTGAAAACTGGTAGATTTGCTGGAATCTGTGTCAACGTTGTTGTTCCGTTTGCCATTAGATTCTCTCTGAATCGCAACCGAGCTCCTTGATACCAATTTGTTGGAACAGTGGATAGAAAACTAGATTTGTGAAGAAGAAGATTAAGGGAATTGAGAAGAGAATGTGAAAGATGGTTTTGATTGATTGTAATAATCTGTTATGATTACAAAGAAATGCTCCTTAATAGACACATTTCTTAGGCCCAATAGTGTAAACTAAACTAAGGCCCAAAACATACAAAGGTCCAAACAATTCGACACACTCTAACATACTTCAGAGTAATTTCGACAGCCTTACTAATTCGACTAGCACACATAGGCTATTTCGATTAGCAGGCAACATTAAAACTAGTTCGACACACTAGTTCGAACTTAAATTATACATATTCTAACATTCCATAGTGACCAAAAGAGCTCCCGTTTCCTCCTTATGCTTCTTACGCTTGCAAGAATTCCAACGTCGAAGTTCGACTGCACAACATGAAATACGAGTAGTAACATCACCCGCACCGGCTTTGTTCCAACATTCTTTAATCACGCCTTCAATGTCTTCTTCCTGCAGCCAGTGATTTTCAAACCTAAATTTGTAGCAGTTACGACGCGGTTGAATAGGATCACAATGCAGCAAAATAAGATAAGACTATGATGAGAGTGAGAAGCCAGTAAATTTTTCAACTGAACGTCCAACAATTGATAATTTCTGAAACTCTAAAATCGCCATTCAAACTGTAAAAATAATTATAGTTATTGCTATTTACAAATATTTGGAGGTGCATGAAAGGTGTTCTAATGCTAAAAAAAAGTTTGGTTGATCTAAAGTTGATAGAAGATACCAATAAAAAGATTGTCGAATAAATAGAAATCAAGGTGGAAAAAAAATTATACTTAAGTTTCTTATTGCGCGAGCCCACAAATAAGATGTGAGTTGCGTGGAAGACCTTATTTCTCCATTTTTTTTTTTTGCATTATTTTAATTATGATGTAAAATAAAAACAGCAGAGATTAGTGAGACTAAAAGTCAAAAGTTGCTGGGCGAAGAGATAAATTGCTGCGAAAATAGAAGTTTAGAATCTAAATCTGAAATGAGTAGGGTCATTTGGTTTTCGCTCTTCTTGTTACTCATCTCTCAAACCGGTCAAGTTCAAAGCTCCTACGCTGGTTCAGCTAGTTCCATCATCAACCCTTCTAAAGTCAAACAGATTTCATGGAATCCAAGGTTTCTTTCTTTCTTTTTCTTTACTTGAATCAAAATTCTCCATATCTTCCGGCCAACTTTCTCATACTCAAATCCATCTGTGTATATTTGCAGAGCTTTTGTTTATGAAAAATTTCTGACAGACTTGGAATGCGATCACTTGATTTCTTTAGTGAGTATTGAATTGAATCCATAACTCTGTTGCTTGCTCTTGATTATCCAATAATTTAGAGATGTTGTTTGTTTAGGCGAAATCGGAGCTCAAGAGATCTGCTGTTGCGGATAATCTTTCTGGAGATAGTCAGTTAAGTGATGTTCGAACAAGCTCTGGCATGTTCATTTCCAAAAACAAGGTTCCTTTATCCTCCTCTTTTCTTTTCTTTTTTCATTCAATACAAGTGTTTTTTGTTTTTTTTTTTGTTTATTTATTTACTTTTTTTCTTTTATAGGATCCTATTATTTCTGGAATTGAGGACAAGATTTCTGCTTGGACCTTTCTTCCTAAAGGTACTCCATCATCTTCAAAATATTCATACTATTTTTATTGGAGAAAACAATAAGGTTTAAACATTTTATAACCCTGTTTTATTAGCATTAGTTAGACCCCGTATAAGACTTAATAACACTTTCAACTTGAATACAACATTACAATCCAAAGAAAAAGAAAATACATAGTGTACATACTAAAAAATACTTAAAGACGACTTGCATATCGGATAGCCAAGGTCGGAAAAGTGAACCAGAGACACCATCATGAGGTCGGATCCTACTAGGAGGCTTACCTAGTCGGGAATACACAATTCGGATGTGGGTAAGCCTAGGAGAGCTGTATGACGAAGCCCGCGTAGTGCCAAGTCGGATAAAGCCGACGTCTCATAACGGCTCAGCGGTTACGAATACATGAAGGGGCTCCCAGAAACGTTACATGGGACAGTAAACATCAGAAAGTGTGACAGAGGTAGTTATGATCTCATCAATATGCAGGGACTCCAAAAAAGAAGAATATAGTGTAATGAGAAAAAAATGAAAAGAAAGAAGGAGGTCATTGAAGATTATTTGATGTGATAAGTAGAATCATTTCTTCTTCATGGTGGCAACCATGTCTAAGAGACCATGTTGGGAAGCATGGTTGAGCCAATGAAAAAAGAGAAATAAATTAAGAGATGAGTGAATTGTTTTGTATTAATTCAATGATAAGATCTACTTTAAATTTAAAATGAATACATGATCATTTTATAAAGTGATCATGAACCACGAAACAAATCTTAACTAACTTGCAACAAAACTAACTAATTAATTGCTACCTATAACCAAATAGAGCATCGAATACAACTAACTTTAACATAGTAATATAGTAGGTAGATAACGATGAAATGTAAGTTTCTCTATAGTAATGATGATATAATTGTGGCGATGTTCAGCTGATTGTTGGAATGGGAATACTAGCATATTCAACCCTCAAGTGAAAACAACAAAAATGTAAAACCATGTGACAGGTTAAATAGAGAAAAATAAAAGCTACCCTCATTAATGAGTGATGCATTGTTCAAGGATCAAAAGGTAATCCATCCATTTCTGAATATGCAGTTTTTACGCAAATTATCTTCATGCATCATATTGTATAAATTTACAGTTAGGCGTTAGGGATTGTAGAAAAGAATAATATAATCATCTTAAATATGAAAATGGTTCCTACATATGATCAAGCTGTCAGGCTCTAATCAGTCTCCTTATAATTTTTTGAATTTCAGAAAATGGGGAAGACATACAAGTATTGAGATATGAACACGGACAGAAATATGACCCACATTATGATTACTTTACTGATAAAGTCAATATAGTTCAGGGAGGACATCGTCTTGCGACTGTTCTCATGTATCTCACTAATGTGTCCAAAGGCGGTGAAACTGTATTCCCAGAGGCTGAGGTTGGTATAGTAAACTAGAAACTGATATGTGTTTATCGTTAGAATTGAAAAAGCATTGCAGCTTTTTTTCCTATTCGAAAAATGGATTTGATAGTTTCAGAGAGGAAATTGTTTGGACTTTTATTACCAGTAGCTTATTTTGATAGCTTATGAATTTACATTCATCTTATAGGAACCTCGACGTCGCAGGGCTTCTGAAAAAAGTAGCGATCTCTCTGAGTGTGCCAAAAAAGGAATAGCAGGTTTGGAATTCGATAAAAATTACTTTTGTTATGGTTTCCTCTGTTATTATACTTTCATGTAAAGTTTTTGCTGGTCATCTTATGCTAAATGATTGCTGTTTTCCTCTTATTATTACCCGGCATTGCATAGTGAAACCACGTCGAGGGGATGCACTTCTTTTCTTCAGTCTTGACACACATGCTACCCCGGATACTAACAGTCTCCATGCCGGATGTCCAGTGCTCGAAGGAGAGAAATGGTCCGCGACAAAGTGGATTCATGTAGACTCGTTTGATAAGATTGTAGGCGGTGGAGGGGGATGCTCCGATCAGCATGATAGCTGTGTGAGATGGGCTTCCCTTGGAGAATGCACCAACAATCCTGTGTATATGGTTGGATCTTCAGACCTTCCTGGATACTGTAGGAAGAGCTGTAACGCATGCTAGAATTTTTACCGAGTGCTCTCTTGATTCTACCCTGTATCGAAGAGTTGTATGAATTGTGTAATTCAATATGATATTTTCCATAAATTACTCAGAATGTTATAATTATTGTTTAAATTGAATAGATATTCATATTGTATTATTGTTGATAAAAAAATACATATATATAGCTGAGTCTTGTGCTGGTTGTAGCCACTCTTAACCATGGAGTTGAGCACCTTTTTCTTTGCTAGTGTTATCATCATGAGGATAACTCCACTGTCTCTTCTGTGCTTTAAAGTTTGCCACCTTAGCTGATTGGTACTGATCACCAAGCTTGTTTGCATACAAATTATAATAAGCATTTTCCTCCAAATTGCTTAATATTTTGACTAACTTTCCTTCTTTCTCATCCACCACTATTTTTCCATCTGTGGATTCATCGCCGCTAGCTAAGACTTTAATGGACTTCACCTCAAATTTTGTCTCCAGAGTTGAAGCCTTATCAGCCAAGACAACTGCACCTAAAATTTCTCCCAGGAATGTGTCCTGCAAACAGAAAGGGCTTAAATAACAGAAACAATGTAGAAAATCTATAAACATTTAAGTTGGTTACTTTCACAAGATTGAGCTAGAAAAATAGTTATGGATAGAAACTTATACCACATGGTGATATCTGTGACTGATTTTCTTCAAACGGTGTAGGCTTGACAATAGATGCTTGCTAAACACAGCCTCTGGTGTTTTTCTTCTGCCGCGTAACTTTTTTCTCACCGTTGCAAATGAACTCACTCTGCGCTGAGTACTCATTGGAATGAGTGTGATGTCAACTTCTGATTCGAACACTGTTTTGGCCGCATAAGGATCTAAGAACATGTTGAATTCAGCATATTGGTTAGAAGGAACTGAAAACACATTTCCTTTGTCTTCTGCGTCACTGCTTATGTGTCCCCCCATTATATAGACCTCCTGTAACATTTTCAAATTTTGTAAGCAACTGTGTTTCTGCTTTTACACTAACAGAAAACTATATTTAGATAGAGAATGATGGATGGTAACAAATATTATACTAATGCTTACCTGAATTCTAGAGCTTATGTTTTTCATTGAAACAACCTTTGCCAAATTAGTCAAGGGTCCATTGGTTAATACTGTAACATTGGTCCCTGGTTTCAATGTTTGCAAAACAGACTCCCAAACTTCCAGAGCTAATGGTTGTCTAAGTTCAGGGTGATCCGTATCACGTGGGGCTCCAAACTTCACGAGTTTTCTCCTGTATACCTGAAATAGTTCTTAGTGTATCAGTCTGTTGCTGATAACAAATTGTGGAGTTTTCATGTAAACACAGTATTTCAAAGCTACATATAAAGACCCTACGCCACTGAACATTGCAGCGACTGTTGTCCCTATAGTCGCTGTCATGTAAAGTGGTAGAGAATCCAATTCCATTGTTAATTTCATTTGAATAACTTATGATATATCATAATTCTAGTTAAAGAGCAATACTAAGACATGGAAGTTACTAAAAAGCACCTTCTTGGGCTGTGCGGAAGATTTCGAGCAAGACCATATAGAGTGTCAGAATCCAGAAACCCGCCACTCCCGTGAGGAACGGCTTTAACATACTTGCATTCTCCAACGGCTGAGATTACCGGATCTGTCTGATTCAGTGCAAAAACATCTCCTCGACCAACCAGTATATCATCACGACCCATCATGTGAAGTATGTCATAAACTATGTCTATAGTTGCTGCATTTGCCCATCCAGTAGGACTCACAATGATTGCCTAAAACCAAAGTTACAACGTAACCCAAAGTTACTGTATTAGTACGTCTCTGTGGGAATTTGAACTCATTCCTTTAAGGTTATAAGGTCAATTTATTATGTACAATAATATTTGATTTTATGTAAAACAAGTAATTGAAAGAAAAATCAGAACACCTTAAGGTCGATTACTTGAACAGGAACTTTAAGGAGATAAAAAAGAGCTAGAAAATCTCCTGCACTCATGTCCATGTCAAAAACAACTGGTTTTCCCAATGTTTTTTTACTAAAATCTGGCCTGTAAGTTACTTCTTTGTAGTAGGGAAACTCTGTAGTGAAGTTGAACCTTCCTGCTTGTTTTGGCTGCTTCAGAACCTTTGATCCACCAAAAAAAAAACATAAGTCAAATCCATTGTAAGTAGTATGTGTTTTCCCTTCTAAAGTACTATAAGTGATTAATTTAAAAGCTTTGATATATATACCAAAAAAACGATTGTACTTACATTTAAGAAGTTTATGAAATATTCTCTGTCAAGTGAACTCTTAACATCTCGGTTAGGCTTTGCTTTCGTAGCAACAAGTACTCTTACTGAGTCTGAACCATTTTCCTCTTTTGTATAACCGTCCTATAAAAAACATGTTGCATTACATAACATGTCAACATTCACTACTAGAAAAATGAAATATGTCTTTAACTATCTCGTTATTAAGTTTAACGAAGTAATCAGAGACATATTTTATATTTTCGGCATATGAAGACCTAAAAAAAACAGCTACCTGACATTTTCCTTTGCCATTCTTCACAAAGCAAAGAGGATCTCTGAGTCCTTGTTGAATATGACCGCTATGAACACCGTCTTTTTGAATATTGAACTTGGGAATTTTACGGCCATCGATGAGTGGATTAGATCCATCAGAAATTCCATATGGTTTATTTGAAGTGACTACTGTTATGTTCATATATTCCATTTCAGCAAATTCATTTTCTCCATTGTAGTTATTGGGTTTACTCATGATTGAGATGGCCACTCCAGCCATGAAAGAGTCCCACATAAAATAACTCTGTAAACAATCAATCATTTTTAAACATAGTCCCTTTTTATTCCGTCAAACATGAAACACGTGTAAGTGTAAGAGTTTCATGTTTGATGGATACGTAATAAGTGACATAATATAATGACATGTATAAACTCGTTAAGAGAGTTACCGTATAAAATTGGTCGTCGAACCAAGTATCACGAGATATTTTCAAGGATTTGAAACAGTATTGTGCCTCATACGTGTCTTGACTCTTTTCAAACGCGTCAAAGAATTGTTCAGTGATTGGAATTGTGTTTGATGCATCAAGAGGAACAAGAGTGATAGGAATTCCAGAATGAATCACCTATATAAAACAATATTTACTTCTTGTCACAAACAAACATCTTGTAACAAAGAATGTGTATTGTATAAGTATTATTACCTGGTAAGCTGCAAAAGGGTCTCCAAACATATTGAATTCTGCATAAGGGTTAGTATTATAATCTGTAAACATATTTCCATGATCACCACACTGTCGAGGCACGCACGAAGACGAAGCGTTCTTCGGGCAACAACCAGTTGGATTACTTGACCTTACACCTCCACCCATTATATAAATATGTTCCACATTTTTCTTCAAATGCGGATTATTCATTAGGAAAATTCCGATATTTGTGTGTGCTCCCATTATAAGCAGAGTTGTTGGACCTGCAGATATTTTTTCAATCAACACTTGTTGAGCAGTTGGTTGCTGCAATGGTGTATATTTCCTTTTTCCCTGATATCATGATCAATTAGTAACTATTATATACTATATAATTAATGTTTAATTAACACTTGATGGGAGGATCAAATTATACACCTGTGGTAGGAAAGCTTTTCTGATACCGTAATTTGAATCGATATCTAAGCGTCCTCCAAGTCCAACTGGAATGGCTTGCCTATATCTGCAACTTCCAGCCGTTGTCATTCCCTAATTCAATTCAATCAAGTGACGTGTCAGAAGGATGGGTGGGGTAGCTCAACTGATATTTACTAGTTGGGTTAAATAGTGCGAGTTGCAACGCCCAGAAATTTAATTAATTATTTAATTAAATTATATAAGAAATTATTTATTGGAATTAGTCGAAGTTGGGAATTATCGGAATTATTATAAGAGGCGTTAATTGGATTAATTGTTGACTAACCGATAGATAATAATAATAATAATAATAATAATAATAATAATAATAAATAATAATAATAATAATAATAATAATAATAATAATAATAGTTGACTATTCGTAATAATAATAAAATTAGAATAATTTGTTGGGCTTAGATGGTTGAAATTAGTAGAAAGAGAGGTGTAGAGAAATAGGTCAAATAAGAGAAATATAATTATTAGTTATTATAAATAATAAGAAATTAGGTTTTTGGAGAGGTTGTTAGAAAACAAGGAGAAGAAAAGGGAAAAAAATAGTATACGTGAAAAGAGGAAGAAAAAGAGGAATAGGCTTGGGAGAAAAACTGTCGTCGAATTGTTATGTTTTGATGAGTAATTTTTGATATGTGATGATAAATTGTATTTAGAATTGATATATTGGCGAAATTAAGAGATAAATTGAAAACCCAATTTAATATTTTATAAACCGTAACTTCTTGCTACTACCTTGCCATGACACTGTTGCTTCGTGTTACTGAACATATACATGTTCACATATATGCTTGATGCTGTACTTCATCGCAAGTTGTTTTAATAGATATAACAAGTGGTATGCCAAAAATTGATACCTATTATAATTTAATGCACTCTCTATTAGGCACATCTATTAGAATATAAAAATTATATAATGGTTTTTCTCATTATTCTATGATTTGACTAAGAATTAGAAATGCCATATATGATGTAGCATAATTGGAAATGGCAAGGCGTGTTATCATTCACTGTAGCGAAAATGAAAGAAATTTGGTGTAAGCCTACTGTAGTATCACGTTGTATTGACATGTATCACGTTGTTTAACTAAGTAATAAATTATTTCAATGTTTAGTAATATATATACATGTCTCATAATATTAAAGTAATAATAGTAATAATTTAATATTAATGAATATAATAGAATAATATTTAGAGGTTAAATATTGAGTCAATCAGATAATTTAATTTATTTTGAATTTTAATAGAGTTATCAATAGAGTTGTTAGAGTTGTCAATAAAATTGTTAAGAGTTGTTTTGAGTTATTAAGAGTCATACTTTAATTGTTTTGGGTGATTCTCACATGTTTAGAATTGTCAGCGTTGTTTTCGAATTGTTTAAAATTAAATCTAATAAGCCGTAGAATTAAAGGTAAAGATATTTGACCCTTTAGAGTTGTTTTGCTATTACTTGAGTCAGACCATTATCCAATTATTTTCATAAATATTATTTTATGAAAATAGTAACCAGAAATGGTCGAAATAGTCCGAACAATTACGTGGTTTGTTTGTAGTTTATTTTGGTTGTCTTTATGTGTTATATGTTGCCGTAAATTGTGAATTTGCAGGTGATAAACTGTGTTGTGTTGTTTCCGTTGAATTGTCGTTGTTGTTGATATTGATGTTGTTAATAAATTGCGAAATTGCAAATTGTGATGAAATTGGTTGTTGTTTGCTCGTATTAATTTTATTGATAAACTATTATTGTTGTTGATACGTTGATGAAGTTGTAGGTCGTATGACCAACGTTGATAAGTTGTTTTTGCAGTTGATGAAGTTGTAGGCCTATGACCAATGTTGATTAAGTTGAATCGTCTCAATTTATGGACATGTTTGAGTTGTAGGTCGAATGACCAGTGTTGATCTAAGTTGATTCCATTAATGCATATTTTAAGTTGTTATTGTATGATGTTGTTGTTGTCGCATTGTTGTGTATTTGTCGTTTAAGTTGAGGTCGCATGACATACATTGCATTATTAAGTTGGCCTGAATTGGCACCACGTTGAAAGTTGAAGGCTTATGCCTTGGCCTTGATGACACCACGTTGAAGGCTTATGCCTTGTTAATGCCTCGATAAACTGACATATGTTTAAGTTGGGAGTTCTGCTCCAAATGGTACCACATGCATTTGCACAATTGAGTCGCATATTGAGTCGCGTGTTAAAGTTGTTGTTATTATTCGTTGTTTATTGATTTTCGTTGAGTTGTTGTTGTTATAAGTTGCGTTTGTTACAAGTTGCTGTTGGTATTATGTTGTGTTGAGTTAAGTTGTCACGTTGACGAAAATGTTGTGATAAATATTGTTGTGTGGAAAAATGATTGTCATTATACTACGTTGATGATTATGTTTTAATTGTTGGTTGTGAGAATAAGTTACGAAGCGGTGAATTATGTTATCTAAATTCTATCATATATTATTTATCATACGATTTATTAGATTTTTAGATATCTCACTCTTTCATTTGTTTCGCCGTTGCCTTTATACTGGTAACGTGCAGGTATTTAAGAATGGAAGAATTAGTTGTTGTTGGTTCAAGTCGATGTCTTTGCTCTGATATGTAACACTCGGGGGGACGTTTGGTCTATGTTGTTTATATTGTTGACTCTTGTTGTTATTAGTATAATTTGTTGAATCCTAAGTGATGTTGTGAAATAAAAAGTTGTTAAGTATGTTGAAAGTTGAACAAGATGTTTCAAGTTGTTATTAGTATAATATATTCAGTTGTATAACTATGAATTCCGCTGCGTAGTAATAAAAAGTATTTTGTTTGAAAGTTGTTGCAAATTGTTATGAGATTCTCCAAATTAAAAAGTGTTATGTATCTTATCTGTTTGTGTTGTTAATATTGAAATGTGACATCCCATGTTCTATTGAAAATTTTAGTCACTCTGATTTTAAATAACGTTGGGTAGATTTGGGGTGTTACACGAGTTATGGTCAATTATTTATAAATCAAGTTTATTACTTCTAAAAGGGTGATTTAAATGAGGAAATAAATTGTGACCTGATCTATAATTGGAAGATATCCACCAACATTTGGGAGTATGGTCCCATTTGGGAGTATTCCACCCTCACCACCAACACCAACAGAAACATCATCTCTTCCCATCATGTAAAGCAAGTCATAAACTTGGTTCACAGCATGCCCACCACTAGTCCAACTATTTGCACTAACGGTCACTGCCTGCATTAATATAAAAATATCCACTAAATTAATATAAAACACAACGAAAATTCATTATTAATATTTAACTCAACAAAAAATGCATGTTACTTCTTCTCTTCTCCATCTTTGAAAAACATGAAGCAATTTATTAAATAAACTATTTTACAATTTAAAGGTGCAAGGCAATTTGTTTTTGTGGCCACCATTTGAATACTTTGAAATTCAAGGATTTAGCATATACAGTGTCAATGTTACTACATCATGGATGATTATAATATATATGTTCTCTGTTCTAACCAATATTATCTACATTTACATAATTCTCAATTCTATATTTTCTATTATATATAAATATCAAATAAATATTTCAGTTTTTGTTTTTAGTTTTTAAAAACTGAAAAGTAAAAAATCGAAACACAATTTAGCTATTTTACTTTTTTACTTTTAAAAACTGAAAAATGGTGAAGAGTTTTTAAAAACACATTTGCAAAATATTGTATTCAAACAAATTTTTAATTTTTAAATTTGTAAAAACTAAAACAGAGTTTTTAAAAAACCTTTCAAACAGACCCTATGTGTTTCTTGTTAACGTTGAATATGAAAATTTGTCAATATTTTATTCGCAATATCACAACATTGATCATAGTTGGAAACTTGTAAAGTGGATCAAGAGAAAAATGTAACTAAGGAGAAATATAAACTCATGGTGAATAAGTTTCAGATTTAAGAAAGACATTAGTTAAATCTAAAAATGTTATATGTGTTGATAATATTCCTCTTTTTGTTGATTGTTTGAAAACCATTGTTGATAGGAATGTTGTGAATAATGATGTGCATCAAGGAGACTTGTGTGTTCAAGGTAATGAAAATTTATGTGGTTTAGTTGTTATAGATACTACTGAGCAAGGTAAATTTGACAAGAATCAAGATGGAGTTTTAGAATTCAAATGTCCAACAAATTAAGAATTTTTTAAGTGAAGTTTAGGCTAACATGGATAAGAGCGTTCAGATTGTGGATAAGAGCGTTGAGATTGTTGATTTGGATGAAAACACAAGTCAACCATTTTAATTGGTAGTTTAAAAAAAAGTAAGAAAAATCCGCATGAAACGGACAAAGGTTTAAGGTAGGTGTCTCAAACCATATGTCTCACTAGTTTCTTTCTTTTACGAGAGTTGTCTCTTATATATTTATGTAGCGTGATTTTGCAATATGTTTGGATTTGATCTATGTCCTCGATCTTTTTTATTTCCTTTTATTTTATATATTTGATCTACATTGTTATAATTATTTGATGGTGCAAAAAGAATTATGCATTTCAATTAAAGAATTATAATATAATTATCATACACAATAAAATAAAACTTCAAATAAAATTTAATTGCAACATAAACTAAATAACAAAATAAATGTGATGTCCAACAAATTTAATTTTAATAAAAAAATTATTTTAAATAAATTTTGAACAAAGTTTACTCATATTTTTTTTTTTTTTAATTTTATTTACTAAAACAGCATTGTTCTATAAGAGGAGAAAAAGTAAAGTAATTCTCCGCCAATTTTCTAAGAGCGTGGGTTGTTGATTTTTATTGTTTTGGCAAGTCTAACGGATTTTCATTGGTTTAATGGCTTACATAATTCAACAATCAAATTAGACCCGTGACTTTTTCTAATTCTCAATTCCACTAATTCGACTTATCAATTTAATCTAATTTTTAAAATATTAATTTCTTTATTAAACAACAGAAATTAAAAATAAAAAAAAAAGAATATAAAATTAACATAGAAGATAAGAAGTTCAAAAAAAATCCTTTTCCATCTTATTCAAAATCAAATACTTTACACTTAAAAACTTCTTTAATTATTTACAAATTTAAGAAAGTTAAAAAGTGAAGGCTATTTTATAATTTTAATAAATTATTTAAAAAAATCACAAATTTATAAAAGACTTTTAAATTAATACCATTCATCCACCTTTTCAATTTTTAATACAATATAATCTATATTATTTAATTATTTAATATTATTCTTAATATTTTTAAATCATTATATTCTAGAAACCTCTTAAATTATTTACTAGTTTAAAAAAAATCAAAAAGTTAAGATTTTTTATTTAAATAAATTACTTAAAAATCACCTATTTATAAAATACTTTTAAATAAATACCAATTATCCACTTTATCCATTTTCAATACAATATTAATTATATTATTAAATAAATATTATTTATATTATTTTTCAATACATTATTATACATTTATAGTAGTGGTTAAACATTTGTTTAAAACAATATTTTAAAGTACTATTATCAATATTTTATAGATATTTTTAACAACTGTAAATTGGTAATTTATTTATAGATGAAGAATAAGATCTAAAATCTTTGAAAACGACATTAAAAAGGTATACAAAATTGAAAGAAAAAATAACAATTGACATTTAATAAAAAGGACCAGTATAGTTAAGGTTGGTCAAGGAATAGCAAAATGAAAAGAGAAAAGGAACCGATCTATAGTTGGTGTTGGTGTTAGTCCAATGATAATTAATGCTGAATTCAATCTTACACAAATGCGATTAGAAACTCACACGAATAAGATTAACAAGAGATTAAAACTACTTGATATCAGAATTCAGATCCAAATCCAGTTAAATTGGTGGTGTAAAAAAAAAGAGCACGTAAGATTTGATGATTCATATTTGATATAGTACATACCTCGAATTGAAACTGTGAAGTGTTGACTTTCAAGAGATAAAGCATAGCAAATAAATCATCAGTATCAACATCTGTATCAACAACAATCCGACGAGGTTTTCCCTCTGCTCCTATCAAACATTCTGTTAATATTATCGACAGCAACACTGTTGTAACTATCCTCGGCAGCATTACTCCCACAGCCGCGGCGCTTCTTCAACTACTTTATGATCTTGAAACGCTTGCTTTTGCTTTGACAATTTTTTATGATATCATATGTCATCTATAACCCCTATTTATATTTAACGTCACTCCCACTTTCTTTCCTAAACCCCAAACGTGATAAACAGAAAACACCGCTCACAAGTTTTGAGCTTTGATTAAATAAGTGAAATACCAACCAAATAGACTATTCTATCACAACAACACCGTATATTATACGGCTTTATGGGTTTCTTAATATTTGATGGAAAAATATTTTGACACCTAAATGGTATTGGTGTCCATATTTATTTATACTAGTTTTTTCTTTATAACATAATAATTTTATTTAGAAAAACATTCAATTGAATAGATATATGTCTACGGTGTGCAGCCGGTGTTTGTTTTCTAGATGTTCAAATAAGATATCTCTTATTGAATTTATAGAGATATCTCTTATTGAATTTATAGTGGTAACCATAAAAATAAATTTATTTATGGTTTTTAAATTAATATATAACATATATTATATCAAAAATTAATATTATAAATTAAGAATAATTAATTATGTTGAAATACATAAAATAATAAAAGTAATAATATTTAATTATTTTTGTTGATTTTCAATTTTTGATCATTTATAATTTTTATTTAAAATTGTTTTATTTCTGACAACTATCAGTTACTTAACCAACTTAATTATATAAGACTTATTTTTCTTAAATTATTGTGGATTAGTAATTATATTGACTCTTATAATATTTGTTAAAATAAAAAAGAATAAAATAAAATTTTAATGGAAAATTATTGAAGAATAGAGTATGCAAAGCGAGAACAAACATCGAATCATTATATATTTTAGTGTACTCTCTCAATCTCACTCTTATATTTAATTTTTGTAGGATATTGCATGCTTAGGTTATCAATTATTAGTGTAGTTTATCGTTTAACTCAAATGCTAGCAATTTATTATGCAAGGTTTGAATTGCTAGCGATTTATTAGTGGTGATTAAATTATGAAAAATTAGTATTGTTAGAATCCGATCGTAATTGAAATATCGTATAGGACATGTCTTGTGTAATATACAATTCTTCAACTATTCATTGTTGAACAATCTGTTAATTGTGTGAATTGTGTATTTGTCGACGTGATTGAAATTCAATAAAAGTAGAAGTTTCTATTTTCGCTTTAAGACTCATGTGTGCAATTTCACAAAACCTTTAATATTCTATTTTTGAAAATCGGTCGAAATTTTCTTAAGGCTCTATTCACCTCCCTCTAGACTGTTTCACCATTCCATATTCTCACCCAATAATTGGTGTTAGAGTTGGTCATTTGATCATGTCTACGTTACTCAAAATTTGAGAGTATGGCTGACAAAGACGATCCAAGGGGAGCATATAATAAAGCACATATTTTTAAAGATGATAATTATACTTATTGGAAAGAGAACATGTATGTACATTTACTATCACTTGACAAAAATATATGGGTAGTCATCACCAAGGGACCATTTTTCCCTACGGGAAACAATGATGTTGTTAAACACCCAAAGGCTAGGACAAACGATGAATAAAAACAAGGCTTCATATGATTTGAAGTTGATGAACATACTTATCTCCACTTTAAGGGTGAAAACATTCTATTCAATTTTACATCATAAGAGTGCCAAAGGTACGTGGGGCGCTCTCCAAACCCTTTATGAGGGAATGAATCACGTCAAAGATTAACATGTATCCATAGGAGTTTGACAGCATCTTAGAGCCTGATGACCTGGTTAAGAGAAGAAGGAAAGGTAAAGCTCTGATGATCGAGGAAGACACACTCACTCCCAGCAGCTCGGAAAGACCCTCAAAGCATCACATGCGGCCGATTCTAGACGGCGAATTTGAGCTTGTACCACTCGGTGACGATCCCAACAAAGGAGTTAAAATCGGAGTGGACCTCCCAGAGTTAGCTCAAAGCATGCTTGAAGGACAACACCGAACTCTTCGCCTAGAGCGCGACCGAAATGTCCGGTCTCGACCCAGAGTTGGCATATCACCATCTAATTGTTAATCCTTCCCTTAAGGTCGTAGCACAGCGTAGGCAAAAGCAGTCCCCAAAAAAACTGAGGCTTCCGAGCAAGCTGTTATGGACCTTCTAGAGGTCAATTTTGTATCGGAAGCCCAATATACTACATGGCTATCCAACCTTGTACTTGTGAAAAAGAATAATGGAAAATGGCGCATGTGCATTGATTATTCTGATCTCAATAAGGCATGTCCAAAATACGCCTACCCCCTGCCTAACATTTATAAACTCGTTGACAGTTTTGCAGGTTTTAAATTGCTTTCGTTCATGGACGCCTATTCGGGATATAACCAAATTCCCATGGCTAAAACTAACAAGTTTTATAGGGCCTTCATGACCAAATCAGGCAACTATCACTACAACGTGATGCCCTTCGGTCTGAAGAACGTCGACACAACATATCAACGAATGATGAATAAAGTCTTCAAAGGCGAAATCGGGGACATGCTCAAAGTGTATATGGACGACATGATCGTAAAATCCCAAGAGGAAGTTGATCACGCCCTACACCTCAAGAAAGTCTTCGATCAATCCAGAAGAGTCAAAATAAGGTTCAACCCCGAGAAGTGCACCTTTGGAGTCCGAGCCGAAAAGTTCCTAGGCTTCTATCTCATCGAATGTGGGATAGAGCCCAGCCCCGACAAATGTCGGGCATTCTCGGAATTGCCCACTCCAAATTCCAAAAAATGCATTCAAGTCCTCAACGGGATGTTCACCTCGTTGTCGTGATTTATCGCGAGGTCGGCATAACACACACTCTCATTCTTCAAACTACTAATAAAGAAGGCTGCATTCGACTGGACCGAGGAGTGTGAGCAGGCCCTAATTCATCTCAAACAGACTCTATCCCAACCCCCCGTACTGTCTCGACCTAATAAGGAATAGATATTGTACTTATATCTGGCCGTGACTTCCAAGTCCGTTAGCGTAACCCTCATCTGAGAAACTCAGAAGGGGCAAAAGCCAATCTACTTCACGAGCAAAGCCTTACAAGGGCCCGAATTAAGATACCAACAGATCGAAAAAAATTTCCCTCGCACTAGTCAACACTGCAAGACGACTCCGCCACTATTTCTTGGCACATACCATCATAGTTCGAACAGACCAACCCATCAAATAGCTACTGGGTCGACCAGATATGGTCGGATGAATGCTTAAGTGGTCTTTAGAATTATCTGAGTTCGACATCAGTTATGAGAGCAAGAAATCCCTCAAAGCACAAGTTCTAGCAGATTTCGTAGCAGAGATGACTTTCCCAGCACTCCAGGAAGGGGCCAACAGATGGACGATATTCGCCGGTGGTGCTTCTAGTTCGACGGGAAGCGGAGCAGGTATAATTCTGGAAAACGGGGAAGGGATTTTCATCGAAGTATCCCTTGCCCTCTCGTTTCCCACTTCCAATAACCAGGAAGAATATGAGGCTTTTCTCGCTGGCCTACGTCTCGCCGAGGACATGGGAGAAAAAGAGATCAAAAACCTCACAGACTCACAACTCGTAGCCTCCCAAGTTCGAGGGGAATATCAGGTCAAAAACGATCAGTCAGTCGAATATTGGGCCCTCGTCCAAGATCATTTGAAGAAGTTCACTTCCGTTGACATACAACACATCCCTCGAGAATATAATGCTCGAGCGGACGTCCTTCCAAGCTCGCCAGTACAAGGAAAAGGGAGGAAACAAATCAGTGATTCAGGACACGACTCATCGATAAAAAATTCCAAGACTTTGTTGCCCAACTAGGAATTGTGCAACACTTTTCTTCGATCGAACATCCGTAAACAAACTGACAAGTCGAATCTACGAACAGGGTCATACTGCACGGACTTAGATAGAGACTAGACGAATCAAAAAAGAAATGGGTCGAAGAACTACACAACATAATTTGGGCCTACCGAACCACTCCTCATTCATCCACCGGGGAAACCTCATTCTGACTTGCTTATGGAACGTAGGTGGTCATTCCAATAGAGATTGTCGAGCCTTCAAGAAGAATTGAATCCCCCCTCGACGTGGAGGTGAACAACGAATCCTTGAGAGAGGAACTCAATATGGTCGAAGAGATAAGAATGAGGACTTCCCTTAGAGGGGAAAGCTGTTTGTTTTGGAGTGCAAGTTCGTTAGCAGAAAAAATGTCAAAGAAGATTCAAGCTAGGATTAATTCCATCTTTTTGAGTGCAATATTCATTCAAATGAAATGCTATACGGATGTCATTCAAGTTTTTGTACTCATTTGTCTCAAGTTTCTGCAAAATTACAATGCCTTTTTGCGGGAAGAATAGGGAATTATAAGTTTGAAATTGAAACACAAGTTTTTTTTATTAATTTGATTACAAATTTGAGTTACAAATATTACAATGTTTTCAAATCCTATCTAATGCTACAAGCTTCTAAGATTCGTCCCGATGTTTCGAATAAATTGTTTGTCTTCCTTCAAGCCGTTTCTTCTCATCCAAGCTTCCCTCTTATCATCCAACTCTCCATGTTACATGAAACAAGAGGGAAACATAGTTAGCAATATAATTCAATCGAAAAGAATCAATGCGAGCAATTCATGTTATAACCTCATCATTAGGGTTAGTGTTAGGAATCAGGTTTTAAAGGTTTAATCGTGTTCAAGCAATCGAGCCTCAGAACGTTAAAGTTCTTTCATCGGCGATAACCTCCTTTTGCAAATCACAAACCAGGTTTGGTTCACAAAAGGAGGTGTAGCTCAGTAAACATCATTGCTACTACCAACAGTGCAGTGTCAAAGGAAATATGTTCAAGCCCAATAGCTACAAAAACTATCAGTGCAGAAAAATGTTCAGCCCAACTATCATAGCTACTAATTATCAATACAATTCCAGAAAATAAGTCCAGCCCAAAATAGGTTATTACAAACAGTTCCAAAGAATGTTCAGCCCAACAATTCCAAAAATTTAGCAGAATAACAACAGGAAGCAAGAAGAAGGGACAATATTTTACCTAAAGACCATGGTTATCAGCATTATAGTAAAAGTTTTTCACCCAAGAAGACATTATGTTTTAGCAGCCAGCAGCAGGTAATAGCAGAACTAGCAGCAGGTAAAAGAAGCTCAAAATGCCAAGACATTAAAGCTAGTTGGAAAAGCATAGAAGGCTTATGATAAAAATGGCAATAGACAGGAAAATAGCAGTAGGTAGCCAGGATCAGATAAAGCAAAAGTGAGTTCCAACCAAGACAAGGCTACAACAGAAGCAGAAATCAGAAAAAAGAAACAAAAATCTCAAAAGAACCAAGTTCAAAAGATCAAAGCATAACATCTGTTCCAAACCATGAACCAAACCGAAAATCAAAAATCAAGTGCAAAAAAACCAAGTCTAGCATCTGTTCATACACATCAGAAGCAACCATTAACCAAACCAGAAACCAGAAAAGAAAACCAAAGCATAGCATTTGTTTCAAAGCCAACAGAATAGCATAACACATAATCTTAACCATCATCATCTCCCTAACCCTAACCCTTCAGAGGTTTGTTTTTTCAGAAATCGTTTCTGAATTGAGAAAGAAGAAGAGGAGAGAAGTTAGAACAATCTCACCCGGTGTTGACAGAAGGAGGCCGAATCCAGCATCTAGGGTTTCCAAACCCCCTTCAAAATCTACAACAAACCGGTAACCATCTTCAAAATCCAAAGCCAAATTAAAAGTCAGAACCAAGAAACGAACAAGAAACATGCAAAAAAATCAAAATCGGAGCCATTTTGGACCCCCACCGCCGTCACCACCGCCGCAGGGAGATTTTCGGCGCGGTGGATTTTCCTTTTTCTTTCCTCCGAAATGTTTTGTTTCTGAACGAGAGAGATGAGAACAGAGAGTGTTTCTATGAGTAAGAGTTTCTCTGTGAGTGATGAGAGGTCGAGAAAGATAACGTGAGAAGGTGA
Organism: Vicia sativa; assembly: GCA_021764765.1. Classification (NCBI taxonomy): domain Eukaryota; kingdom Viridiplantae; phylum Streptophyta; class Magnoliopsida; order Fabales; family Fabaceae; genus Vicia; species Vicia sativa. The sequence continues at coordinate 231,035,640 of CM038796.1, forward strand.
GGTCGGGAGAGAGACCGATTGGTCTGATTGTTCTTTTTCTTTTTAATCATGCTTAATTTCTTTTTAAGTTAATATTAGTTTTAGGATTTAGTAAAGTATTTTATTTTTTTTTTGTTTTAAAGAAAAATATAGTTTAGTGTTACTTTAAACTATTTTTAGGATTAGTATATTTTGTTAGTTAATTAGCAAATAGTAATAGGTTAATATATGGCTTAATAAGAGATTTAGCCTAAGTTTTTTTGGTTAGTCATGGTGGTGACACTTGTCACCACCCTTAGTTAAGAAATTCTTTTTATTATTAATATGCTATCTTCTTGATGCCCCTGCCATCTCGCCGTTCGCTTGCCTCAAAGTTTTTATTGGTCTCCTGATCAAGCGGTCAGATCTAAATTCCTACGATGCATCTTCTCCTGATACTCCACGCGGGATTTTCCGAAGGCTTCTTGGGCCCTTTTTTTGGGCTCAAGAATTTTATCTCTGGATTTATTTTTGCACCGCCCAGATTTGCTTCATACAGGCTAACTCTAAACTCTTGTCTTTTAAATTAATTTATTTTTATGTAAATGGTAATTTTTATGCGATGTACTAAATAATAATTAGCTCTGATAGTTTTTATTTGATGATTTATCGATTAAACTATTAGTTGATTTTTCATCAAACAAAAAAAATCATTTCTAATAATTATTTAAATTTCTGATTGTATTATGTGATAATTGTCTGTTTATTCGCTCATTCGCTATTTATTCACCATTGTACACTTCGCACACCACCAACATTAAAATCAATCTGATTTTCCTTTGATTGGCTCATAAGTCGATTTCTTAAAGGGTCTCATGGTTGGGGATGGGCATGGCCATCCTCACGAGGTTAATTAAAGCCATTGTTGCTTTAGTTAATCATAACCTTAAAATAACATTGGTCCATATACCAATTTTCCATGCACCAGGGTCTCATGGTTGGGGATAGGAGCACCTATCCTCACGATATTAATCAAGTCCACATACTTGGTTAATCATAACCCGAATAATTCCTTCTCCTTCGGTCCGTTACCATCTAAAACACTTTCAATAAAACTCGATCCAACATCGAGTCTTCTTCTCAACTCTCGATCCAACGTCGAGTTGTTTTCAAAATGTTTTTTCATAATAAATTTAGATGGGGTTTGTTTTAATCGTTAGATGTTAGCCTAATGGTTTAAACAGATTTGAAGTTTTTTTAATTTGTTAGGTGATAGCCTAATAAGTTAAAAAACTTCTACTCATATTTTAATAAATAAATAAAAACTTAGTGTTGTGACATTTGATTAAATTGTTGGATGATAGCCCGACGGTTTAATTGAATTTAAAGTATTTGGGTCGTTAGATGATAGCCTAATGATTTAAATACTTTTGTGAACTTTGTTTCACTTCATTTGTTTTCATAATCAATATTTTGGATGAGAGATGATAAGTTGAACTTGCTCGCCAATTTCGAATACTTGAATCATTAGATGATAGCCTAATGTTTCAATATTTGTCATCCACAACTTAAAATCAACTCAACTCACTCAAATTCTTTTATCGCTCATACGCGATCATTAAACTCTTTTCTTACAAAGAGTGTGCAATAGTCATTTCAAACACGAACGAGGACTTAAGCTTTTCAAACAAACTAAGCAAGTCCAAGTTCAAGCATTTGAAATGTCTAATGCACGATTTTTCTTATAAAATCAACACAACCAATTTAAATCCTTTTCAAGAGAAACTACGGAGTTTTTACTTTCCCATTGCGCAAGGGAATACGTAGGCACACGGTTTCGAAACCGTGCCAAACTCAAAATAATAATAAACAAACCCCGTTTCTTTCATTTTTCGATCTTAACTCATAACTTAGCAATAAACACACACACAAACACTTATAATTAAATGGGTCCCATCGAGTACGATGGATGTAAGGGGTGCTAATACCTTCCCCTTATATAACCGACTCCCGATTCCATGTTTTTGGTCACGTAGACCGCCTTATCCGCATTTGTGGGGTTTTATCTATATTTTCCCGTTCCTTTTGGAACAAATAAAATTAGTTGGCGATTTCAATAGTTTTCAAAATTTAAATGTTTTTTTGAAAATCGAGTTGCTTCACCGAGCCTTCAAGAAGAATTGAATCCCCCCTCGAAGTGGAGGTGAACGACCAATCCTTGAGAGAGGAACTCGATATGGTCGAAGAGATAATAATGAGAGCTTCCCTTAGAGAAGCATCACTCAAACATAGAATAGCCCTCCGCTATGACGCCAAAGTCATTCTACGTGAATTCGATGTCGGAAGCTTAGTCCTTAAACGAAATCTTAAGAGCTCCACCAAAGGGAAGATCGTAGGAAATTGGGAAGCCCCCTACCGTGTCTATGCCAAAATAGGAACAGGGTCATACTACCTAGAAAATATTCAAGGGGAACAACTTACTCGATCATGGAACGCCAAATTTTTTAATCAATATTATAGTTAAGGCACGAATAGTCGACACACCACAGGAAACCACCCAGGTGTTTATAGCTCGACGTCAAACGCTCGCCCCGGTACCAGCGATGCGTAATATCATGGCAATTAAAGAGATACTCGCTCTACACATATAACGAGCCAGATCTCCGCCCCGATGCGGGAGACTCAAATGAGCCTCGTTGTCTAAGTACCTCGCCCAGTATAACACGCAACTTGCAAGGGGACGTTCACGCCACCAAAGCTTGAGTTTCGGACCAAGACCAACAAACGAACTGGACCCCTTTGTTTAGTTACCCCGCACTATTAAAGATCATACATAATTAACGGGTATTCCCCCAAAACAAAAAATATCATAAGCATATAACAGACAATAAACAGAAAATATTAAAGTTACATTTACGACCATACAGGTCAAATTTGTCTCGGAGTTGAAACGAGGACTCTACCCCAACAAAATTAAAGGATCAAAACGGCCATAAGGGCCGAAACTTTCATTACATGAAAAAAGGGCCATGCCCAAACAAACACAACAAAATCAATAAGAAATCATTTGGAAGGCTGAACAGGCTCTTCCCCGGGGGTCGATTGCTCGGGAGTATCATCCACGACCATACCGTCAAGGAAAGAGGGTCTCTTTATCATGCCATCCTCAACATAATGATGAACCCCTATTCCCTCGGTAACCAACTCCACTCCCGATTTCAGAAGTCGTATCTCGGCTAAGGCATTTTCAAAACTCTCCGTTGAAGCAGCCATCGCGTCATCATAAGCCAGTTGTACGCACTCGATTAGATATACCTGGGTCCTCAACCCCGAGAAATATTTTGGATCCCCCTCGACCGGAGCAAAGTTAGCATTTAACCACGCATTCTCTTCGACCAGCTGTTGCTTGTCCCTCTGATCCGCATCACATTCCTTAACGATCCGCTTAAGGTCGATGGATAATTTATCTCGAGCCTCCTCCTGGATTTTAGCGACCTCTTTCATCTCCTTTAACTTGGTCTTGAGCTCCCGAAGCTCGACCTCGGGAGATTGACCTACCTCGGAGTAAGCAGTCTCCATCTTGAAAATACGCACCCACGCTCCCGCATCCTTTGTAAAAGCTGCCTTTTTGGAGGCCCGGTCCATTTCTTCCAACAAGGGGGACTCTGCCCAAGGAAAAATCATGCTCGTATTTTCGAAATAGGTTCGATCATGCCAATAGTAAGGAAGATCAAATTTCCCCTTGCCTCTCTCCCTGGTCAGATCCACCATTCCATCAACTCGAACCCTCTTGTTCCTCGAAGGAGTTTGTTGAGGGGACAGATCCTCGACTGCCTGACTTATGGACGATTCCCCCAGACCTAACTTGGAGGTAACCCCCAGTTCATTCAGCGACCCAGTTCCTTTCCCTTTATTTTTATGCAACAAATTTCGAGCGATTCATTCCTGCATGGGATTCATCCTAGCTGCAACAAAAAGAATTCACATTAGGATCGGACAAATCTGAAAACATCCAGTTATAACATAAAAAGAAATAGATGCACAAACATTAAATGACAAAGTATCTACCCAGATAAGTCTTAGGATCTCCGGTAAGGACGATATCCCTCACATTGATAAATGGAGGTTCAACACGCCAAGACTGGCCAAATCCTCAACATCCAACACCTCTTTGGCCCACACGTACTGATCAACCTTTCTCCCGAAATGCTCCTCTATCAAATGAAAATAAAACTTAGACACGATCTGGTACACACGTTCCCCCTGCTCGTTCAGCTTCGGAGAACCATCCTCCTTGACGGCAAGAGTCCTCGTAAAGAATTTAAAAAGAGTCTGTTCTGAGATCGGTTGGACTAACATGTACCTGTCCTTAAAAAATCGGACAGACTCTTGGTAAGGTTTGAAAAACATCCCATTTTGTTGTCGAAACGACACCCAGCTCCATCGAACTACCCCGTCCGCCTTATCCGAACCCTTTTGGAGGCAAAAGATATGGAAAAATAGGGAGAGGGTAACACCTATCTCTAAATATTCACAAACAATCTCAAATGCCCTGATAAAGGCTATCACATTAGGGTGAAGTTGAGATGGAGCCAAACGAAGGTGGTCGAACACCGCCACTTGCAAATCAGTGAAGGGGAGACGAAATCCCAACTCCCTGAACCAAATATCGAATACTAGAATATGATCAGCCTGGTATATCGAGAAAATCTGATGCTCGGTCGCGGGGATATATATTACCCAATCCCTTTTATTCTCCTCCATGTTAGCTTCATCTCCCTCAAAACCGTAAAAATCCACCTCTTCGCATATCTCACCCTGACGAGTGGTGAAATACGACCCTTTCAAACGAGCGTCCGGAGCCACCCAAGTGGTCGGATCCTGGTTACCGACCGAAACAGTTGACTCAGTCACGTCTTTGGCAGATTGAGGTTCCTCCCCTAGGACTTCCTCCGAGGAACCTTCTTCATCAGTAGTAAAGTCAGAATACTCTTGCTCAAATCGGTCTGATCCTTCAAAACTATCTTCGCTAGTATCCGTCATTATACCTGAAAAGCAGAGGAAGTCCGGTGAGCTTGACATATACGTCAAATCCACCCTTCCACCACTAGTCAAATGAAAGGGCTCGGACGAACGAGGATCCACTTCCTCGGTCAAAAACCCTCTCTCGAAACAAGTTATCGCTCAAAATAAAACCTCTCAGCTCAAGGAAGGAGACACACAAGGAACCCCGACGTCGCAAAACACTAGGGAAAAGCGGAACAACCACTCGCCGTTATAGGACTCCCAAAAATCTGAAACCATAACCACATGCATTTCTATGAACAAGCAGGATTTTCAAACCTAATCTAGCAAATTTGAACAACAGTTTCGAAAACATATCGTTTAAAAGTGACTGAGACATTTGCAACAGACGATCAGACCACTAACGTGGCGGCGAAAGGCGGAGATGATTCCGAACACGTTAACTTGAGTTCCTCGGATTGATGAATGTTAAAGTAAAGCACACGCAGGCAAGACCAGATGGGGAAAAGTCATCAAATGACAGGTCTTTGCTCCTTTTATAGGCCCCCACTCCGCACGTGCATCCGCACGCGCCTAGGAAACCTAGGGAATTCATCATTACGCCAGAGTCCCTAGGCCTTCCAAGCAATCAATGTACACGGCTCGAGGCCACATAAGCATGAACCCTACAAATTCTTCAACCTTTCATTTCCTCGACAACTCCTCATGTCCCCGGATAAAATGACTCTAACTACGCTCTTTAGAATCAAGTCATCTCCCCCACAGAAGGACGCGATGACTTGGGGGGCTACTGTTCTAGACTTCCTAAATGCATGTCGCGTAGATCCTTCTATCTCGGGATACTTCTATCCGTCGAGATCCAATAATATGTTGGGGGCTTCCACCTGCCTGGTTCATTAGCCACACGATACATTCTTCTCGACACATGTCGAGCAGGTTCACGGTTTATCTCGCTAAGGACTATGCCCGTTATGTCTCCTTTGCTCAACATAATGGCTAGTTACGAGCATCATCGTCCGATATGACCCAGTCATCTCTGATGGCTATATTCGCAGACCCGCATATCCAGGTCTAAAATAGCAACCAATGAGAGTCCTCCTAAGATCATTATATAAACCTTCATACCCTTGAGGGCAAGGTATCACTTTCTTACACTCAAAACCCTAATATTCACTACTCTTTATCTTTAAACATTTGCTTACTTTAGCATCGGAGTGCCTTGCAGGTACACCACCCCCTCCTTAACATCAACTTGCTCGAAGGATCTTCAACCATTCCGACCGTCTCCGATTCTGATCACTTGTTAAGATCAGGTACTATTATATTGTTGTTATTTAAATATATGTTGATGCCTTATCGTTGTATAATAATTGGTGGTTATGCCTTTGGGACAAATTATTAATAATTTGATTATAGACCATAACTTGTACGTGGTTTGATCTATGTTTTTGAGAGAAAACTGAAGGGGGGAAAAAAGCCACCAAAAATGCCAATTGGCATTTTTTTCAAGAAACAAAAAATAACGTGAAAGAGTTAAAAATCAGAAAATTTGAGAAAAATAAGGAGAGCATGTGTTGCATAGCGGCAGTGCCACGCGTCATTTGGTTGTAGAAAGCAAGCGTGTGCAGTGCGAGGATGCAATGGCGTTGGTCCGCGTATGATGTGCGGTTCAAGATAGCATAATGGTGGAGCCGCGACACGACGGTAGGGCCAATGTCAACGACGGAAATTCGCGTTGCGAGACTGCAGCGGTACAATTTTGAACAAATTTGAGTTTAATGACTTTTTGTTACCTTTTTATAAGTTTAAGAGTCAAATTTGCCATGTGGGAGCTTACTTTAGTTGTTGGAGTTGTTTTTTAGTGTTTAAAGTTGTTTTATAGGCCGCCTGTGAACTATGACATGTTTTAAGTTGACTTTATTAATTCAATAAATATTGAGAAATTATTATTATTACTCTGATGGTACACATACATAAGCAATAATTTGGTCACTCTATTAATAAGTATTATAGAGCTTATATGTTAATATTTTTTCCCTTTTGATGAGTAGTTTTTAATATTATATGATTATGTGATTGAGTTATAATTGTATAATATGTTTAGTTGACTAGTTCAGAAAGGCACTACAGGCTTGGTCTTACATTGGCAAATTGTGGATTTAGAGAGGAACTTTATTGAGTACGAGATGTATAATATTATCGACAGCGACACTGTTGTAACTATCCTCGGCAGCATTACTCCCACAGCCGGCGCTTCTTCAACTACTTTATGATGTTATCTTGAAACGCTTGCTTTTGCTTTTGCTTTGACAATTTTTTATGATATCATATGTTATCTATAACCCCTATTTATATTTAACGTCACTTTCACTTTCTTTCCTAAACCCCAAACATGATAAACAGAAAACACTACTCACAAGTTTTGAGCTTTGATTAAATAAGTGAAATGCCAACCGAATAGACTATTCTATCACAACAACACCGTATATTATACGGCTTTATGGGTTTTTTAATATTTGATGGAAAAATATTTTGACACCTAAATGGTATTGGTGTCCAACACCATATTTAATACCATTCTGCTTTATTTATAATAGTTTTTCTTTATAACATAATAATTTTATTTAGAAAAACATTCAATTGAATACAAATATGTCTACGGTGTGCAGCCGGTGCTTGTTTTCTAGATGTTCAAATAAGATATCTCTTATTGAACTGTATAGCGGTAACCATAAAAATAAATTTATTTATGGTTTTTAAATTAATATATAACATATATTATATCAAAAATTAATATTATAAATTAAGAATAATTAATTATGTTGAAATACATAAAATAATAAAAGTAATAATATTTTAATTATTTTTGTTGCTTTTCAATTTTTGATCATTTATAATTTTTATTTAAAATTACTTTATTTCTGACAACTATCAGTTACTTAACCAACTTAATTATATAAGATTTATTTTTCTTAAATTATTGTGGATTAGTAATTATATTGACTCTTATAATATTTGTCAAAATAAAAAAGAATAAAATAAAATTTTAATGGAAAATTATTGAAGAATAGAGTAAGCAAAGCGAGAACAAACATCGAATCATTATATATTTTAGTGTACTCTCTCAATCTCACTCTTATATTTAATTTTTGTAGGATATTGCATGCTTAGGTTATCAATTATTAGTGTAGTTTATCGTTTAACTCAAATGCTAGCGATTTATTATGCAAGGTTTGAATTGCTAGCGATTTATTAGTGGTGATTAAATTATGAAAAATTAGTATTGTTAGAATCCGATCGTAATTGAAATATCGTATAGGACATGTCTTGTGTAATATACAATTCTTCAACTATTCATTGTTGAACAATCTGTTAATTGTGTGAATTGTGTATTTGTCGACGTGATTGAAATTCAATAAAAGTAGAAGTTTCTATTTTCGCTTTAAGACTCATGTGTGCAATTTAAAACCTTTAATATTCTATTTTTGAAAATCGGTCGAAATTTTCTTAAGGCTCTATTCACCTCCCTCTAGACTGTTTCACCATTCCATATTCTCACTCAATAATTGGTGTTAGAGCTGGTCATTTGATCATGTCTAAGTTACTCAAAATTTGAGAGTATGGCTGACAAAGACGATCCAAGGGGAGCATATAATAAAGCACATATTTTTAAAGATGATAATTATACTTATTGGAAAGAAACATGTATGTACATTTACTATCACTTGACAAAAATATATGGGTAGTCATCACCAAGGGACCATTTCTCCCTACGGGCAACAATGATGTTGTTAAACACCCAAAGGCTAGGACAAACGATGAATAAAAACAAGGCTTCATATGATTTGAAGTTGATGAACATACTTATCTCCACTTTAAGGGTGAAAACATTCTATTCAATTTTACATCATAAGAGTGCCAAAGGTACGTGGGGCGCTCTCCAAACCCTTTATGAGGGAATGAATCACGTCAAAGATCAACATGTATCCATAAAAGTTTGACAGCATCTTAGAGCCTGATGACCTGGTTGAGAGAAGAAGGATTGGTAAAGCTCTGATGATCGAGGAAGACGCACTCACTCCCAGCAGCTCGAAAAGACCCTAAAAGCATCATATGCGGCCGATTCTAGATGGCGAATTTGAGCTTGTACCACTGGATGACGATCCCAGCAAAGGAGTTAAAATCAGAGTGGACCTCCCAGAGTTAGATCAAAGCATGCTTGAAGGACAACACCGACCTCTTCGCCTAGAGCGCGACCGAAATGTCCGGTCTCGACCCAGAGGTGGCATATCACCATCTAATTGTTAATCCTTCCCTTAAGGTCGTAGCACAGCGTAGGCGAAAGCACTCCCCAAAAAAACGGAGGCTTCCAAGCAAGCTGTTATGGACCTTCTAGAGGCCAATTTTGTATCGGAAGCCCAATATACTACATGGCTATCCAACCTTGTACTTGTGAAAAAGAATAATGGAAAATGGCGCATGTGCATTGATTATTCTGATCTCAATAAGGCATGTCCAAAATACGCCTACCCCTGCCTAACATTTATAAATTCGTTGATAATTTTGCAGGTTTTAAATTGCTTTTGTTCATGGACGCCTATTCGGGATATGACCAAATTCCCATGGCTAAAACTGACAAGTTTTATAGGGCCTTCATGACCAAATCGGGCAACTATCACTACAACGTGATGCCCTTCGGTCTGAAGAACGTCGACGCAACATATCAACGAATGATGAATAAAGTCTTCAAAGGCGAAATCGGGGACATGCTCAAAGTGTATATGGATGACATGATCGTAAAATCCCAAGAGGAAGTTGATCACGCCCTACACCTCAGGAAAGTCTTCGATCAATCCAGAAGAGTCAAAATAAGGTTCAACCCCGAGAAGTGCACCTTTGGAGTCCGAGCCGAAAAGTTCCTAGGCTTCTATCTCATCGAATGTGGGATAGAGCCCAGCCCTGACAAATGTCGGGCATTCTCGGAATTGCCCACTCCAAATTCCAAAAAATGCATTCAAGTCCTCAACGGGATGTTCACCTCGTTGTCGTGATTTATCGCAAGGTCGGCATAACACGCACTCTCATTCTTCAAACTACTAATAGAGAAGGCTGCATTCGAATGGACCGAGGAGTGTGAGCAGGCCCTAATTCATCTCAAAAAGAGTCTATCCCAACCCCCCGTACTGTCTCGACCTAATAAGGAAGAGATATTGTACTTATATCTGGCCGTGACTTCCGAGTCCGTTAGCGTAACCCTCATCTGAGAAACTCAGAAGGGGAAAAAGCCAATCTACTTCACGAGCAAAGCCTTACAAGGGCCCGAATTAAGATACCAACAGATCGAGAGAAAAATTCCCTCGCACTAGTCAACGCTGCAAGACGACTCTGCCACTATTTCTTGGCACATACCATCATAGTTCGAACAGGCCAACCCATCAAATAGCTACTGGGTCGACCAGATATGGCCGGATGAATGCTTAAGTGATCTTTAGAACTATCTGAGTTCGACATCAATTATGAGAGCAAGAAAGCCCTCAAAGCACAAGTCCTAGAAGATTTCGTAGCAGAGATGACTTTCCCAACACTCCAGGAAAGGGCCATTAGATGGACGATATTTGCCGGTGGTGCTTCTAGTTCGACGGGAAGCGGAGCAGGTATAATTCTGGAAAATGGGGAAGGGATTTTCATTGAAGTATCCCTTGCCCTCTCGTTTCCCACTTCCAACAACCAAGAAGAATATGAGGCTTTTCTCGCCGGCCTACGTCTCGCCGAGGACATGGGAGCAAAAGAGGTCAAGAACCTCACAGACTCACAACTCGTAGCCTCCCATGTTCGAGGGGAATATCAGGTCAAAAACGACCAGTCAGCCGAATATTGGGCCCTCGTCCAAGATCATTTGAAGAAGTTCACTTCCGTTGACATACAACACATCCCTCGAGAATATAATGCTCGAGCGGACGTCTTGTCCAAGCTCGCCAGTACAAGGAAAAGGGAGGAAACAAATCAGTGATTCAGGAATACTCCCTCGACCAAGCATCGAGAAAATGCGCCCTAGCCCCAATGTGCTCGTTATCGAAGAGGGCACCTCCTGGATGACACCCGTCTACAAATACATAACCAATGGGACTCTCCCCGATGACCCCAAAGAGGCGAGCATTACCAGACAAAGCGCATGTTCATATGTCATCCTCGAAGATAAACTCTATAGAAGGGGATTCTCTGTCCATCTCCTCATATACATCGAAGAAGCCAGAGTATCATACATACTAAAAGAAATACACGAAGGCATCAACGCCCAACACCTAGGAGGCAAATCGCTAGCCAAGAAAGCTCTTCGAGCTGGTTATTATTGGTCGACCATGCATCTCGACGCCAAGGAGCATGTGAAGAAATGCAGCAAGTGCCAATGACACAGACACATGCATCTAGCTCCTCCGAGCAAACTCAAATCCCTTTCTCCCCCCTGGCCCTTCTCATGGTGGGGGCTCGACATCCTCGGGGCATTCGTCTTGGGAGCATACCAGAACAGATATCTGATAGTAGGTGTCGACTACTTCCCTAAATTGATAGAGGCTGAAGCATTGGCCGAAATCACCGCTCAAAATATCCTATGTTTCTACAAAAGAAACATACTAGCCCGATTCAGCATCCCACAAGCTATAGTCACCGACAGCAGGACACGACTCATCGATAAAAACTTCCAAGACTTTGTTGCTCATCTAGGAATTGTGCAACACTTTTCTTCGATCGAACATCCGTAAACGAACGGACAAGTCGAATCTACGAACAGGGTCATACTGCACGGACTTAGACGGAGACTAGACGAATCAAAAAAGAAATGGGTCGAAGAAATACACAACATACTTTGGGCCTACCGAACCACTCCTCATTCATCCACCGGGGAAACCTCATTCTGACTTGCTTATGGAACGTAGGTGGTCATTCCAATAGAGATTGTCGAGCCTTCAAGAAGAATTGAATCCCCCCTCGACGTGGAGGTGAACAACGAATCCTTGAGAGAGGAACTCAATATGGTCGAAGAGATAAGAATGAGGACTTCCCTTAGAGGGGAAAGCTGTTTGTTTTGGAGTGCAAGTTCGTTAGCAGAAAAAATGTCAAAGAAGATTCAAGCTAGGATTAATTCCATCTTTTTGAGTGCAATATTCATTCAAATGAAATGCTATACGGATGTCATTCAAGTTTTTGTACTCATTTGTCTCAAGTTTCTGCAAAATTACAATGCCTTTTTGCGGGAAGAATAGGGAATTATAAGTTTGAAATTGAAACACAAGTTTTTTTTATTAATTTGATTACAAATTTGAGTTACAAATATTACAATGTTTTCAAATCCTATCTAATGCTACAAGCTTCTAAGATTCGTCCCGATGTTTCGAATAAATTGTTTGTCTTCCTTCAAGCCGTTTCTTCTCATCCAAGCTTCCCTCTTATCATCCAACTCTCCATGTTACATGAAACAAGAGGGAAACATAGTTAGCAATATAATTCAATCGAAAAGAATCAATGCGAGCAATTCATGTTATAACCTCATCATTAGGGTTAGTGTTAGGAATCAGGTTTTAAAGGTTTAATCGTGTTCAAGCAATCGAGCCTCAGAACGTTAAAGTTCTTTCATCGGCGATAACCTCCTTTTGCAAATCACAAACCAGGTTTGGTTCACAAAAGGAGGTGTAGCTCAGTAAACATCATTGCTACTACCAACAGTGCAGTGTCAAAGGAAATATGTTCAAGCCCAATAGCTACAAAAACTATCAGTGCAGAAAAATGTTCAGCCCAACTATCATAGCTACTAATTATCAATACAATTCCAGAAAATAAGTCCAGCCCAAAATAGGTTATTACAAACAGTTCCAAAGAATGTTCAGCCCAACAATTCCAAAAATTTAGCAGAATAACAACAGGAAGCAAGAAGAAGGGACAATATTTTACCTAAAGACCATGGTTATCAGCATTATAGTAAAAGTTTTTCACCCAAGAAGACATTATGTTTTAGCAGCCAGCAGCAGGTAATAGCAGAACTAGCAGCAGGTAAAAGAAGCTCAAAATGCCAAGACATTAAAGCTAGTTGGAAAAGCATAGAAGGCTTATGATAAAAATGGCAATAGACAGGAAAATAGCAGTAGGTAGCCAGGATCAGATAAAGCAAAAGTGAGTTCCAACCAAGACAAGGCTACAACAGAAGCAGAAATCAGAAAAAAGAAACAAAAATCTCAAAAGAACCAAGTTCAAAAGATCAAAGCATAACATCTGTTCCAAACCATGAACCAAACCGAAAATCAAAAATCAAGTGCAAAAAAACCAAGTCTAGCATCTGTTCATACACATCAGAAGCAACCATTAACCAAACCAGAAACCAGAAAAGAAAACCAAAGCATAGCATTTGTTTCAAAGCCAACAGAATAGCATAACACATAATCTTAACCATCATCATCTCCCTAACCCTAACCCTTCAGAGGTTTGTTTTTTCAGAAATCGTTTCTGAATTGAGAAAGAAGAAGAGGAGAGAAGTTAGAACAATCTCACCCGGTGTTGACAGAAGGAGGCCGAATCCAGCATCTAGGGTTTCCAAACCCCCTTCAAAATCTACAACAAACCGGTAACCATCTTCAAAATCCAAAGCCAAATTAAAAGTCAGAACCAAGAAACGAACAAGAAACATGCAAAAAAATCAAAATCGGAGCCATTTTGGACCCCCACCGCCGTCACCACCGCCGCAGGGAGATTTTCGGCGCGGTGGATTTTCCTTTTTCTTTCCTCCGAAATGTTTTGTTTCTGAACGAGAGAGATGAGAACAGAGAGTGTTTCTATGAGTAAGAGTTTCTCTGTGAGTGATGAGAGGTCGAGAAAGATAACGTGAGAAGGTGAGGTCGGGAGAGAGACCGATTGGTCTGATTGTTCTTTTTCTTTTTAATCATGCTTAATTTCTTTTTAAGTTAATATTAGTTTTAGGATTTAGTAAAGTATTTTATTTTTTTTTTGTTTTAAAGAAAAATATAGTTTAGTGTTACTTTAAACTATTTTTAGGATTAGTATATTTTGTTAGTTAATTAGCAAATAGTAATAGGTTAATATATGGCTTAATAAGAGATTTAGCCTAAGTTTTTTTGGTTAGTCATGGTGGTGACACTTGTCACCACCCTTAGTTAAGAAATTCTTTTTATTATTAATATGCTATCTTCTTGATGCCCCTGCCATCTCGCCGTTCGCTTGCCTCAAAGTTTTTATTGGTCTCCTGATCAAGCGGTCAGATCTAAATTCCTACGATGCATCTTCTCCTGATACTCCACGCGGGATTTTCCGAAGGCTTCTTGGGCCCTTTTTTTGGGCTCAAGAATTTTATCTCTGGATTTATTTTTGCACCGCCCAGATTTGCTTCATACAGGCTAACTCTAAACTCTTGTCTTTTAAATTAATTTATTTTTATGTAAATGGTAATTTTTATGCGATGTACTAAATAATAATTAGCTCTGATAGTTTTTATTTGATGATTTATCGATTAAACTATTAGTTGATTTTTCATCAAACAAAAAAAATCATTTCTAATAATTATTTAAATTTCTGATTGTATTATGTGATAATTGTCTGTTTATTCGCTCATTCGCTATTTATTCACCATTGTACACTTCGCACACCACCAACATTAAAATCAATCTGATTTTCCTTTGATTGGCTCATAAGTCGATTTCTTAAAGGGTCTCATGGTTGGGGATGGGCATGGCCATCCTCACGAGGTTAATTAAAGCCATTGTTGCTTTAGTTAATCATAACCTTAAAATAACATTGGTCCATATACCAATTTTCCATGCACCAGGGTCTCATGGTTGGGGATAGGAGCACCTATCCTCACGATATTAATCAAGTCCACATACTTGGTTAATCATAACCCGAATAATTCCTTCTCCTTCGGTCCGTTACCATCTAAAACACTTTCAATAAAACTCGATCCAACATCGAGTCTTCTTCTCAACTCTCGATCCAACGTCGAGTTGTTTTCAAAATGTTTTTTCATAATAAATTTAGATGGGGTTTGTTTTAATCGTTAGATGTTAGCCTAATGGTTTAAACAGATTTGAAGTTTTTTTAATTTGTTAGGTGATAGCCTAATAAGTTAAAAAACTTCTACTCATATTTTAATAAATAAATAAAAACTTAGTGTTGTGACATTTGATTAAATTGTTGGATGATAGCCCGACGGTTTAATTGAATTTAAAGTATTTGGGTCGTTAGATGATAGCCTAATGATTTAAATACTTTTGTGAACTTTGTTTCACTTCATTTGTTTTCATAATCAATATTTTGGATGAGAGATGATAAGTTGAACTTGCTCGCCAATTTCGAATACTTGAATCATTAGATGATAGCCTAATGTTTCAATATTTGTCATCCACAACTTAAAATCAACTCAACTCACTCAAATTCTTTTATCGCTCATACGCGATCATTAAACTCTTTTCTTACAAAGAGTGTGCAATAGTCATTTCAAACACGAACGAGGACTTAAGCTTTTCAAACAAACTAAGCAAGTCCAAGTTCAAGCATTTGAAATGTCTAATGCACGATTTTTCTTATAAAATCAACACAACCAATTTAAATCCTTTTCAAGAGAAACTACGGAGTTTTTACTTTCCCATTGCGCAAGGGAATACGTAGGCACACGGTTTCGAAACCGTGCCAAACTCAAAATAATAATAAACAAACCCCGTTTCTTTCATTTTTCGATCTTAACTCATAACTTAGCAATAAACACACACACAAACACTTATAATTAAATGGGTCCCATCGAGTACGATGGATGTAAGGGGTGCTAATACCTTCCCCTTATATAACCGACTCCCGATTCCATGTTTTTGGTCACGTAGACCGCCTTATCCGCATTTGTGGGGTTTTATCTATATTTTCCCGTTCCTTTTGGAACAAATAAAATTAGTTGGCGATTTCAATAGTTTTCAAAATTTAAATGTTTTTTTGAAAATCGAGTTGCTTCACCGAGCCTTCAAGAAGAATTGAATCCCCCCTCGAAGTGGAGGTGAACGACCAATCCTTGAGAGAGGAACTCGATATGGTCGAAGAGATAATAATGAGAGCTTCCCTTAGAGAAGCATCACTCAAACATAGAATAGCCCTCCGCTATGACGCCAAAGTCATTCTACGTGAATTCGATGTCGGAAGCTTAGTCCTTAAACGAAATCTTAAGAGCTCCACCAAAGGGAAGATCGTAGGAAATTGGGAAGCCCCCTACCGTGTCTATGCCAAAATAGGAACAGGGTCATACTACCTAGAAAATATTCAAGGGGAACAACTTACTCGATCATGGAACGCCAAATTTTTTAATCAATATTATAGTTAAGGCACGAATAGTCGACACACCACAGGAAACCACCCAGGTGTTTATAGCTCGACGTCAAACGCTCGCCCCGGTACCAGCGATGCGTAATATCATGGCAATTAAAGAGATACTCGCTCTACACATATAACGAGTTAGATCTCCGCCCCGATGTGGGGGACTCAAATGAGCCTCGTTGTCATGTACCTCGCCCAGTAGAATACCCAACTCGTGAGGGGACGTTCACGCCACCGACCTCAAGCTTATAATCAAAGCTTGAGTTTCGGACCAAGACCAGCAAACGAGCTGGTCCCCTTTGTTTAGTTACCCTGCACTAGTGAAGATCATATATAATTAACGGGTATTCCCCTAAAATAAAAAATATCATAAGCATATAACAAACAATAAACAGAAAATATTAAAGTTACATTTACGACCATACAGGTCAAATTTGTCTCGGAGTTGAAACGAGGACTCCACCCCAACAAAATTAAAGGATCAAAACGGCCATAAGGGCTGAAACTTTCATTACATGAAAAAAGGGCTATACCCAAACAAACACAACAAAATCAATAAGAAATCATTTGGCAGGCTGAACAGGCTCTTCCCCGGGGGTCGATTGCTCGGGAGTATCATCCACGACCATACCGTTAAGGAAAAAGGGTCTCTTTATCGTACCATCTTCAACATAATGATGAACCCCTATTACCTCGGTAACCAACTCCACTCCCGAGTTCAGAAGCCGTATCTGGGCTAAGGCATTTTCAAAACTCCCCGTTGAAGTAGCCATCGTGTCATCATAAGCCAGTTGTACGCGCTCAATTAGATATACCCTGGTTCTTAACCCCGAGAAATCTTCAGGATCCCCCTCGACCGGAGTAAAGTCATCATTTAACAGCGCATTCTCTTCGACCAGCTGCTGCTTGTCCCTCTGATCCGCATCACGTTCCTTAACAATCCACTTAAGGTGGATGGATAATTTATCTCGTGCCTCCTCTGGGATTTTAGCGACCTCTTTCATCTCCTTCAACTTGGTCTTGAGCTCCCGAAGCTCGACCTCGGGAGATTGACCTAGCTCGGAGTAAGCAGTCTCTGTCTCGAAAATACGCACCCACGTGCCCGCATCCTTTGCAAAAGTTGCCTTTTTGGAGGCCCGGTCCATTTCTTCCAACAAGGGGGACTCTGCCCAAGGCAAAATCATACTCGTATTTTTGAAATAGGTTCGGTCATGCCAGTAGTAAGGAAGATCAAATTTCCCCTTGCCTCTCTCCCTGGTCAGATACATCGTTCCATCAACTCGAACCCTCTTGTTCCTCGAAGGAGTTTGTTGAGGTGACAGATCCTTGACTGCCTGACTTATGGACGATTTCCCCGGACCAGACTTGGAGGTAACCCCCGGTTCATTCAGCGACCCCGTTCCTTTCCCTTTATTTTTATGCAACAAATTTCGAGTGATTTGTTCCTGCATGGGATTCATCCTAACTGCAACAAAAAGAATTCACATTAGAATCGGACAAATCTAAAACCATCCAGCTATAACATAAAAAGAAAAAGATGCACGAACATTAAATGACAAAGTATCTACCCAGATAAGTCTTAAGATCTCCGCTAAGGAGGATATCCCTCACATTGATAAGTGGAGGTTCAAAAAAATAACCCCCATCTTCTCCCACGAGCGCCTTTCCCCCTCGTCCCATACGCTGGTCCGGGGGAAGACCCTCGACATAAGATGACAACACGCTAAGGCTGGCCAAATCCTCAGCATCCAACCCCTCTTTGGCCCACACATACTGATCAGCCTTTCACCCGAAATGCTCCTCTTTCAAATGAAAATAAAACTTAGACACGAGCCAAGCGAAGGTGGTCGAACACCACCACTTACAAATCAGTGAAGGGGATACGAAATCCCAACTCCCTGAACCAAATATCGAATACTAGAATATGATCAGCCTGGTATATCGAGCAAATCTGATGCTCGATCACGGGGATATATACTATCTAATCCCTTTGATTCTCCTCCATGTTAGCTTTATCTCCCTCAGAACCGTACCAATCCACCTCTTCGCATATCTCACCCTGACGAGTGGTGAAATTTGGTACCTTGTTCCACATCTAGTTGATAAAAGTGTCATTGGCACTAGATGGGCATTTCGGAACAAGATGGATGAAAATGTCATAATTACTAGAAATAAAGAAATATTAGAGGCAACAAGGTATAGTCGAGCTAAAGTAATGGACTACAAGGAGACTTATGCTCATATAGATTGTCTAGAAGTTATTAGACTCCTTTTAGCATTCGCTTGCTGCCTGAATTTTAAGCTTTATCAAATGGATGTTAAATTTGTTTTTCTCAACGACAATATAAACAAAGAAGTTTGTGTCACCCAACCTCTTAGTTTTGAGGGTCACGAAAATCCTGACTATGTTTTTAAACTCAAAAGAGCCCTCTATGGTATCAAACAAGCTCATAAAGCTTTGTATGAGCGATTAAGTGGATTTTTAATCAAACAAGAATTCAATTATGGTAAAGTAAACGCCCTTTTACTTATTAAACTCAAAACAAAATATATTGTTTTAGTTCAAATATATGTAGATGATATTATTTTGGATTATACTAATGAATCTCTTTGTCGAGAGTTTGCAAGTTTGGTGCAGGGAAAATTTGAGATGTCTCTCATGGGAGAGCATGCATATTTATTAGGATTTCAAATCAAGAAAGCTGAAGAATTAAATTTTATAAGTCAAACAAAATATTTCTTGAAACTTCTCAAGAAGTTTGATATGAAATATTGGAGAAGTATCTCAATGCCCATGGCTTCAAATGTGCTAATTGATTAAGACGAGAATAAAGTGGATTTTAAGATCACCATGTATATAGGTATAATTGGATCCTTGATCTATTTAATAGAGAGTAGACCAAATTACATGTTTAGTGTGTACATGTCTTCTAGATATCAAAGGTCGCCTAAGGAATCTCACTTTAAGATTGTAAAAATAATTTTTGAGGTATCTTAATGGAACCTTCCAACACGGTCTTCAGTATCCTAAAGGTAGAACTTTGAACTTAGTGGTTCTTTCTGATTTTGAATTTGCAAGGCATAAGTCGGATATATGAAAAGAACTAGTGGTACATGTCACTTATTTAGTTTCTTGGCACAATAGGAAGAAGCATAACATTGCTCTTTCTACCGCCGAGGCTAAATATGTAGCCACTAGTATTTGTTGTGCACATGTATTATGGCTAAAGAAACAATATCTATATTATGATTTAAAACTTGGATACAATCCAATTAAGTGCAATAGTACTAGTGCGATATGCCTCACTAAAAATTTGGTACTCCATTCTTGAACTAAACACAAAGAGATCCGACACCATTTTCTTAGAGATCATTTTGAAAAATTGGATGTTGTTTTTTAATATGTTGACACTAAAGGTTAGCTTGAAAACATTTTTACAAAACCATTATCATAGAAACCTTTTCACAAGATTCGTAGGGATTTAGGAATCTTAGATTTCTCGTGCTGTAAATATATTGAGAATTATGTTTAGATTCATTTTCTAAGTATATTATATTTTGTCTATATATATTTTGTATTCGGTTTATATCATTGTGTGAGTTTGTTATGTATATGCTCATTTCTTTGCTTATTACTTTCTTAATGTCATTAATTCTTCTCTAGCATGTTTTTTATTGTTCTTATTTGAATTTAATGTCATTTTAAATTTGTATTGCTAATTATGTGCATTCAAGGATTCATATACTTGTCCATGCATTATTTAATCTTCCTTGCATAACAGTTTTGATCACTTATAATTGTATGTTGTTGAACGTTGTTACATGTCTATTTGCATTTTGTAGCATGTAGCATGTCTATCTTTGTGTTTTATATATGATATTTGTTGTTGTATATTCTTCTTAACTTTTTAGCTCATGTGTTCATATGGACTTCTTGTATTTATGGTTGGTTATCTGGTTTTTAGAGTCATTTCGATTTATCTCTTTTTGATGTTTCCGAACGGGGAGAAGTTGTAATGTGAGTCTATAACTATTTAATGTGTTTTATGTTGTGTTGTTTGTGTGCAATGTTTCAGGGAAAGCACAAGGATTTTACATTTGGCTCAAAGTCAACTCAATTGAAAGCTTGTCAAGCATAAAAAAAGGGAGACTGAAGTTGCGTGTCCCTAATACATTTAAGGGGAGAAATCCAATACATTTATTTTGTTTGTTGTCTTATTGCTTTCGTGTTTCATTTATTATTGTTTATTGAGTCTCCTTCATAAATGCAAATGTCATAATCAAGTTTGTATCGATTTGTTTTTAGCATGCATAAATCAAATGTTATATTTGAGATGTGATCATGAAGGTTTAAGTCAATTGCATGAGTCAGTGGAACAAGAACCATGTGTGTTATTGGTTCAGTTAAGTGGAAAGAAAAATCTCAAAGTATTTTGAAAATTATAAAATTTGAGATTTTATGTGCATGATTCGAATCATGTACATATCTTGACTAGAATCAGGGTGAGAAGAGGCAAAATAAACTTTTTTAACTTCTCTGACTCTAATCAATATTGGAGATTGCATATACCGTGAAAATTAGAATTTTTTGAAATTTGAGGAAAAATTCGAAAAAATAGAAATTAAGAAAATTCGGGTCAGAGGTGCCAGAGTGTCGGCAACGGTCGGAGGTGCTAGAGCGACGACAGCAGCCAGAGCTCTGGCGAGGCGGTGGACAAAATTGACAGTTAGTGGCGGTCGGCCAAAAACGATGTGGACCAGAAGTCTGGTGGTAGGCGAATGAGTATGGAGGGGCCGAACAATCCATACGACTGAAATCGGGCGGCCAACGGCGGTCTGTACCTGGATGATCATTTTTTGCGTTTTTACGAATTCTTCCCGATAATTTCTTGTTTTGTGTTATTCATGCTCTTTCATTTTGGTCCATAGAACCATGTGTAATTGGATTGTGGTTTGGGGTTTAGTTGTTGGGTGTTTGCTATTATAAATATGTATCTCTCATATGCTTGCAGATGTGACAATCTTAAAGTTTACAACAATAAGGGAAAGCAAGGGTTCAAGGGCAAGGCAAAGGGAAACCTTAGAAGGGTAAAGGTTTATAAAGTTTTGGAGTTGTATAAGGTTATTGTGAAACACTATTTATATCTTGGATTTGAGTTATTCGTATATTGAGAGTTGGAGAGGTTAAGAAACACTTGGGTAGAAAATAAAGTTGTTTTTGGGCGTCTTCAGGATTGTTTTTGGGAAGCTGAAGGAGAAGGTTATTTTCTTGTAACTCATATGTAATCTATTGTAACAACTTTCTGAGTATAGTGAGTTGGAGAGTTGCTATTTCCCCCAGATTAGATCATTTGATCAAATTGGGTAAGGAAATATTCGTCTTTTTTCCACCTTATTCTATTATATTATCTGTGTATTAATTATTACTGTTGTAAGCCATTTATTTTGGTTGTCGTTATTCTTTGCCTCACAAATTGATATTGAATCTTGTCATAATTCTTAACTAGTATTTTAACTTGATTTGAATTAGACAGCTTTGTGATTCGAATCACAAGTTGTACCTGATTTGAATCAAACATATTTGAGTCACATTTGCTTCATTTGATTCGAATCAGACATTACATCATACTTGAATCGGTTCAATTTTCACATTTCTCTATTTGACAATGTTCAGATTGATTCAAATCATACTTTGCACTTAATTTGAATCACGAGCCTTTTGACTCGAATCAAACATTGTACTTGATTCGAATCATACAAGAAATTGGTCAAAATGTTTATTTTTTCTTATTCCACTTCACTTGCTCATTAGAGTCAAATCATGAAATGTTCTTGACTCTAATCTAACTAACTTTTTCCATCCTTGTTTTTTTGATTAATCTCAAGCACATATAAATTCATTTTCTTAGCTTATTTCAATAATAAATTTGAAACAAATTTCATATTCTACATTTTGATTTTTGTGAAATCAAAACTCTCTCGTTTTTTAAAACTAATTTTTTTTCAAACATAAATTCTTTCATCTTCAACCTCTAGTTTGATTTCAGATCTTGATTATAGATATTTGTTATTTTTTAGGGAAACTTTGTCTCGACACTAATTGTTCTTGAAGGTTTGGTAAATATTTTTAGGAAGCTTGCAAGATTGAGGTTGTTGTCAGTAGTGCTGACAAATTCTAGTGAAAAAATGAGGTTTTTCTCTCCAAGTGACCTTGGTAGTGATTGAATGGAAGGCTACGAACAAGGCGAAGTTCTTCTCAAATTTTCAGACAATTCATCGCTCAAGAGATCGGTGGGATAACGGAGTGATTTCCACACACAAAAATGTGAACAGATTGTGAAGCTAGAAGATTCAAGAAGTGTGAATCGAGTAAGGATTATACAAAAGAGTTTGACATTACGGTGTATACAAGTCAAGATCCAGATATGAGATTTATTTTTTTCAGCATTGTTGTGGGTTAGTGATTTTATGAACCCTTACAATATTTATAAAAAAAGAAGAAGAATAAAACTAGTTCTAATGTGAAACAATTGAAGAGTGGAGTATGCAAAGTGATGATGAATATTGAACCGCGATTCCGGTGTATCCTTTCTCACTCTTGCATTTAATTTTCGTTGGATACTGCATGCTTAGGTTATCAATTCTTAGCATAGTGTATTGTTCAATTTAGTTGGTAGCGATTTATTACGTAAGGATATGTTTTGTAATTGGTACCTAATTAAGTTTTATTGGTGATTAAATTTTCAAAAACTAGTGTTGTTGGAATTCGATCGTAACTGAAATATCGTATAAGACACATCTTGTGTAATATACAATTGTTCAATTATTCATTATTGAACAATATGTGGGTTTTTTGAATTGTGCATTTGTTGATGTGATTGAAATTCAATTAAATTATAAGTCTTTATTTTCGCTTTAAGACTTCCGCACACTATTTTGAAAAACCTCTGATATTCTTTTCTTAGAAAATCGGTTGAAATTTTTTTAAAGATCTATTTACTCCATGTAGACCATTTCTCTATTTCACATTCTCATCCAACACATGTCAGCATCGATATACAAGTTTTGTTAACGAGAGCATCATTGGTCCAACTATCGGTCCAAAACCTAATCTTAATACCATTACTTAACTATGAAACTATATTGGACTAAAGAGTGAGAAATTCTTATCTAAGGTTAGTTCGGATAGAGGATAAAATATAGTGTTTGATGATGTTTTGTTTTCTAATAACTCTTGTCCTCAAGATCATATAGCCCAAGACTCACCAATAATTTGCATATTCCAAGTTAGCTTTAAGTTGGAAGCATTATTTAGAGTAAACAACAATCTTATTCCAAGGTTCCATGATTCTTAGGTTGACAAAGTTTCTTCCATATTATGACCATGTTGCATATGCAGAGAAAGAAAAGAGACCATAGTGGTCGGTTTTCATTTGAAGTTGTAATATAATTTATCTTTTTGAAATTATTCAATTTTGATGTTTATTCAAAAAAATAAAGGCTAAATATCCTTTTTGGTCCCTTATCTTTACTTCGGGGTCCATTTTAGTCCCTTAACTTTTAAAAAGAGCGATTTGATCCCGTATGTCTTTAAATAGTGTCACGTTAGTCCTTTCCGTTATGTCTGTTAGTCAAAGTTAAAATAAAGATCCACTTTAGCATACACTTGGCAGTGATGTGGCATATACTCATTAGGTCATCAAAATGCTAACAAATATTCTAAAAAACTTGCATTTCCTTGGAATCGAACCAAGAACTCATCCTTTGATGGGCAAGACGGACTGCCACTGGCCCAATTAACCTTTTCTTAATTACTTTATAAATTAAATATGTGAATTGTCTTATAGGAATAAATTAAAGTTATCAAGTTGATGAAGATGAACATTGAACTAAATCAACCATTCACAGTGAACATATACAGAGCAACTTCTAGGTCATGAAAGTGAAGATCTTAACCGAGTGAATATTTTGCTTCAAATTCTTCCCAATCCCTAAAGATCTGCAAAAACTAGATCTAAATAATGGGTGTACAATTTCGATTTCAGTTTGTGGATTTCAATATAAGTTTCGATTTCTATTCCAGTTTGTGAATTTTGAATTAAGTTTCGATTTTAATTTCTGTTTTGATTTCGATTTATGTTTCTAGGTTTCCATTTATGTTTCTCGGTTACAATTTTTGTTTCTGGGTTTCAATAAATTTTTGTAACAATAATCCTATTTTGATTTGTTACAATCTTTGTTTCTGGGTTTCAATTTCTGTTTTGATCTGTGAAGTTTAAAGAATCCTGCTGCAGAATAATGACTTGTTCATAGGAACAATATTGAAGTGTTTACTGCGTTGCCGAAGATGAAATCGATTGTTCCGTAGATGTTACAGTCACGGTAAAATTGACGATTGGCGTAAACGTATAGAGTGTCTTAGTAGCCTTTGAAGGAGCAGCGGTAGAAAATTGAGTGATCAGCGCCGAAAGGGAGAGCCACCACTTGGTGCTTTTATGGTCCGACAATGATCCGACAGTATTCATGTATTTATGTAAAAGAAAAACAAAAAAATATTAACTGTTTTGGCAGAATCTTGTTTGTTTTTTATGAGCTTGCAAGGTTACAATTTGAATTGTGTTTTATTCAGTAAACATGGTTCCAACAGCTTTTGACAATGAAGATGATGATAATAGAGAAGATGATGTGAAGGAATAATATGGTAATATTTAATTTGTAGATTAGATTAACAAAAGTGGTAGTGGTATAACATCTTGTCCAATAATTAAAGTGACATTGGTTCGAAACTTGGTGAAGGCAAAGTTTGGAAAAAAAAATATTTGAACTTTGGATGACCTTGGTGATTACGTGATGTCATGTCAGATGCCACGCATGCATAAATAAACGTCGTTTGTGAGATTTAGACGGAAATGATCAAAATGAAATTGTTTGAAAAGATAAGGGATCTATTTGACTTTTTAAAATTTAAGGAACCAAAATGGACCCTGAGTTAAAGATAAGGGACGAAAAAAGATATTTTGCCAAAAGTAAATTAATAATATATTAATAAGAGATGTATTTAAATAATAATAATAAACGTAGTAAAATAAATAATTTAATTATATTTTTGAAAAATATTTAAATTTTTTCTAAGACAAATTTTTATTTTGTGCATTTTTAATTATTATTTTTTCAATTTCCTTTTTAGATTAAAAGGGAATTTGTTTGCAAATATGGGAACATGTTATTAATATGTGGTGGGGTTAGAATCTTCCCATTCTCACAATAATTAACGTTACATTTCTTTTCCGTTTAATTGTTTCATTTATAAAATGAAGTTGTTTTTATATTAATATAATATTAATTATTAATTTCTTAGTTATATTTATAATTATTTATTTAAAAAATAAGAAAGCAAAAATGATTTATTAAAAGTTTTTTTAGAAAAGAATATCAAAATTAATAAAATTTCTTGATTATTATGATTCGGAGAAAAACTTCAAAACAGCAATTAAAAATAAATGGGTGAATATAAATTATTGGTTTAATTACATATCCCATGTTTTATCTAATTTATCGAATTAAATTTTTCATTTTATATTTAAATTGTTTTACTTTCTCTTACATTTTTGTATTGATGAATGTCTATTTTTAACTCTCTTAAATTTAAAATCGAAGAATTAATTTTATAAGTTAAATAAAATAGAAAGAACAAACTTATAATTTAATTTAAATTATTAAAAGTATTATAAAAAATATATAATAATATAAACCATAATAAAATTTATTAATTGTTAAGATATGTATAAGAAAACTTTAAACCAACAATAAAAGATAAATGAGTGAGTATTTTTTTCATTTTATATTTTAATTAATAAATTAATAATATAAGCACCCCTTTGTAAATTGGACTTTTATGAACATCATTGATGAAACGAGTAAATATCGTGTAAATATTATGAGCATAGGTAACAAAAAATAATTTAGTTAAACTATTGTTTTTATTATTTTAATTATAATATTTCATGTATAAAGTAAGTAAATATGACCTCTTTTTTAAAACTACATAGCTGAGCTGTATCAATCATTCTACTTTTTAGAAATTTGTGCCAACTATTCTATCCAAAAAATTGTGGCGGAGCCAATCACAAAACTCGAAAAGGCAAGCATTGTATAATTGTCTGCCTACCCAGTACCCAGTATAATTGTCTGCCTACCCCAGTATCATTGTCTGCCTACCCAGAATAATTGTCCTTCTTATCCTATTTTTAAAAAACCTTTTACACGTTTCACAAATACTTTGTCGGCGTTCTATTTTTAACAAATTTAATCATATTAAATAATTATATAAAAAATTTAAAAAAATAGACCATGAAATAGATAGTGAAAAAATTGTATTTAACATTTAAAAATAAATATTTAAATAAAAATAAGTATTTAAATAAAAAAATATGAATTAAAATAAATTAGGTACTCTACTTGATGAACTTGTAGATATACTACATTTCTTCCATACATCTATGTAGTCTATAATTTTCTTCTCATATATCGAGTAAAATGTTCTCAATATTATAACTAGGGTCTCATTAATAAAATTATAAAATTAAATATTTGTTGATTAAAGTTGAAATAAAAATGAATAGTTTATATATTTACTTTTCAATTGAAAATTTCGACAATTTAAAATATTGAATGAAGTCCAAGTCAGAGTTATTTTTAAAAGAAATATTTTATAAAATTTCGACTGATTGACTAGTGGATGGTCGAATTTGGTTATATAATGACCAAAAGTCTTATTCTGTGGAATTAAAGGACTTAAGACATTTCAAATTTTAAATTTGAATATTTTTGGAGTGATGTCGTTCGATTTTGTGCTCTTTGTAAAGGAAGGTTTTGAAATTCAAATGGTTGATCTTATCCAAAAAGATGTGTGAAAGTCTGACAATTCGAAGAAACATGCGAGACTCGAACGTGGCATTCTTGTAGAGAAAGACGGTAAAGGTTGAATTAATATAAAATAGGATCTTTGTATTAGATTTTGTGTGTTCATTTTTTGTATAAATTACTCAAACATACTCAAAGTTATGGTGTTAGAGAAAATAGTCATTAAAAATGTACGTATTGAAACACTGTTTTATATTCAAAGTCATTTACATTTAAAACAAGTATTTGACTTTTCATTTAACGTTTAAACCGATTCATTTATCTTTCCGGTTATTTACTTTAAAAAAATTTACCTTTCTCTTCAAGCTTTTGTCTTTACTTTTCTTTCGACATAACATCCAAAAATATTATAACTACGATACTTAGACACGTGTCCTAGGATCAATCTAGTTGATTCTGTAAGTAATCAAATACTAAATTCGTTTTGGACGCCTAGCGATTGTTTACCAAATTTCACGGTAAACATCACCAAAGTTAAATTTAAATTTTAAAATAGATTAAGACTCACGCGACGCGCTGCTGTATATTAGCTTGTTTGTTTTTTATTGAATTTTAAATATTTTCAGAGTTTGCTTTGACAAAATATAATTACTAAACTTATATTACAATTGTTTTGGTGTTATAATATAGAAAATGATATGAATTAATTATACAGATAAAGATATATTTTATTTGAAAGAAGAATGTATGCTTGTAAATGGAGAGATATCTATAATTTAGTTTTGCAAACTCAAATATCTATAAAGTGGTTTGTTTATTTTGTTTCGATTCTCATATTTTTGGTAATTATCTTTGATTTAAATATTTAATTTTAATTGGTTAAATATATGTATTTTTTAAGTATTACATAAAACTAAATGTTTGCTCACAATTAATATCAAATGAAAAATTTAATAACATTATAAAATGTATGTCTTTTGTGTCAAACTATGACTATTTATATACAATCCTAAATGGGTTTGGGCTTATACAACTTGAATTATATTTAAATATTAAATCTAATATTTCAACATATCCTCCAAGTTATCGAACCTACATTAATCATAGTCGAATTGAACTATTCTTAATTTCTTTCTCGAATTGAGGAATCTATCGATTTTCAATCATTTGGTGAAAATATCGGTCAACTGTGTTTCACTTGAGCAATGTCTAACTTCAAGTTCACCTCCATTTATCTTTACCCTCAAGAAGTGAAATCTAGCTTCGATATGTTTACTTCCTCCATGCAAAACAGGATTCTTCTCCAGATTTATGGCTCATTTGTTGTCGATTTACAACACAAGAGGTGTCTTCACTTCGACCTACATTTCTTCAAGTACCTATTTTATCTGAATTGCTTGACATGCATAGTAGAATTCTGCTATATATTCAGTTTCACATGATGATAATGCCACCATAGGTTTCTTACTCGAGCACCAAATACTTGAAAGAAATATTCAGTTGTGCTTCTTCGATCTTCCTTATCTCCACACTAATCAACGTCTGAAAAATATTTAATTGTAGCTTCTTTGCTTTCAGAGTTTTGTCGAAATAATATTCCACATTTTATCGATTCTTGTAAGTATATCATGATTCTTCTTGCAGCCTTCATGTGTGACACCCTTAGTTCACTCATGTATCATCTCACTAATCTGACTATGAAACCTATATCAGGTCGACAGTTGCATACATACCTCAAAGATCCCACAATTTGCTTGAATAGAGTTACATCGAATTTGTCTTTCTCTCCATTATTCTCCAATGTCACATTTGGTTCGACAAGTGAGGATGCATGATTCAAATCATCCATTCTGAATCTCTTGAGTATCTCTTTGACATACTTCATTTGATGCAACACCATACATTGCTTCGACATTTGAAAATCCATGCCTAGGAAATAAGACAATTTCCCCAAATCCAACATTTCAAATTCTTTCATCACCATCTCTTTGAACTTCGACAAGTTCTCTAAGCTATTTCCAATTACCATCAACTCATCTACATATAAGAATATGATTCTTATATCTTGTGCCACAACCTGAACATAGAAACCATGATCAGATTTGCATTTTACAAATCACAATTCAACTAAGTATGAGTTGATATTCTTGTTTTGTTCCTTATGTGCCTGCTTGAGTCCATAGAGCATTTTGTGCAACTTATATACTTTATTCGCTTCCTTGTGAATTACAAACACTGGAGGTTGTGTGACATAGACCTCTTCGCCTAAAGGATCATTCAGAAATGTTGATTTCACATCTAAATAAAATGCCAACCAACCATGGTTGCATGCCAATGCTACCACTAGTCTAATAGTCTTCAATCTTGCTACTAGAGCAAATACTTCAAAGTAGTCGAGTCTTGCTCTTTGAAGAAAACCTCGAGCTACTGATCTTGATTTATTTCTTGCAATCGACCCATAAACATTGTGTTTCAATTTGAATATCCATTTTACTTTGATGGCTTTTGTGTATGTTGGAAATTTGAATAACTCTCGCGTGTTGTTTCTTTTGATTAATGTAACTCTTCGACCATATCACACTTCCATTGTTCAATCTTCAAACCTTCAATATAGTTGATTGGTTCAGCACCTATAAGTAAAGCAAAATGAACTAATTATCCATCTGGTATGACTTCATCATAACCAACCACTTCATAATCATGAAGTCTTGTTGGAAGAACTCTAGTTTGTTGAGGTCTTCGGCTTGTGCTAGACACACCCTTTTCGAATTACCTTTTGGGAATTTTAGCAAAGATTTAGATGTCAACTTCATTTGTTTCTTCGTCGAATTTATAGCTCATGAATGGCTTGTTAATTTCATTATCAAAATTTCAATCCCAGACAGAAATTTCATCAATCACAATGTCTCGACTCAACACAATCTTCTCATTGATTGGATGGAATAACATATATGCACCCATTTTATGATACTCTTTTCCTGAATCATAGGTTCACTCTTCCCATCAAGCTTCCTTCTACTTTCATCATAAACATGCTTGTAACACATAGAGACAAACATCATCAAATGACTTACTGGTGGTTATTTGTCACTCCACACTTCTTCATGAACCTTGTTCTTTAATATATATGTATAGGGAACATGTTCAGGATATAAATTGTAGTCGAAATAGCTTCTCCCCATAAGGATTTTGGAAAATTATTCTACTTCAGCAGGCATCTCGCCATATCCAACATGGTTTCGTTTCTTATTTCAGCAATTCCATTATGTTGAGACGTATAAGAAGTAGTTACCTCGTGCTCGAAACCATGTTATGCATAGAAATATTCAAACATCTTGTATGCGTATTCACTATCTTCACCTATTCTCATAACTTTGATCTTCTTCTCACTCTGGTTTTCATCAAATATAATGAATCTCTTAAAGATTTCAAATACTTCGTCATTTCTCTTGATCATATAGATCAACAAATTTTGACTAAACTCATCGACAAACAAAACAAAATATATGTTTCCACCAGTGGTATTTTCTTCGAACGGGCCACATACATATGAATGTACTACTTCAAGTATGCAAGATGGTTTCATAGAATAGTCGAAACAAAAGAATTTATAGATTACTTTCCGACTAAACATCCTTCATGGAGTTTGTCGGGTGTGACACCCCGATTTAATTCAAAAATTAAAATAAATAGGAATTTAATTATTTAATTAATTAAAGACTTGATTATTTATATTTCTGGAATTAATGGGATTAACTAAAGAGAAGAAGAGATGGAGGTGTGAGGTGTAATTAGGGGTGTGAGGAGTAAATTACTCTACTCTTACTAATTACCATTTATTTTATTTTATTGGAATAAATAAGGGAACATTAAAAGGAATATAAAAAGGAAAAGAAAGAAAATAGGTCTTTTTTGGAGAAAAGCTATTATACGTAGAATTGGAGAAGAGAAGAGAAGAGAGGAAAAGCCGACGCCGAGAGAAATCGAAGATCATCGCGAGGTAAGGGGTGATTTCGTTCGGTTAATATGCTTTATGGGTTTTGGGAATCGACCGGGTAATTGGGTATGTTAGGAAGTTGATTATAGGTTTATGGAATGAAACCCTATTTTGTGTCGGTGTATGGAATTATGATCATTAGTATATTAAGTAATTAATAGGGATGAGTAAACCATGTTGTTTGATGTTAAAATGGTGTGAAATGATCATGATTTGGTGTTCCTAATGTCACATTTCGTATTGGAAAGTGTGGAAATGATAAAGGATGCAAAATGTTGTCAAAAGTAGCAGAAAATGCTGTTATAAGTCGTGGGAACCGGTTCCCTGTGGGGAGGAACCAAGTTCCCAGTGTTATTTTTCAAAAACTGGAAGTTTTGCACTCAGGAACCGGTTCCTGTCTGTGTCGGAACCGGGTTCCCATACAAAAACCAGGGAGCGAGATTTTTCAACTTTTCAGGAACCGGTTCCTGTATAGGTAGGAACCTGGTTCCATGTACAATTTTTCAAAAATACTTAAACTTCAAAAATTCATATTTTCTAAACCGTAACTCCGATTCGAGTGCCGTTTTCGGCATTATTTCTTAAATTTAAAATACTACCTTTCAAAAATGGAAAAATATTATTTTGCTAAAAATTATTTCAAAAGAGTCTAGCTTCCAATTTTTGAAAAAGTGATTAGTTAAGGATAATGGGAAACTATTACAATTGGTCTGAGTTACCAGATGAAATATTAATGCTTACAATGTTGTATCTTGAAATTCATTGTGATTGAATGTGATACATTGGTGAATTGGCATTATGTGATTTATATTGATACCATGATCTGAGAATTAATGTTGCATGCTTTTATGATGCATGCATAAGCATTTATTGATTTGGTTCATTCCCATTATGCGGAAGTGAACTGGCTGAGCCAATAGACTTACCCGGAGGTTGAGGTAGTGAGACTGGATTCTTGACCCAATAGCTATGGGCGAATCATGAATTTACACTGTCTTTCCACATGTAAACGGAGCGGTGGGTGAACTCGGTTCACGTTTTGGTACCACATGCATAGAGTCTGCATTGCATATGGGATTGTAACATGTTAGGATGGATTCCAGTGTTGCAATTTCCATTGTTTGTTATATACATGTTCATTGTGTGAACTGCCTTGTGAATTGACTATGATTTGTGCTTGGTTAATGGATTAATGTATCCGTTTATTCTGTTGTATTCTAAAAACATATAATGCATGTTATATTGAATTGGAATCTCACCCTTACTTTAACAATTTCAGATCCGAAGTGATTTAGCCGCTTGGAGTTGGTGAGGATAGCTCTAGAGTCGAGTCAGTTAATTAGTACGCGTGTCAGTGTCGTGCTCTGGTATATGTAACACTGGGGAAACGTTTGCTTTGAAATCCTTTAATGGAATTCCTTAATGTTTTGAATCATGTTTTGGTTTATTATCCTGGAATACTATGAATGATGTATTCGGAATTTTGGTTATGTTTCATTTCCGCTGATAAACATAATCTTTTGCATTATTTACTTAATAAATCTTCTTCAGTGAAAGCATGACAACTGTATTAATGATTTACATTATTTAAATTGTGACGCCTCTTGGATTACGATTAAATACTTTGATTATTATTTATAAAACGCGGGTAAATAGAAGGGGGTGTTACATCGGGCATCTCAAGACTTGGAGTTTCAGTAACCATATCTTGAGTAATCAGTTGATTGAGTTATTTAAAATTCAAATGTCCAAACCTCAGATGCCACAACCAACTATCCTTGTGGTCGAAAACTGTTTTCAAACATTGAACTTCTGTCGAACTGATCATGGTCTTAAATATCCTATTCTTCAACAAAGGAGATTTTAAGACTAAATTATTTTGGGTGTCGAACAATTTTAAAACTCCATCTTTCATGACAATTGAAAAACCATTTTTGACTAGTTGTCCAACAATTAGCATGTTCACTTTATTTTAGGTACATAAAGCATATCTTTGATCATATCTTTTCCTTAATTACTCACTTGAAAAACTATGTTGTCGGTACCTTCTGCTTGCAACGAACAATTTTCAGAAAGTTTAACCTTGCTTTTCTTCGACTCGTCAAAATATGACAACCACACCTTTTGACCAGTCATGTGATTCGAATAGCCTGAGTCAAGGAACCAGTTATTGGATTAGACATTGTTATTTGCGATTGCAGCCATAACCACCACACCACCTTCAAAATCATCTAAATCTCAGTGTGCAAGGTTCGCTCCTTCGTCCTTTCCTATCGATCCATTATTTTTTCTATACCAATAATTCTTGGCGAAGTGACCCCATTTTTCACAGTTATAGAATTTCACACCTTTTTTTATCTTCTTTGTCCTTTCGATAATTTCCTACTCCTCTTTTCGAGGATTCAAAAGCTTTATCTTCAACCTGATGCTTGTGAGTGTTCGACCAAGACTTCTTTCCCTGAGTCTTGTCAATTTTTCCTTTTAATTTGTTGGAATCCTCATTCCTTTTCCATGACTTAAATTGCAGAGCTTGTATCGAGTCTTAGACTCTTTTTCTTTCGATAATCCTACTCTCATGTGCTTATAACGAACAAACCAAATCTTCCTGTTTTAGGGTTTCAAGTTGATTGGATTCTTGAATAGAAACGATAATATGATCAAAGTGAGAGGTCAATGTTTGAATTGACTTCTCAAATATCATCTTATCAGTCATGGTTTCACCATAACCCTTCACGAGATGGACGAGTTTCTAAACCTTCGACAGATATTCTACAACTTTTTCATCTTCTCTCATCCACAACAGTTCATATTTTTTACGCAAGTTCTATAACTTGACAACCTTGACTTTCTCACATCCTTCATAATACTTTATTAGAATATCCCATGCCTTCATCATTGTTTACGTATGAGAGATTAATTCGAAATTCACAGTATTGGGCAATAAGAAACCCTACAATCCTTCTTTTTTACTTTGTTGTGGGCATTTTTCTGTGCTTTGGTTGCATCTATAGTCAGCGCATGAACGTCATCGGTAACCCCTTCTAGGGTATCTTGGAAGCCAAACAAGGATTGCATCTATTTTTTGTCTATCGGATCTAATTTTTGACGTCAATCATTTGAAGAAACTTCATAATGCCTTTATCACTAGTCATCTTTGTAACAGTTGATTATCTTTCCCTAGAAACACAATCTTTGACGTAAAGTTCTTGAAAATACGATAAAAAACAACAACCGAAAACTTTGGATACCAATTTGTTAGTGCGTACGGAACTTTTAGTGATGATAGAAAAAGAAAATAAAGGAAATAAGGATTGTATTATTCACTTGAATTGTACAAATAATGATACAAACTGTGACTATTTATATACAACTCTAATTGGGTTTGGCATTACACAACATGAATTATATTTAAATATTAAATCTAATATTACAACATGTATTGTTCTGGACTTCCCGAATACCTGTCGGGCATGTCACTCCACCTCGAGGCGCAATAATCCGTCGAGATTCAATAGCATACTGGGGGGCTTCTATCTGCCCATTTCATGCACCACACGGCGTCCTCTACTCAACATTTGTCGAGTAGTTCTGCAGTTTGTCTCGCTAAGGTCTATGCCCGTTATTTCTCCTCTGCTCGACATAACAGCTAGTTTCGAGCATCAATGCCCGGTCTGACCAAGTCAGCTCTGATAGTTATATTCGTATATCCGTATATCCAGGCCCAAATATAGCAACTAATGAGAATCCTCCTAAGATCATTATATAAACCTGCATACCTTTGAGGGCAAGGTATCACATTCTTACTCTCAAAACCCTAATATTCATTATTCTCACTTTAAACATTTGCTTACTTTAGCATCGGAGTGCCTTGCAGGTACACCACCCCCTCCTCAACATCAATCTTGCTCGAAGGATCTTCATCTGTTACGGTCGTCTCCAATTCTTATCAACCGACCAGATCAGTGGCACCGTCTGTGGGAAAATTGGTCTCCCCATCTTTCTTCCCCGGAAACCAAAGATCAAAGCAGATATTCAAGATTCCGATCATGGCCAGTCATGATGATGATGATGAATACTCCTTTATCCTAGCATTGAAGTCAAAGTCTCCGGCCCACCTCAGGTTCCGGTCAACCAACAAGATCATGTATTATATGAAAAATATAATAGTAATATATATATATATATATATATATATATATATATATATATATATATATATATATATATATATATATATACCGTAGAAGATTTATGCATACTATATTATATTTTAAGATCAATTAATATTGACTTATCTTTGAAAATTGTGTAAGAACTACTTTAAAATTAACATTTGTTTCATGTGTTAATTTTATTTCTTTAATTTGAGGAAAACAAAATGTATTTTGTTGTGTTTGAATTATCACATCTTTTTTCTCTTTTGTATGATATTTGTTATTCTATATTATACTATTCGATTTTATTCCTTCTTTGTGAGGGTTAGAACCCGTGAACTCTAATTTTGTGGAAGTATTGTATTTGAAATTTTAAAAAGTAAAAAAAAGAAGAACTTTAGAATGTGTCACATAGGACTGTGAGATGATATGTTAAATTTTAATCTTAACATTTAAAATGCTTAGTTTTAAAATGCTCGATTGATCTTGATTTATCAATAACAGTTTGAGCTCTTTTTTTTATGTATTAGGTTGTTTTTAGTGATTGATCAACTCTTGAGTAAGTCACACAATCTTGGAAGGTTTCCCTAACTTTGGATCTCCATGAGTTGGAATAAATTGTGAACCTAACCTCTCAAATGTGAGTGTTCTATCAGTTTCACTAAACGTGAGTGCTGTATTATTCTCATTGGGGTCTTAAGGCATGACATGAGTAGTTTTTCCTTTTCTCATTGGGGGTCTTAAGGCATGACATGAGTAGTTTTTACTTTTTGTAATCTCAGCTACTACTCCCTCCATTTTTTTAAAAGAGTGTCGTCTTAGCCATTAAAATTTGTTTTGAAATGAATGTTCTTCTCACTTTTTAATGTAGAAATGATTACTCCCTCCGTCTCACAATAGGTGTCTTCTTTCCTATTTTTATTTGTCTCAAATTATTTATCTCTTTGTAATACCAATGTGATATTTATTATTTCTTTCCACTAACTTATCCTTATTTATTATATTTTAATTCATATAACTACTCCATTAACTATTATTAATAAGATTATCATACAATAGAAAAATTTAGAATGAGTTCTTTGACAAGTTTTGCTAAGTGTCACTCAAATTTTTCTATTTTGATGCTTTCCTTTTTCAGTAAGGTTCCTCTTTTAGTCACAAATTTATTTTTTTATTTTATAAAATTATTTTATCATCCATCTCTTTAATGTCCACTGGAGACCTTTCGATAGAATTCTTCTTTTCCTATGCCTCTGCCGCCTTTAATATCAAGATTATGATTCTTTTGTGTGTGATGCGTAAAAACAAGAAATTGGGCATTTGGAATATACCAACCGTCAGCATGATTCACAATTGCAACATTATGTATTTACGACATTAAATTCTTCCCAATTTCCAAACCCCAATTCGTCTATTCAGATGCATAAAACAACCGATTACAAAGTATGCTCATCAATGACTTATGTTTTCCAGGTAAGTTCATGATTTACAATTTCAATTGATTTTTTTTGTGCGAAAACCATGTCAATTTCGTTGATATAAATACGTATTATTCGTCTCAAGTTGTAGACAAATCGAATTTCTTCTTCATAGTTGTTATTCACGATTTTGCATCCAACTTTTTGTGTTAGGTTTGTTCATGGATTTTGGTACAGTTTTATGAGTTTTTGCTCTGTCATTTTTTATAGCTAGCAGGTATGCCAACTATTCTTTGACAATATATTTATATATATTGCTTTTATGAAGTAAATATATTATGTTGCTTTTGCAAATATATGTCTTGTTTCTGCTATGGTTTTAAACTCATGTTGTCCTGTATCTCTAATTAATACTCATGTTGTCATGTATCTCTAATAATCACGAAATATTCATGTTGTCTTGTATCTCTAATAATCATGTACTTTCTTATTTTCTTACACTATTATACATCAATCAAATGGTGTTAAATTGTAAATGATTGAGTTTTCCACGAAATGAAAAATAAATTACATTATACTTATATGTTTTTCTTGAGTAAATGTTTTGACTTACAATATTTTGACAAAGTTTTTAATAATAAAAACTGTGATAGAAAAGGAACGCTAGCACTTTATGTATTTGCTCCTAAGAAGAGATTTTTCTTTGGATACTACCTAGGATTTGTGCAACTGAGCCTTTGAATTTCTGCAACTCTATCTACTTGCGCGAAAATTAGTATGAATTATAAATAAAATTGGAATTAGTATGAATTACAAATAAATTTTACAAACTGATATAACATTGAAACTGAGAGAGTTTTATCAATCTTAACATGGAAGTATTTATTTTGTAACCACTATTTAAATATCATATATAGAATAAGTTTGGTATATAATATTTTATGTAAAAAAAAATATTCATATCCCCTTAAATAATTATTATAATTAAATGATTATTTATTATAAAATATATAAAAAAATTATTATTCTTGAATAATAAGACAACTTGCTTTCAAAACAAATATATTTTTCAAATTAATAAGGTGATTTAATATACTGATCTTATTTTTTTAATGTTAATAAATAAAACGGAAATGCTTAATATAGCAAAATGAACGGGCAGTTTAATATTTATACTAGGTATATTCTATTCACACTCTCTTGTTTGATCTCTATATGTATCTTTTGTTTTTATTAAATTTTAGTTTTCTTTCATGACAATTATATTACAAAGGGATTAATATATCTCTATATGTATCTTTTGTTTATAGTTCGTTATATTTTTGTGAAGAAAATATTCGTTTGATATAGCACTACTCTAAATAAAATAATAAAATTGATTGAACTACGTGTTCGCTAATTATTCACATTTAAATGACTTTTATATTATACTTTTTATCAACAAAAATAAAGAATATGTTAAAATACAAATTTAAAGAAATAACAAACTATAGTACTATATAATTTAAATTTTTTTGTTAACCATTAATATAAAACCAAAATATATGTTGGGTGCCAGTGTTTTTTATTATATTTTTATAAAATATATAGTATTGGTTATTCTTATATTTTTCTTTTTTACTTTGATTTTTTTATATATAAAAGTGATTTTGCATGATTAATATGAAATAATAATAATTAGTGGTATGATAAAAATGAAAATAATGTATTAGATTTGTTAAGGTGGTGAAATTAAACATTAAGAAGAAAAAGTTACAGTAAAATTTATAATTCTAATTTAAATTATAATTGAAAATTTTACTAAATTGAAAATTTTGTACAAATAAATGGTTTATAAATAGAAATCTATTATTAAACATATTAATCATTTTTATAAATATTTATTATAAATCAATTAAAAAAGAATTTTTGAAAACGTAATTTTTTTTTACAACTTCTATAAAAGTTAATCAAATCTATACTTAATCCAATCGAATATATACTTAAGAATTTTTGATAAACAAATATATACTTAATCCAATCAAATATTTGGGGATGGAGGGAGTATATGATATTATGACATGATACAAGAAAAAATAAAATTGACTTAAAAAATATTATCACTTTTTATATTAAAATATTAATATTTATACTAAAAAATTGATACAAATATTTATTTTTATTAAAAATGAGACAATTATGATCGGTGAATTCACAAATTTCTTATGAAAATTTAAATTCATTAGTAATCTTTTTATATTTTATATATATTTTAACCATCACTATATTATAATTATTTATATTATATTATTGATAACAACGATATTTTATAATAAATTATAATCTTATTATATAATTTTGTAAATTATATGTAATTCTAAAATATATTTTTTTACTTAGAAAAAGTTTAATCCGTGTCTCGCACGGGTCTAAATATTAGTTTTAGTAAGTGACACTCTTTTTATCATTAAAATCAACATAATTAATCATTATCTTAAAAAGTGTGAAAATCTCAAAAAAGACATTTATTGTCGGACAATTTTTTCACTTGTGTCCTATAATTATTATACTTTATACTATTTCTAATGAATTAATAAAACTAATTTAGTAAAAATATAATGTTCTATGACACAATGATTGTGTGTTGAATACTTTTATTGCAAATATTTTTTTTTATTGCATAATTTATTTCCGCTAATGCAAGTATATAACACATTACGTCAGACTTATTCTCCCCTCTATCACGATTTTTTTTATTCTCTATTTCACACGTGTGCAATTTTAGAACATGAATTCATGACGATAGCTAGGGTTGGACAAGTATCTTCTTTACTAAGTATGTTTAAAAAAAAATCTGTGAGTTG
This sequence comes from Vicia sativa, assembly GCA_021764765.1. Classification (NCBI taxonomy): domain Eukaryota; kingdom Viridiplantae; phylum Streptophyta; class Magnoliopsida; order Fabales; family Fabaceae; genus Vicia; species Vicia sativa. The sequence goes on from CM038796.1 coordinate 231,075,256, forward strand.
AAATTTAAACATTTTATTGATTAAATCATTTACTATTGTTTTATTGATATCTAATTTAGAAAATGTATGTTCTTTTAAGAAGTATTGTTGCCCCATTAGAATCCTACTTTGCTTTTAATTAAGTTATATGGTTGAAATCTAATAATAGTTCATCTTAGTAGAGAGGTGTTCATTTCTTTTCATTGAAATTAAACTAATGTAGGGTCATGTTCACGTGTCAAGCACCATGCTATGTCCAATTATTTGAAAATGTAGCAACCAAATTTGGAAGGAATTTTACCAACACTGTAAACCGTAGCTTTTGTGATTGCCAAATCACTTATTTTTTTAATTTTCCACAGATTGGTAAATTTACTAACCATCTTCATTTGGCATAGAAAATAGATTATTGCACTGGAAAGTTTGTAACTCAATTAATTGGATACTATAAACATACTAATCATACTAATCAGTTCCTATTTATGTTGTTAATTGATAAAGTGAGAACGCACCTGCACTACTATAATGCATTTATCTTCAAAAGTGCACCAGTTACTGCAGAAAAGAATCAAAATACATAATTTATCCTCTTTGCCCTATTTCATCCATGTAATTGATTTCATTAATACTTCCCTGATTAAACTATGTGATGGTTTTATTTTTGTTTTTTATGTATTGTAAAACTTAATTTTAACTCCAAATATTAATATGATGTCTCTTTCATTTGTGTGTTTTTTATATCGAAAGTCTTCTTGACATGATAATGGTTAAGCGGCGTGTCCTATTGAAGTATCTGCAATGGTGGCACAAGTATGTGGATAAGAGCTTCCGCGGAAGGGGATCATAATGAATGGTACGCACACTTGAGAAGAGATTGTTGTGCACAAGTGAGTTGGAAGTTCTACGTTGTTTGAAAAAATGGAGGTTGAGGCTCCTTAGAAAATATGGAGGAGAGATTTTTTCAATTGTATGCTGCTCTTGACCCAATATATATGCTCCTCACGATGATTCACCACAAATGATGTGTAACGGCACACAGTCACGCATATTTGAACCATCCAATTCAATTTCAAGTTTGTATTATATAAATAAATTTAAAAAATCAAAATTGACAATAAAATAATCTGTGTGGAATTAATCTCACATATCCAAATGTGTGATTGCAACGACACAACAATAATCAAACTTTAAATCTTTAACTCTTCTCTATCTAATATAGTCTCCTTATAACAATCTACGGTTTTCTCTACATGTGTCTCATTGCACATTGTCTAAGTTTATTTAAGAACCGGATGGTTGCAAAACCAGAAAACCATGTCTAAGGCAACAATAAAAATACCAGTGCACAGGCATATGATCACGGACTTCTACAGAATGCAATCTTCAATTCTATTATCTACCAAACTTAGGGATAAACATGGATGCATTTCATGTTCCCAAATTTACTGATTGATCATTACAATTTTAACATAATATTTTTTTAAGAAAGATCCAATTATTATATCATAACTTTACAACATGGAAACCTGTCCCTTGAGGTTATAATCATTACGGTTCCACTATTTTCATAATCGTGGTGTTGTAATCTAATAAGAGTGGATCTGTCTAGAATCCCCTAAAAATGATAATTATGATGTGAATGATAATCTAACCGGAGCTTTGTGAAGAAGACTTCGGGGACTTGTACTTGTAGTAGTACTGTGTTTTGGTTCTACAACCACTAAAATTAGTTTTTGATTTTATTTTGAAAGGCCAAAAAGGAATTTTATTAGAAACAGGCACAAGTAATGCCTCTTATACAGTTTACATGATCACACCAGTCCAGAGTACACCAAAACTGTCTTACAGTATAGCAAAATAAAAAGATAATGCAGCCTATCAGGAATCCAGTTGTGTTTATCGGCCTTTTTGAAGAAAAGAGCTTCTTGCTTCCTCCTCTTCGCATCATCAGAAACCTCGTTTGCAATTAGCATGCAGTCAACTATTGATCTTCCTTCTATGAAAGCGAATTGGTTATCAACAATTACCTTATGAACCACACCCTTCAATTTGTTTGCAAGTATTTTGGCCAGCACTTTATACATACATCCAATTAGAGAGATGGGTCGGAAATCTTTTAGATTCACCGAGTTTTCTACTTTCGGAATTAACGAAATGAAGGAGTTGTTTGCTCTCCTTATGGTCACAAAAGGCTTCAGAGAAATATCTAAACATTGCGTTTTTAATATCACAGACTTCACTCAGCTTAGAGCCTTGAGATTCAATGCATACGGGACCATTGTTTCGGTTTTAAAAAAATGATTTTTTTTTAGATTTTTAAAAATTGATTTTATGAAACCGTTTTTCAAAATATTACAAATTTTTTATATTTAATTTTTTATTTATGAGACTAATTTTGATATTTTATTTTTGTAACATAAACATACATTATTAAAGATTATAACATAGCTAAAATCACAATTTTTTTAAAATGTTGTATTTTAAAAATAATTTTTATGAAAAACTATTTAAAATAGCTTCAAAATTAAGTGATTTTTTGAAATTTTAATGTCAAAATTTTTTATTGTTAAAATGATGAATCACCTAAAATAACATTTTAAAAATAGTTTTTCATAAAATGATGAATCACATAAAAAATCAGGGAAGCGATTTTCCTTTGAGGACAGGATAAATCAGAATAGTGGAAACATTTCTTATAAGAATATTGTCACTGGGGATGATAACAATATGCTGAATAGGGATGAGGAGATAGGTGGACGCAATTCTAAGAATGTAGAGTGGGATGCTGAATTGGAAGAGATGTTGAATGGTATCACAGTCACGGAATCAAAATCTGGGAGGTTTGATTGCCCTCTCATAGCTTTGTCCAGTTTTGAGGAGAACAGGATACAACGACCATGGAAAAAAGGTGTGATAGTGAAACTGCTGGGAAGGAGAATAGGATATAAAGCCTTGGAAACAAGGCTTAAACAAATGTGGGTGAGAAAGGGAATAATCCACATAATAGATCTGAGCCATGACTATTATCTGGTTGCTTTTACTCATGAAGATGATAAGAATGCTGCTTTATCTAATGGGCCATGGTTCATCTATGATCATTATTTAACAGTTAAAGAATGGACTCCAAATTTCCACCCCGAAAATGATAACATTGTCACCGTGGCTGTCTGGGTCAGGATATCAGGTCTGCCGATAGAGTACTATGACCAGAAAGTGCTTCATGTTATTGGTAATCTAGCTGGGAGAACTATCAAAGTGGACAAAACTACTCTGCAACGGGAAAGAGGAAAATATGCCAGAATCTGTGTTGAAGTGGATATTTCAAAGCCTCTGCTTGCCATGTTTTCTATTAAAGAGAGTATTTATAAGTTTGAATATGAAGGTTTGCACATGCTATGTCTAAGTTGTGGGAAATTCGGCCATTATAAAGATAGCTGTCAGAGCATGGAAGTCTTTCATCATGAAGATCTGGTGCAAGCAACAGGAGCAGCAGAAGTTAATAATAATTCCACAGCTGACAAGATAAATGATAACAATGAAGATGGTCCTTGGCAAATTGTGCAAAAAATGCGAAGAGGTCGAAAACCATCAGAAGTGAAGAAAAAAGTTCAAATGAATTCCATTGGTGGCCTGAAAATGGGATCTCGTTTTGAGACCCTAAATGAGAAAGGCGAGACTAGTGGCGCTAAACAAGCTGGCATTGATGAAGGAGAGATAGAAATGGAAACAAATGCTGCCATTCTAATAGAAAAAGGACAGATTAATCATGGTGACAACAATGAAGAACTATATGACTTGCAAGGATCTCGTTTTGAAGTTAACAGTCAGGAAGGAATAAAAACTAATAATGTTAAGCAACTGACAGACATTGGTTTCAATGCTGAAATAGGTAATGGGCATCCTCAAAAGAGAAGCAGTAAAGTAAAAACTAAAAAGCAACAGGTGGATAACAAAGGGAGAAACAAAAAGGAGAGTATTTTGGCTACACGTGGAAAATTGGGGTTAAGTGACAAAAATACTGATGCTATGAAAAAGGTTGTTGAAGAGGTATACGAGAAGGAAAAAGAGTTGAGTTTTTTAACAGAAAAGCATGCAAGTTTTCAGAATCCAAAAAGAACGTATAATTTTGAGCTCGTTGATCAATTTAAACACGTTAAAATGACGGAGAAGAATGGTGAAAGTTCTGATGGTGTTTCTGTTGATCCCAATCGAAATACCTTCATGTTTTCATTTCAGCAAGAACCAAAACCACCTGATGAGAGCCAAAGACAGAGGGACAATGCAAGAGATGACAGAATTGAAGGAGCTGAAGACACAGCAGCAGTAAAAGTTTCTATCAGTAATCAGGACACAAGGAGCATACAAGATATGGAGGAAGAAATTGTTATTGAGACACCTCACAGGTGTTGAGTTGCTTTTTTATGAGGATTGGCTGTCTTTCTAAAATCTGTTTTTTAGATGATTGAACAAATCAACATTATTGTTTGGAATTGTCGGGGAGCGGCGGGAAAAGATTTTTTTAAGTTCTGTAAATATTACACTGATATTTATAGGCCTGAAATTTTTGCTATCATGGAAACGAGATGTGATCCGAGCAAGCTGCATCAGCCTCTAAAAAATCTTGGTTTTCAACAATTTATAAATGTAGAAAATCTTGGATACGCTCAATTTTTAAATAGAGGAGACCAATTTGTTCATATGAATATTAAAAATAGGCAAGGGCATGAGTGGAGGTTTACTGTGGTTTATGCTAGTCCAGTTGCTAGTAATAGACAGATTCTTTGGGACAATTTGAGAAATGTTGCATCCGTCAATACTTCACCTTGGCTTGTAGCTGGTGATTTTAACGACATAGCTGGCAGTAATGAAAAGAAAGGGGGTGGTCCTGTAGTTGCTCGTAAGTGCAGTCTGTTTCGTGAAAATATGGAAAGTTGTAATTTAACGGATCTGGGTGCTCATGGTCCTAGATTTACCTGGAGAGGACCTATTTTTCATGGGGGACAACGAATCTACGAGAGATTGGATCGTGCTATTAGCAATACAGATTGGCGTTTGCTGTTCTCCGAAGCTCAGATTAAAGTCTTAACTCGTGTGGAGTTTTCTGACCACCATCCTATTTTAATTGCGCTTACGGGTAGTAATTTTGAGAAGACTTCTAAGACTTTTCGTTTTGAGAGTGCTTGGTTGGTGGAACATCAGTATCTGGATAGAATTAGAGGTCTTTGGAATAGAAAGGATCATCTTCTGCATAATCTGCAAAAGATTGAGTCTGATGCCAAAGCGTGGAAACTTTGCTCGGTTCAGCATGTGCAAAATATCAAAAGAGGTATTATGGCACGTTTGCAGGGAATCCAAAAAAATATCCAGGACAGACAGAACATAGCAGGCCTGCTACGTTTAGAGAAAAAGCTGCAAAATGAGCTCAAACTGATTCTGCGGCAGGAAGAGCTAATGTGGTTTCAAAGGTCTCGAGCGACTTGGCTTGTAGACGGAGATCGCAATACAAAATACTATCACTTGAAAACCATCAACAGAAGAAGGAAAAATAAAGTGCTTATGATAAAGGATAATAATGGGCATTGGATTGAGGATAGAGATCAAATCAAAAACTTGGTGAATGATTATTACAAAAATCTCTTCTCCATTAGAAATACTTGGATCACTTGGAAGCAGACTGCTATATCTTTTCCAAGGATAATTGAGGAAGACATTTGCAAATTGGATGAAGCCATTAGTAAAGAAGAGGTGAAGAAAGCTGTCTTTAGCATGAAACCATGGAAGGCCCCTGGTCCTGATGGGTTTCCAGCAGGATTCTTCCAAAAATCCTGGGATTTGGTAGGAGACAGTGTTTGTGATTCTGTGTACGATATGTGGAAGCAGCCTATGCATATAGCGGCAGTAAACAAAACTGATATCTGTTTAATTCCGAAAACTAATAATCCGTGTTTGGTATCTCATTTCCGGCCAATATCTCTATGTAACACTATTTATAAAGTTTTGAGCAAGATTGTTGTTGGTAGATTGAAAGTTCATATGGATAACCTTATTTCTCCTTTCCAATCCGGTTTTGTTCCTGGCAGACTCATTCATGAGAACATTATCATTGCGAGAGAGGTCATGCATACGATGGAGAGAAAGAAAGGAAAAACTGGTTTCTTTGCCATCAAAGTCGACTTGTCTAAAGCTTATGACAAGTTAAGTTGGGAATGCATATGGAGAGTGTTGCAGGAGGTTCAGATTCCGGAGAACATGAGGAATGTGATTATGCACTCGGTGACTAGCGTAGAAACTAATGTTAATTGGAATGGTTCCAGAAACGAGTTCTTCCGGCCCCAAAGAGGCATTCGTCAAGGAGATCCCGTTTCTCCTTATTTATTTGTTCTATGTATGGACAAGCTATCACATTTAATTGAAGAAGCAGTGGTGAACAAGAAGTGGAAAGGTATTAAATTGGGGAGAAATGGAATTATGATCTCTCATCTTATGTTTGCGGACGACTTGCTTATTTTTGGAGAAGCTACCGAAACTAATATGGCCTGCATTATAGAGACGCTTGATACTTTTGGTCAAATGTATGGACAAGAGATTAATCAAGAAAAAACCAGCATTCTTTACTCTAAAAATGTTAGTAGAAGCATGCAGACTAAGCTTCAAAACATTTGCAAATTTTGATGCACTACAGGTTTTGGCAAGTATTTGGGGGTGCCGTTGAGTGGAAAACAGCTTAAGCGGCAAGATGTTCAGTACTTAGTGGAGCAAGTGGCTATGAAGCTTAATTCTTGGAAGAGAAACAGTTTGTCGCTCGCCGGCAGAATTATGTTGGCCAAGAGCGTTATTGAAGCTATTCCTTTGTATCCTATGATGACAAACAAACTTCCAAAGTCCTGTATTGATGAGATTCATGCTCTTCAGCGGAGCTTTGTGTGGGGAGACACGACAGATAAACGGAAACTGCATGCCATTGCTTGGGACAAGGTCACGACGCCGAAACAGATAGGTGGTACTGGACTGCGTAACTTACAGGTCTTGAACCAGGTCTGTTTGATGAAGCTGGGTTGGGCTATGTATAATAAATCTAGTGATCTTTGGTGTGAAGTGCTTCGGAACAAGTATTGCAGCCATGACAGTAGCGAGTGTATGCAGTCCAGAAATACTGATTCGAGCTTATGGAAGGCTGTTGTCAAAACCATGCCAAGTTTGTTGAAAACTGGTGTGTGGGTTATTGGTGATGGTAAAAGTATAAACGCTTGGGAGGACATTTGGATTAAGCAAGACTGTAGGGTGAAGGATCTCAATTTAACAATTCCGGAGGTGCTTAAAAATTGCAGAGTTAGTGATTTAACTAATTCTGAAGGCGAGTGGAATATTCACATTTTAGATAGTTGGATGTCGGCTAACTGGATAGAAAGCTTGAAAGCCATTGTGCCTCCTAGCAAGGAGGATTCCCCTGACGTTTTTTGTTTTGCAGGAGCAGGAAATAAAGACTTTTCTGTGAAGGATATGTATAATAAGATTGAGGGTTTCAATTTCGATACAGCGGATGGCGACTGGAACAAGATTTGAAGGCTGAGGTTCCTGAGCGCTGTAAAACGTTTCTTTGGATCCTGAAGCATAATCGTCTTTTGACGAATTCTAGCAAGAATCAAAAGGGGCTGGGGAATGCATCTTGTAAGCTTTGCGGAAACGTCTATGAGTCGAGTATTCATGCGTTGAGAGATTGCTGCAAAACTATCCAAATTTGGAAGAACATTATTCCTAGTGATTTAGCAAATATTTTCTTCTTGGTTGATATTAATGATTGTATAAATTTAAACTTAAATTATCAAGGAAGCAGAAATAATGGTTGGAGTAATCTCTGGATTATCGCTTGTCATGCTATATGGACATGGAGGAATTTTGAAGAACATGACGAGAATTATTTGCGGCCTCCAGAGCCAATTATTCAAATTTTGAAGAGAGGAGAGGACTATAAAATGACGATGTCCTTGTACAAATCTATCCGTGAAGATGGTATCTCAAGATCTACGAAAGGTTGGATACCACCTATTAGGAGTATGATTAAAATTAATACAGATGGTTCTAGTGATAATACAAGTGTTGCTGGTTGTGGTGGAGTGCTAAGAGATTATAAGGGTGATTGGAAAGGAGGCTTTAGTAAATATGTGGGGAATTGTAGTGCTCTCTTGGCAGAATTTTGGGGAGTATTGGAAGGTATTAAATTAGCTGCTCAATATGGATACAAGAGTATTGAGATTAATGTTGATGCCTTGGTGGTGGTCAAAGCTATTGAAGATGGAAAAGTGGGTTAGGTGGATTGTATTGCCATTCTTCGTAAGATTTTAGAGGTTATATCTGATTTTGACATGGTCGTGGTCTCCCATGTCTATCGTAATGCGAATGCTTGTGCGGATAGATTAGCGAAGCATGCTTTACTTCATAGGGGTTTTGTTATTTATAACAATGTCCCTGACTTCATTTCTAATTACTTTGATTCTGATGTCATTGGGCTTTCAATTCCCAATGATGTTTTATTGTAGTTTTTTTTTCTTTTTGGGCTTAGGCCCTCTATCTATCCACACAAAAAAAACAAAAAAAAAAAGTATATATTAGGTTACAGAGAATTACTTTATACAGAGAATATATTAAATATGTTAAAATTTGGTGCTTAATCCTTTAATATGGAAGAATGTTCTTTACGATCAAAGTTTCTAAGATCTCCAAAAAGATTTCCTAACACAGAAAAAGAAGAACAAATAGTACAAAGTATATATTAAAAACCTCAAATCTACACAAGTTTAGAGTTAGCAAACAAGGACAGCATAATAAAAACAAAAAATGCATAATAAGTAAAGACCAAATTTTTTAAATAAAAAAGCATAATTTAGCTGACTTTATCATCCCTAATTTTGATGGCACACATCTCTTCCAAAAACGTTTTAGCACCAATTGAAATTCAATTCTTATCGGTTGAAGTTTATAACTTTCATATTCCTTTGAGAATAAAAAAAAAAAACTTGTCAAGAGAAAGAATAAAAAAAATTAATAGTTAGAAACATAAAAACATTTTTATCCAAAGTAGAAAAACCATTCATGTGTAAATAAAATTGGAGCAGAATATACTCATTATTTGTTTTAACTACCTTTCAATAACTCTGTAGGACACATAATTCATCTTCTGGCCACTCTTTGTCTTGAATCCATGTTACCCACATCGTTTTGGCCTTCTTTAACAAGAAACCCGTGAATCAAAAGGAGACGATTTAACTCATTGAAACTAAAAAAAAAAGAGAGAGAATTTTCAACAAAACAAAAATTAGGCATAACAATTCAAATTAAGCTTAACAATTTGTGACTCACATGAACAAAACTATCAACTATTTCAATGTGTTTGATAATAAACAATTGTTGATTTAAAAAAAGAGAGATTTCACTGAGCGAACAACTTTCTTTATCTTAGAAATGATTATACAAACCAAAAATTGAAGAAAAAAATCATACTAAAATGTATTCCTAGAAGAAAAAAAAAACCAATAAAAGGGGAACAGATTCTCTAATGTTCACGCAGGAACGTTGGAGTGACTTTCTCTTATTCTCAGCCGTAAGATATTCTTAAGTGGTTAAGAAGCTTACACATGTCTTTTTATTAAAAATAAAATCAAAATAGAATTAGGAATGACAGAAAACCTAATTGCAGAGGAAGGAAAGATATCGTATTCACAGGTCTTCACCTTCAGCCACCGCCACCTTGTCGTCTCATCTCCAACTGTCGTTTTTCCCCTTCAACCATCGTTCTTTGCTTCTTTCTCCACCGTTAGTTTGCTTTTTTTCTTCGTCCTTGTTAATTCGTTTGTCATCGTTGCCTCGCTTAAGTCGTTGTTGTTTCTTCACTTACATCGCCACCGTATCTTTACTTCTTTCTCCGTTGTTGCTCCGTTTCTGATGCCGTCATTCCAAGGTTAGTTAAATATCTATTTTTTGTGGCCTATTTATGAAATTTTGGAAAATTAGTGAATCTATATTTATAAAAATTTGGAAAATCACATTAACTTGAAATTTGCAGTAATATAACAATATGAAAATTTTGTTATTATTATCCTATAAGTAGCATAAAGAAGACTAGAAGTTGTTATTATTATCTTATGTTATTCTGATGCCCGTCATTCCTTTGTATTTTACAGGAATTATGCAGATTATATGTAGCATAAAGAAGAATCTTGTTTGTCTTATGTAGAAATCATGTGCCTTATTTGATGTACTTGTATTGAAGCATGGAGGGATCAAATTTGATATGTAGATATTTGTGAAGCACTGAAGCCAAAAGAAGAACTAGATCAAATGCCAAAAGAAGAACTAGATCTTTGATGCACCTTTGTGGAGATAAAGAAGAAAAAGGACCAAACTTAGTTTGTTAGAAATTGTCAAATTAATTTTAGGACATAATGTATAATGTATAAGTTAGATTATTTTTCAATAGTTTTACTGTATTGCAATGAATGTAAGAGCATCCATGAATGATACCAAAGTAGTTTGTTTTGCCAATTTCATGTAATAGTGTCAATGAATAATCAATTTCATTCAACTGAAATAAATAAATTTGTATCGAGTTTTCAACTGAATTGCTATAATTTAATGCTTCTAAATATTGTTGATCATAAAAGAACTCCTACTAAAATAACTTGTTGCGATATAGCTAAATGTTGTTAATTCAATTGAACTTGCTACATGTTGCTGAACCAATGCTCCTACTAAACCAATATTGTTAAATGCTAAATAACTTGCTATATGTTGTTGAACTAATGTTGCTATTAAACCAATGAACCAATGCTGCTACTAAATCAATGTTGCTAAATACTAATTAACTTGCTATATGTTGTTGAACCAATGTTGCTACTAAACCAATGTTGCTAAATGCTAAATAACTTGCTTTATGTTGCTGAACCAATGCTGCTACTAAACCAATGAACCAATGATGCTACTAAACCAATGTTGAAAAATGCTAAGTAACTTGTTAAATGATGTTGAGCCAATGCTGCTAAGCTAAAAGCTACTAATTATTGTTGCATATTATATTGTAACAAGATAATATGCATAAAAAATAATACACTTCTAAATTACATTATGATATATAACAACATAATATACTGCTACTTACAAATACACATGTTGCTGCTTAAAACTAAATTGCATATATACTGTAACAAGATAATTCACTTCTAAATTCCTTATGATATATAACAAAATAATATACTTCTAAAACTTATAATATACAACATTACACATAATAATAACAACTTCTAAAATATCAAAATACCATTGACAGTACTATTGACATCATTGATATAACAAAAATATAACTTGGTGATTAATCAACTTCATTCACAGTATGGTTGTCATATCAGTTTCATTTAGGGGTGCCTACATGATAACAAAAGTTAATTAACATTGAGATAAAACTAGATATAAGAATAATTCTTTTTCAAATACAAATGAAACTACCATCAAAAGTTTCGTGAAGTTAAATTGATCCTTTTGTGTTTGTGGAGGCTCATAAGTTGGAGGTGTCGAACAAGATACTTCATCAATCATTTGATTTCTTAATGTTTTTTCCTAAAATAATTAGGTAAAATTAAGACCAATGATTATATATGTAAAATTAAATCAAGGATTTACACATCAACTTAAATACCTGATATACTTAATTGCATGGTTTCCCTTTGTCATACCCCAAATTTGCCCTATCTTTTTTATAAGAGTCATATGGCTTATGCATCTCATAATCATCATGTGCATACCCTACATTAGGCCATCTAACATCATGCATTCACTAACAACATGACTTGGTACATAGATCAATGGTCGCGAGAGGGTTTACTTTGGCCTTAAGTTATTGGTTTTTGACCTTATGCAAGATGTAAGAAATACATGGTGTATTAATGGATTAGTCAAGATTGGAAAACCCGCTATTGAAAATTCAACTTTGGACCAACTCTAGGCGAATCTTTTGGTGGGTTTTCATATACTTCTTAGTCAAAGTTTTCAAGACATTGGATCATTTCAAGTCCACTTTAAACTATTGGACTTTCATATGTCATTACAAGAAATGTATAACACCGTACTCATTACATCACTAAATTGTCATCATCATCATTTCACCAACATAAATTACAAGGGAAGGAATATCACTTTGAGTATTTAGAAGAATGCTTCATTCGAATTCGAGAAGTTTTAAATTCATTTCTTCTACACAATCATGTCACCATGCTCATTACAATGTCAACTAATTCCATGCTACATTACATGCTTTAAATTACATACATATCCAAAAGCTAATTGTGACATTAGGACTACATAAGAAAAATTCAACAAAAAGCAAAAGGACTTCCTAAAGATCTATCCTGCACTTTCCATCTTCATCTTTCATCTTGATTTTCCAATACTTTCATCTTGCATCCTCCATCTTACTTCAAACTCTGCACCATATGACTTGGCTTTGTATTAGACCTGCAACATACACAAATAGAGCCCTATGTCATGATGAGCATACGTATTTGAATGTTCAAAAGAGGCTGCGCATAAACCGATACAAAAATCCATCCAAAGAGAAAATTCAAGCAATTCAAAAACATTCAAACAAACAAGTCAGTTGCTACATTCAAAATTCTCGTCTCTAAAAAATGTCAGCACTATATCAGCCCCAAACATGTCGTGTTCATGTCATTTCAGTTCAGTACGCTCAACATTCAGGAGCAACAGGAATCTATGCTATACAAGTCAAGTCATTTTGAATAAATCAGAAAACAAAAAGGAAAATCAGAACAAATATGCATAACCAACATAATAAAATTCCTAAATAAACTAACAAATTTTATAACTGTCAAAACCTTAACTAACTTTCCTAACATCTTTTAACCAGTTTCCAATTAACAACAACTAACTTATAACCAACTTCAAACAGCCATAGCTAACTTCCTTAACCTCTCTAACCAATTCAGAGATTCCTCAAACCTGATTTCTAACCGCCTCATCTTAACCTTCCATCTACTAACCAACTCTCCCAATCCAATGGCTTTGAGCTTCTCAGCCGTAACTGATTCCAACAGCTTCATCACCTGTATAAACTTCCACACAATTCTGCACACCTTCACACTTCAACCTCCCCATTCATCTTCATCTCACTTTCTCTCACCATTTTTTCATACTCAACCCTCTAACCTTCTTCATCATTGCAGCTAGAACCATACTTTCCACGCACCCTTTCTTCTTATGAGAGCGTTAATAGATATTGGAAGCCAAATCGAGAGAGACGAAACCGTCGAGAAGAAGGTCGGAGCAAGGCGATCGTGCCGCCGTCGTCGAAGATCGGAGAAGAGGGTTGAGTAGCGCCGCCGTCTGCAAAGAAGAAGAATGTGGAGGGTTATTCGTCACAATTGAAATCCTTAATCCCCTATCTAATTTCTTTTCTATTTATTATTTTCTGTTAAATTTTCTATTATTATTGTTATATAATAATAAAATCTGAATATGATAATAATTAATAATAATAAATAATTAAGAAATCTGGATAATTTTTGTTTTTTAGTTTTGGAATTGGCTAACCCGGTTTGGGCCTATCTGTGTTTGGGCTTCTCTTCCTGCGCACTCAACAGATCCATGCACCACCTTCTAATTTCTCTTCATTTTCACTTTTGCCTTTGATCTTTAGCAATTAATTTTTTGAGTTGCTTTCATAATTTTTGCTAATTTTCCTTGGGAATGTTGACATGATAAATCCCTGACTTAGTGATAATTTTTGATAATTTTCTCATTAGTTTTAGATTTAATTTGATTAAATGTCGATTTAGGTGAAATTAGAGTTTCTTAACATGTGTTTTGACCAATTCTTAGTGCAAGTTTTTCCCAATGATTTTGAATGATTAATATGATCAGGTTCTGATCTCTATAATTATTTCTTGATCTTTGATTTGGGTTCACAAAACATGTAAATAAATTGTTTGAATTCTCTTTTAATTGTATTGCAATTTTTTAGCGTTTATAGCATTATTTCGATTTTAGTCTTGTCCATGATTCTATTTCACCTCTTGCATCATTCTATTATGTATTCACTAACATTTTGCTATTGTTTTTGAGGTACATTGTTAGGCATTGGATCACCCATCTTGTATATTATCTTTCCATTACACTTGTTGTACTTTTAAATTTTGTATTATAATTTCGTTTGAACAATTGTACTAAAGTGAAGTGAAGCTCCATCCCCTATAATGGGTAAAATGTACCCCCTCCCCGAATGATGTAATAGCGTAGGATTTATTGTTTTATATGCTTGAATGATTGTATGAGATGCATGTTAACAAGATATAATCAACAAAAATAGAAAACAATTTCAAAATAAACAAAAGATAAAAGCTTGGTCCAATGCCAAGTATATTTTCAAAAAATAATCGAAGTTCTTTCTCCCACCTCCCTCCTTTAGGTGTTCCTATGCATATCTCTCCCCATATTAACCATTGAGCTCCAACAAATATTCGTTACTACTCCACCATCATAAACCAACTAAGCACGCCTTGCATGCTCTCATCCATAAGTCGATGTGCTCATCCACGTCACTATCGACCTACCTTTACCCAATCCACCTTCCTTCACGTCTTTCCACGCATATCATTCATTCATAAAACAACTTAAAACTAAAACCTTGGTACTTGTACCGAGTGATCATTTTCAAAACTTTTTTCCAATAAATTGGAACTGTCATGTATTGGCTAGGCGAAGGTCTTCTCCTATCATAAGGGTTTGATACTACCTGCAGAGGTTGTTTTCTAAACACTTGCCTTCCAAAATAAAAGATCTCATTAATAATACAAGTGAAGTCCTCCACATATTGGACTAAAAAGAAGGTTGGGTGCAAATTCATCCCTCTTTCGAGCACTTGATCCTCACTATAGAGTGTGTGGTCTAGTAATTGTCTTCCGATACGAGGAACGTGGCTATACTTGCCACACATCTTTCACAAGCAAATTTTTAGAGTAATAAAGAATCGAGTACTACCTATAGAGGTTACTATTCGAAGACTTATCTCCGCCCTAAAATCAACACAACCAATCAAAGGTGGCATTTTGCCTTGAGGGCATAACTCAAAACCTTTCAAAAAAGGGTGTATGTTATTTCCATCCAAACCACATACCAGCTGCTAGGATGTGAACTTTAACATCTCCCATAAAAAACACAAACACATAATTATCTTATAGCCGAACTACGACACCCTGATTCCCTATTGCACGAAAGGGATACATAGGCACAAAAGGTTTGCAACCCGGCGAGCACGCTAATTAAAAACTTATTTTTCCTCCCTAATTAAACCCATCATTTGAAGAATTTATAGCAAGCATAAATCCTTAAAAACATCTTTACACATAGACAAACAAAATGGTTCCCATCGAGTACGATGGATGTGAGGGGTGTTAATACATTCCCCTTACATAACCGACTCCCGAACCCATATTTTGGTCGCAAGACCATCTTATCCATTTCTCTTTGGGTTTTCTCGATATTTTCCCTTCCTTCGGGATAAATTAAGTTCGGTGGTGACTCTGTGTTTTTTCGAGGCGCGACACCCTTTAGGTAGAGCCCTTTTTTTAGTAGGTTGGTTCTCAACCCAACTCTTAAGTCGTCTTTGCCTCTTTAAGCCATTTCGTTTCTTGAATCCCTTTGGCTGCTTAACATTATGACCTAGAATTGTCGAATTATCATTGTTATCATTGTCATCATCCCTAGATTGTATGCGAAGTTAACATAATTTTCTTACACATGACTTCTACACTATCTTTAACAAATTCAAGATGCTCTTTGTTGGGTGATGCCTCGTTTGCCACTCTAATGAATTTAGAGATAACTTGTATAAATTTTCGTGTTGTAGATAACTTTGGATCTCCTTCTACCTCTTTTCCCCTAAAATCTTGCACAGTGCCGCAACGAGCATCTCTTGTCCACCTTCTTAAAATATACTTCTCAGGACTAAATTTCACATCGTTCACTTCAAACACTTTCAATTCATGTGAACAATGTATACCAAATGTTTCGAGATTTCTACAACTATAAGTAACGGAAGTTGAAGCGTTGTCAAATGATACTTTCCAAGATCGTTCATGGTTGGCCATATTGATGAAATATTCACATAAAGAGTGAGACTCGTTTCTCTTTGATATCATTAAAGCTAAGAATAAGGTAAACTCATTTTGAAAAAGCTTGAATACTTTATGTGTATATACCTTTCCCATTTGTATTAGTATTGGATACATTTCATATTTTAACCTTGCAAGCTTATGCGACGACTCATAATCACAACTTAACTCATTTCCTCTCTTATCCTCAAGAACTCGCTCAGAGTATTTGAAAAATTGTATAATATCCACATTTAGTTTCATACAAGATTTGAAGTGAGCATTAAGACTTTCACTAACTTGAGTACTTCACATGCCAAGTGTGAATGTTTTCTTCATATAGCATGAAGCCAATTTTCTTTTAATAACATAAACACATTTGATCCAATTATTTTCATGAATGTTATAATTATTCAACAAATCAATCCAAGTTGCCTCAAATTCTGCTTCACTATCAAATTTATACATGCATTTCTTGAGATCTCTTAAAAAATAACTTCCACCCTTCATCAAGTTCCCAAGGTGTTTTATTCCGTTTTGCAAAAAGTGTCAGGTGCATAAACTGTGATGAGTCTCAGGCATCACTTCAGCAAGTGCTCTTGATATTGCCTAATCTTGGTCAGTAAACACAATCTTTGGTTTTTTGTTATTATGTGCTTGTAAAAATGTATCAAACAACCATTTAAAGGACTTGATTATCTCATCATACAATAATGTTGCACCAAAAACGATTGAACCTCTATAGTGGTTAAAACCAGAAAATAGAGCAAGTGGTTTATTGGCATGATTGGTACAATATGTTGTTTCCAATTACACAACGTCACCAAAATACCCGTAGTCTAAAACCATATTTGCATCACACCAAAACACGTTTGTGATTTGTGCTTCTATATCCATTTGATATGCATAGAAGAACGATGGATTTTCTAACAATTATCATTGAAAGTATTGGGAAAGACATCTAGCGTCGCCATACACCATACTTTTTTGGCTTCTTGCATTGAGATAGTTTTTTATATCAACGTGTGTATATCCAAGATTAGAACTATGCTCTGCATGTGTGCTCATAAGTTGAAAAGTTGACTTCTGTCTTAATCTTGAGTCATCAGCTAAATCAATTTCATATGCTTGAACATCAGTTATCTTTCTAAGTGATGCTAGCATGTGTGTTGTCTCTGGTAGCTGTAAAGGGTGATTATGTTTAGATACAAATTCATGGATGACAAACTTTTCATTCTTCAATACAATAGAAATCCTTGCTTTGTAATCCGTTCTATTTTCGGCTCTATGGTTTCTAACAAAAGCATCTCTTTTGTCTGCCTTGCGTAGTCCTTCCTTGCAACAAACAAACCTACACAATGATATAGATCCATCTTTTTATTCTTGTTCACATAACGCTTTCTAACACCAAAGCCCATATTTGCACCATAAGTGAGCCAAAATTTATAAGCTTCCTCTAATGAATCAAATTCCATACCAAGCATTGGCTTCCAATCAATATTTGAAGATGTCATTTTCCTAAATAAAGAAACACAATAAAATAATAAAATAATTTATAAACATATTCATCAATTATAATTGTAATAGTATATATACTATAATGTAGCTTCTTAGTTTCTAAGTATGAAAACAAAGTCTAAACACAAGAAAAACAATGGAACAACTCCCTTGACTTCCTTGGAGAAATATAAATAGATGACACAAAATAGAGAACTACCAAAATAAACAAAGCTAGCTTATTTGACACAAAATAGAAAACAGAACAACGTTAGTAAGAGTATGGGAAAGCAAAGTGTGTCAACAATGAACCTTGACAGCGACGAAGATCAACAATGAATGTTGTGGTGAAAAAGGTGAGAGATTGACAACAACAACGATGATCAACGATGACTGTCGCGGTGTTGACGACGATGATGATGATGAAAATAATTATGATTTACGATAACAGAGATCAACAATAAGTGTGGTTGTGTTGACAATGACAATGAGTGACGATGATGATAATGATCAACAGTGAGTGTGGTGACAATAGTGGTACTCACCGGGGATGTTGATGGTGACTATGAAGATCAATATAAAAAGAAGAAGACATAGTTACGTTGTTGTTTGGAAACTAGAAATAGAGCTTACAGAAAACGGGATATTGTCTCTTCTGCAACACTTTTCTATTTTGTTTGTTAAAATAAATTTGCCAAGTGCTAACCTATAATACACTAATTAAATCTAAGGCTGGAAAGTGAACGAAAGTTACTTTAATGTTCCCGCGTGAACGTTAGAGAATCCTGTTCCAATAAAAGGCTGAAGTCAGATTTGAAAGAAAATAAAATTAGGGTTTCAATACAAATTTGGGATTTTTCGTATTTATAAGCATAATTGATCAATTTAATGAAGAAGAGTTACCCATGAAATAGAAGATGAAATATAGAGGTCAGAGAAATTCATTACGCATCAAGAGAAGAAGAGGATGAATTCATATATGCTCCAATCAACAATCTCTTTGATTCAGGTGAAAGCAAGTGTTGAGTAGAGTATGAAAATAAATTCATTATTCTCATTAGGGTTTAACGACGCCCGTGGATGGTTGAAAACCTTATCACATTTGAGGGTTTTTGTGGTGAAATGTAGCGAAAGAGAAACAGGAGAGAGAGAATAGCATGTGAATTAAATTAGAGAAATTTTTTAAAGTAAATAATAAATTATAAAAGGAAGATAGGAATCCCGTGGGTTTTTCTAAACCCCCTTAGTTAAACAAATATGCGTGTTAATTATCTATTTCAAACTTAACTCCGGCGGTTTTACAAAGTCCCCACAAAAAAATTCCATCATTTTAGCGTATTTTTTGTAGTGCAAAATTCACATTACATGTTTTTCATCATCAACAATTAAGCATTTATTCGTATTTATAATAAATTATACAACCATTTTTATAATTTCAATTATATATAACAACAACAAAAGAAATAGTTAAAAGATGAATATTAAAATGACCAGAATAATATTCCATATTCTCTTAAATGCCCATGTGTATATCAGTTGTTGTCAATTGGAATAAACTGAGTTCCTAAGTGTTCTATTAATTATCAATTGATGTTAGTTGAGGTCAATATAGTAACTAATAGAGCATTTTGATAATATTAATAATGAGTCAATTAGTCTAGTAGTGAAAAAATATCCATTGAAATATTTTATTTTCAATATTTAAATTTAACAACACATTAATATTATATATGTATATGTGGTGGTGGTATAAGAAAGAAAAGGAAGGCGAATAGAGTTATCAAAAAAAGAAAGAAATAAGAGAAAAATGTAGAAGAAGAAGAAACATGAAGAACAAAATCACCATCATTTTCATCTCTTTTCACCATCAATCTTCATTTCAAGGTGAGTCCTAGCTAGTATAGCTTTGGAGGAATAAATTTTATGAATTTGGGTTAGGTTTTTGAATGACATGTAAAATCATGAATTTGATGAAACCATGATGAACTTGTTGTTGTCCTCACTTTTCCATGGTTGTATGTGTTGCTCCCTAACCTCCACATGTTGTTTTAGTGTATCATAACGTTGATACCTTGTTGTAGATTCATGTTGATGCTTGATCGTGAATTATGAATGTTTAGTTGTGGTGAATCTATGAGAACATACTTGTGTGTGTGTTGTTAATTTCATAATGGGAATTTCTTTTTACACCTAGTATTGTTATGTTAAACCCTCTGAAAATCTGAAAATGTCTTTCAGATATGCATATTCGAACATACTTCTAAGCATGTTTCGTATATGCACATCCAAAGACATAATTTTCCATGTTTTAATAGTTAAACATTGGATTTAAAATTATAGAGGTAGTTTCGGATATGCATATTCGAAAACACCTGTGATTATGTCAACAAATGTTCCAGACATGCATATATGAAATTTCCTATGTTTATGTCATTTTTGTTTAAAACATCATCATTACATCTACCAAAAAACGGACAAAAACAAACGGGCAAACATATAATGATACGAGGACGAAAATAAAATGAACATGATAATACGGATATAACAATTATAGTAGATGTTTAGAAATAGGAAAACATAATATAGTACATAAGTTGTTTAGAAAGTGAAGTAGTGTCAAAATATTACATCATTAAAAAAAATATAACATAGGTTATTGTGTATGCTTAATCCTAATCCTTTGTGACCTCGTCTACCTTATATATTGCGCCGCACTAGATGCCTTTATAACCATCCTCACATGGCAACCACCTCTGGACCTCCCCTCTCAATAATCCTCGAATCTAATGCCTCATTTCCAAGTATGTGTATCCGCTGACAAATCGACATGAGATCAATGACATGGTCATCCTCGACCTGCTAGTTCTCCAAGAGCTCCTCATGAGCTGACCTAGGTGGACGCCCTGGACCACATGGTATCATGATATAGTGTGATGCATTAAAGAACCATGTCACGTATCCCTCTATACAATGCCAACTCTGGGATGCAGACATCATCCGATACTCTTGTGGCACCAAATGATTCTCCTAATCCTAGAAGATGTCATCGAGTTCCCAACAGTCAATGATGTCTAGAGCATCTTGAAAAGGAGATCTCAGTATCTTCTGCACATAGCCAAATTGTCAGACGCACCACTCTGAAAGATACCTGACCATAAGATTCAACTTGTAGCGGTAAAAATTTAAGACTAAGCCATTGATTGACTTAACTCGTAATTAGTGAAAGTCGTCATCGCGCTTTATTGTTTTCAAAGGAAATGGGAAAAGAGAGAATACACCCAAAAAAGATAGATATCATGGTAATGAAGTTGGTTATGCAAAGAGAAGGTATTAGCACCCAAAATATCTACGGTGTTCCGCAAGAACCACTTTGAAAATATGTGTGTTTTGGGTATAAAGGTAACATGTACAAAATAGATCGTGGGGATGAGAAAAGAAGTATATTTTACAATTTTTTTTTGATAAATCTTCCAATGAGCTCTAGGCCTACATACCAACAATGTGCAATATTGAAATCAAAATTCATGTAATTCGGGTAAAAAAGACAAAAATTGGTGTATTGATTATTTTTTAAGAGAAGTGACATATGGTCATATCCGAGTGGAAAACATATTCACAACCCACAATTGTGAAAAAGGAGCATTTGCATCATCTCAAAGTGGAGGACATAGCTTGGATTTAAAATCAACAAAGCATCGCTCAACACCCAAGTCGAAATGTCTCATTTCACTACATATTGTAGAAGTATAGTAGCTTGCATCACTACAAGAATCAACAAGAGTCTAATCTTCTGCAAAAAGTTTTAAAATAAAAATCCAAAGTGACATAATTGTTTGAACCAGTTTAATGACTTTTAGTCTTCTAAAAAAATATGTCAAAGTATGATTAAATTGATTAAGGGTTTAATTAAGAAAAATAATTTTTGAAAATGCATGAACCTAAGTCCAACTATGAAAGCAGTTCAAGTTTTTAAAATAAGAAGAGTTTTGAAAATGAGGAAGAAGATTTTGAAATTAAAAAATACAAGATGAGATAAAGGAAATATCTTATCTACACAGAGTAAAAGCTAAGGTAAGAAGAGATCTAACTAACAAGAAGTCAAAACTTGACATAAAGAAGTCAATGTAGAATTCACATTATTTGGATTTAAAAAACAAGACAACATAATACCAATATGAAATTAAGCTTTAGATGAGATACGTCTCAGGTGAGTTAAAAATCAAGCAAATTCTTCATTTTTATTTCAAGACTTTTAATGTATCAACTAAACTTCATTGAGTCCAAAATAACACTTGCACATGAAGAAATTTGCAAACCAATGACTTGGAATAAATCCCAAGGATTTTAGACAAAATTTGACCAAAGTAACAGTTGTATATGTTAGATGATATGATCGATCTAGAAGGGGGATTGAATAGATCGTTTAATTTTAAAATTTGCACTTTTCAAAATTATTGTGAAAGCTCCCTGAATTTTCAATCGTCTAAACGATCCACTATTAAAAAGATTGGATATACGAACCGTACAGGATAATATGAGAAAAATGTGAATCAATATGTTTAAAGTCAATATGATAATCACTTTAAACGAGATATATGATTACATTTTACTACCAATGAGTTTTTTTGAGATAAATCCAAGTACAATGAATAATATGTGAATGAATCAATTTGTCAAACACCTTATGTGCAAAAATATACAAGGCTTGACTTTACCAAATTGTGATGGTGAATCATCTTAGGTATCAATCCAAATGATTGTTACCGACGTTGTGAGCTCGACACACCATAATTTCAGTAGAAGCAAGTTTGATAAACTAAATCACACAAATTACGACAAGCAAGTATAGAAAGTAAAGAGCGAAGAAGAATACCATATTTATTTAGGCAGTTCCCCTTGTCGTCCTCGCATAGGATACGTCTGACCCCAATTATAGAATCTAGAATTGAGATATCTTGTATTAAATTGCAAAATGTCACAAGAGAATAAATAATTCTTAATACAAAGAAACCAATTGTTGATGTCGAATATATCTTCTTCTCTTACCTTGGTTTGATCCAAACCAAGCATCAATCCCTTCGAACAAACCTCTGATTAACGTTACTCGAATGAACAAACTCTTAGTTGTACCAATCTTTCACTTGGCTGAATTCAATCAAAACTGATTAACCCAAAATATTCCTTAACAATCCTTTGGTTACCGTTACTTGATCGAGGAAACCCAATGTTCGACGACCCTTTCACTCGGCTGAATTCGATGAAGCGAAGATTTGTGCAAAACCCCCGCACCAATTGGAATCTTGGAGGGTAAAATCCTAATGGTTTTATTCAAGAACAAGCCCACAAAGCACAACCCAAATCAGAATTGACTCTTCAATTTGAATGTTATCACCACAACTCTAATCTTGAATCAACAATCATGGTTATGTGTAGAAGTTGAATTTTGAGAAGAGGGGACGAAGATGAAGTGCTATCTATATGTATCTTTCACTTTGTTCTTGTTGACTGATCAAAAAGAATCAAAATCACTATTTATATGTGTTAGTAAAATAATATTGAAAGAAGGGGGAAATTAAAGAAAATTTTGCATATTTAAGTGAGCGGTTGACCGGTCTAGAAGGGAGGGTCGACACAACACAACCTGGGTCAGAGGGAAGGGCTGAAAAACTTGAATGCATCAACCGCACCAAGGGGTTGCATCGATGCAACCTTTAATTTTTGAGAATCCAAGGTTGAGTCGACCAAAGGGGTCTGCTCAACACAACCCGAGAGAGGCACTATAAGTTGCGTCGACCTGACCAAGCATTGCGTCAACGCATGCTTCAATTTTGTGCCAAAAGTGAGATTTTCACCAAGTTTTCCTTCCATTATCTTGAGCCAAACTAGTCATCTATGGTACATATGAAATAGAGGAAAGGAGAGAGGTTTTGACATCATGAAAACATCAATCTTGCCCTCACAGTATACAAAGGAACTCCCAATCACAGTACCTTAGAGTAAACTCCAAGGACTCCAGACAAGGCATACAAATCAGAATAACCTGCACACAGAGAAAATCCAACCCAATGCCTTAGAGTAAACTCTAAGCACTTCAGACAGAATAACAACAGGGCACCAAAGTTTCCAAGTATCAAGGTAAGGCTTCTAATCCCAAGTCCAGGAAATCCACAACTCCACAATGCCAATGGTAGTAACCAAATAGTACATAGATGAATTAAGTCTTTTAATGTTCAAGTTGATTTATTAAGTGTTTTAAAGGAAAAGGAAAGCTCAAGTGAGCAAAGATAAAATGACATAAAGAAATAAATGCTCAAATAAGCAAAGAAATGACATGAGATGTAAATGCTAACGATAAAATGCATAAAAGTAAAAGAAAAAAATAAAGAGCATAAAGTAAATACACAAAGTAAAAGTCAATGGTTAATAGTTAATGAGTTAGTAGTCACAAAGTAAGATAAATAATTATTGAATGATAACTTTGGACCAAAAGACAATGAAGACTTATTAGAGGATTGATAGAATCAAAGCCTCAAAATTATAATCTTCAAGGTATGTAACCAGAGATAAATAGTCAACCATCATTGGGCTTTCAAACATATATTTAGGCCACGAATCATCATTTTCTGATTCGAGACAAATTTAGCGCTCTGTTAAGCAATCACATACGAACTTATGTAGAAGTCAATACTATACGAGACCAGTCAATAATAATTTAAGTTTGAATGCAACATCTTGTAGACTTCTTCATCTTCATCTTATACTTCTTTGTCTTCTTCTTCTTCTCCTTCTTCGTCTTCTTATTTCTCTTCATTCTCTCTCCCTCTCTCTCCCCCCTCTCTCTATCTATTTTAGTTGTTATCAATATGAACAACAACTTGGACTTCATTGTAGCTAACATTGTCAATTTGTAGTTCATTCATTAATCTTCTTATATAGCCTTCAAAAAGAGTCGTCGTACGAATATAGATTTCAACACAGATCCAAATCCTGTTTCAACAGAAATGATAAAGGAAAGATAGATCTTCTTAACTCATTTCTAATCAACATAAAATAGTCCATCTGAAGATAAAGATCAAAGATGATATCTTCTCAATCCAAACACTTTAGTATAAGTATTATTCATTAAAAAACAAGCATCATCAGAAACATGAACTACAAGAGTGAGTACAATAGTACAGTTACATATTCCACTCAAATGGATGTACTGTGTACTATTTGTCTCCCACGATCTTTTCTTACCGTTGGTAGTTGGCATTGATGAAAGTGACATGTGTACTACTACAATAATCTACTTCATAAACGGTCAACTCCCCAATTCATGTATAAAGGTTCAAGCCCCTCATTTGCAAATTGACAAACACTGAAGAAATATACAAGAACAAGAACAATCACACTGAATAAATCAAATCCACTAAAAGATAAAAAACACAGAGTTATTACTCGTTATTTGTGTTAATATTGTTTGATTGAATACAAGGGTTGTTGCTTATGATTATGTTGATACCATTGTTAGAACAATCTAAGGAAGACGACAAAGGCACAAGAGTTGTTGCTCATTAATTGTATTATTATTTGTTCTTCAGATATTTGTTTGAAACACAAGAGTTGTTTCTCATTTTTGTGTTAAAATTGTAATAGTTAGAAACACAAAAATTGTTGCTCATATCTGTGTAACCATTGTAAATTGTTTAAACACAAGACTTGTTGCTCATAATTATGTTAAACAATCTGAACTTAAAAACACGTGTAATCTGTCTGTTGTAAGCAACTATGTAAACACAACCTTTCAACGGGTAATTGATTTAAGTCCTTTTCTAAGGCAAGATAATCTTCCTCAAGGGACCAGGTTGGTCATAATCCTTAGGGAGTCGGGGATCATTATATCTCTTAGGGGATCAGGTAGTTCATAATTCTTAAGGGATCACTAGCAGGTTATCATTGTTTGTTGTTAGTCACCGGCAGATAGCTGATGCATTTGTATTCTATTGAGATTAGTGGATCAAGTCTTTGTCGAAGGCAAAATCACCCTGGTGGATGGAAAAGAGGTAGACTTGTCTAAGGTGAACTTGTATAAAACCAAACATGTCATATTTCTCTTCTAACACATTTATTATGATTCGATCATTTGTGGAAATCACTTCTAATTGTTTTTGAAAAGCTCTTCTAATTGTTTTGTAAGAACATTTCTAATCAATTTACAAAACATTTCTAAACACTTTGTCAAAACACGTGTAAACGATTTTTTTTTTAAACTCAATTCGAATTCCCTTTTTCTTGTGTTTTTCTCCACCTTCAGGTATGTCTTCCAATTATCTCTCTGCCTCACCTTGGTGGAAATAGATCTCTCTTTTAAGACATAAAGTTAAAGAGTATACTGACATGTTTGTTGAGGGACTTAAAAGAAGAATTGAGTCTTCTAATCTTATGTCATTTTGGGATGACCATTGGGTGGGGGCTATTTCCATTAGATAGAGATTTCAAAGAATTTATCTCATTGATCGTCATTATGGTAGAAAAGTCAATGAGGTAGTAGATGGTGGTTTGGTTTGGTGAAAATTTTAATATAGGAGACCTTTTTTAGTTTGAGAGCATGAGTAAGTGAATATGTTTTTAAATGTCTTTTAATAGGTAATTCTATTGCAAGAGGATGATTGTTGGTGGTGGAAAATTGTTATAGACGGGGTATACTCGATAACTTCGACATATAACTCCCTTATCAAGGCAAATCTTAGTTTGCTCATTCCTTTGAATAAGGTAGATTGACTTTTATCTCGCATTTAGATTAGTTGGGCTTTGTTCTAGGGGCGGTTCTATAGCCTAGCAAGCCCGGGCACACGCCTGAACTCAACCCCGATTTTTTTGTATTATTTTGAATTAAATAGTCGAATTTTAGACAAAACCATGGACAAAATTAGTAAAAACAGGGTGTGAAAACCAAAATTTTTGAGGTTACAATTATTGTCCACACTACTCAAAATTTATGGCTCCGCCACTCCTCTGTTCAAGGTGTTAATCTTCTCCTGGCAATTCCTTTTTAATATTTTTCCCTCTACAAAATTTGTTAAAACACATGGTCTTTTTGGATCTGACTGGGGTTTGTAGTTATTTTTTTGGGATGTTCGTAGAGTCGAGTTAGCTTATAATTTGTCTGTTACCTAGGAGATAGTCTCACATCTGTGGTATAAAATCATCATGCGACTATGTTGGTCTTTAGTCATTTTGGAGGATGTTGTGTATTTTTTTGAAATTTTTGTTACTTTAAATAACACGTAGCACTTGGAAGTTATGAGCATTATCATGGCTTAGAAATGGTACCTTAGAAAGTCTTTTAACTAATCTTGTCATTTCTCTGATTGGCTTGATAACTCTATCTTTCGTTTAACCCAATAACGACTTAGAATGTCAAGTTGAATTTATTAACAACATCCTTCTAAAAAGATTATGATATAGAAGTTTTGATCATAAAAGAACTTTTTTAATTGACATTTCTTCGCCGTCAAAGATCGACCATATTTTTCTCTTATCTTTTAGGATTGATTGTCTCTTTATTAAGGTCTTGTTCTGTTTTGGTGGTATTTATGAGTTTTGTAACTTTTGATCTTGTTAAACACTTGTGAATGTGTATTCATTCGCAAATATTCTTGATTGATATTTGTATTCATGTTTTTTTTATTTAAAAAAATTATATATATCATTGCAAAAAAATAAAATACTTTTATTCATTTCAAACAATATTCAAGCTCTGTGGTCATATAGCTGACGCATAACCCTATATATATATATATATATATATATATATATATATATATATATATATATATATATATATATATATATATATATATATATATATATATTTATGTTTTCCTCTCAACTCAATTATTCTCAATCGTATCTCAATTTTGTTATTAGGGTTTTTGTTATTTCCCAACTACTCTGTCGCTAACACAGGGTTTTTCTCCCAATGGGTAGATATCGTAGCCGGAGCAGAAGCTACAGCCCTCGCCGCCGTAGCAGAACCCCACCTCGCGGTCGCAAGCGTTATGAGGATGATCGCTATCCCGACACCAGGTCTCGTAGAGACCGTCGCTCTCCTCTCCCTTCTGGCTTACTCGTTCGTAATCTCCCCCTTGATGCTAGGTTTGTATTTTTTTCTTCTATTCATGTTTTTTGTTTCTAAATTTCATTTTTTTATCCAAAGTTTTCATCAATCATTAAGCTCCAACACTATACCCTAATTTATGTATTGAAAACAAGAATGATAGTGCTATTTTCAATTGGATAGGGAAAATTATATTTTTTTATTGCCAATTCCTCAATGGGGCGGCATTGGTTTATGTTCCTTTCATTCAATTGAATTTTGAACTGAAAAGGATATGAGGAAACAAAGATTACATTTTTGATTTATATGATGCAGACCTGAAGATCTTAGGGGGCCTTTTGAACGCTATGGTCCTGTGAAGGATGTTTACCTTCCTAGAAATTATTACACTGGGTATGTATGTTCTAAGTTTTGTGTTAGAGTTAGCACCGCCCAATGCCTAAGTCCCTATCGGTATTGTGACTAGATCCTTATTTTTAAATGTGAATGGGTTGATTTGACAGTGAACCTCGTGGCTTTGGATTTGTGAAATATCGATATGGTGAAGATGCAGCGGAGGCAAAGCAACATCTGAATCACAGTGTTATTGGTGGACGTGAAATAAGAATTGTGTTTGCTGAGGAAAATAGGAAAACCCCTCAAGAAATGCGTGTCACTTCTCATGGAAGGTTTGGTTATAGTTATATGTGGTAGTAAATTTTTAATTTTGCACATATGGAATTTCTCATTTCATTCTTATCAATATATATATTTTTTTCTTAATTTCATTAATAGTAGCCGAAATGGAGGTGGTAGCAGAAGGAGAGCTCGGTCGAGATCCCCACGACGTCGGTATCGATGTCAGTGTACATATTCACCTCAGCTTCAAAATCGTATTTTAAATACGATAACATTGTATTTATGCTTTCTTTGAGAAGTCAATCCTTTTATTCATTATTCATGTTATTATATATGCATTGTTTGCAGCCTACTCTAGGTCTCCATCACCTGCCAGGGACAATTCAAGGTTTGAGTTTTACACTTCTTTAATGATTTATTTTCCTTGTGTATTAGAATACCTTGTTGAGTATGTTATCAAATTTATTTATTATTTATTATATATCATAATGTTTGATACAATACAACTGACTACATTTGATTGCATTTAGTTTCTCAAACATTATTTGTAACTGAAATTTAAAAAGTAATTGCATATCATAAGTTGTAGATGACCTTATTTTAGCTGTAAAATGTCATGTTTAGAATCCTTAGTAGTTAAGGATGTTTGATACTTGGTTGGAAATCATTGTAAACAAAGTTTGATCAGCAGAGCAACAGGCGGAGAAGGGGATTTCTCTGTTCAGTTCTTTTTCTGTCACGTTATTTTGTTACTTTCATATTAGTCCGATTCATATTAGTCTGTCCTCTAGTGAATTTCTTTATCAAAACACTTGTTTGTTGTTAGGCTTGGTTAACTAAGATGGCTGTTCACACACTTCTGTTTGGACTATGTTTTTTCTGGTGGGATGATTGAAGTTGCAAGAGCTGGTTCTTTAAATGAATATTATATGTGATATGTGATATATGTACTATATCTTTGCTCAGCAAGAGTATAATTAGCAAGGTTTACTTCTAACAGTTAGAGTGCCTTCCAGTCCTATGACCCTTACAAGACATCTATAATATGTTTAAGTGAATTGAATGATATCTGCTTATGGTCTTCTTTATGCAGATAATTATGTGAATTGAAGAGTTTAAAGATTGGTTAATAAAGATTAACGAGTAAAGAGGCTTAAAGTGATGTGGTACTTGCTTATGTATCTTTCAAAGTCCCTCCATAAGAAATATCCATAACAAACTTGCCTTATTCTGCCAGTTGTGCGGCTGGTATTTTGTTTGTTGCTTTCGATTGGTCCCGATAAGTACTTTTGATTCCCTTATACCGATTTTCTGTAAAGAAGATTCTGTTTAGTTTGATATATTGTTTTTCATATACTATCCAGTTTAAAAAGAATATAAAGCTTATAGTTGGCCAAAGAAAATCATGCTCAAAGAATGGAAGCCAAAGTATTTATGTGTAGAGATATGATGTGCAAGAAAGATAATTGTCATTTTTAAATAGTTGGGACAAAGAGAGCTATGAAGTTACCAGATGCTGATCTTGCAGTACATCATTCATAGCTGTCAATGTTTGGATCCAAGTGTCATGTAGTTGTCCAGAAACTTTGAAAGGTACAGGTAAAGGTCACATTTTGGCTAATTAGATTATTAAGAGGAAGTAAGTGTTAGTTCTCACAGGAAACAAAAAAATGGTTTGGGTGACTGCCAATTATAAGTGTAGTTTGTTTTAACTTTAACAGGAAATGCTAGTGTATTATGTTAGTTGAGGGAGTTGAACTCACAACCTGCTTACGTGTTTTGTTTATTGTAGTTGCATATTCCGGTCTTGATTTATGTGATGTCTGTGATCGGTGTTGTCTATATGTATATGTTATGTGTAGACATGCATTAATATAAATTTAGCGTTTTCATTACCTTGATCGTATGACTAACATGTCTAGCTGACATGTTGATTTAGGAATGACAGGGGTAGGGATGGTTATTCTCCAGAGCGATCAAGATCTTATTCTAGGTCTGTTTCTCCCGGTGGTGGGAAGGAAGACAAAAGGTCCCCTCGTGCCTCCCCTGGGGGTAGGAAGGATGACATGAGATCCTCTCGTGCATCTCTGGATGTTGGGAAGAATGACAGGAGGTCCCCTCGTGCCTCTCCGGGTGTTGGGAAGGATGACAGGAGGTCCCCTAGTGCCTCTCCCGGTGTTGAGAAGGATGACAGGAGGTCCTCTCGTGCCTCTCCGGGTGGTGGGAAGGACAACAGGAGGTCCCCTAATGCCTCTCCAGGTGGTGGGAAGGACAACAGGAGGTCCCCTAGTGCCAGGGAGAATGGTCGAAGTCCAAATGTTGAGAAAGATCAGTCACCTACCAGATCTGAGAGCCCTAGGCACAGAGATCACAGTCCTTCAAGGTCTCGCTCGCGGTCATACAGGTATGAAGTTTCTGACCTTTTTTATTGTATTGTGTTATTGTACCAAATACTATGATTTTAATTCAAGTATAATCCCTAAATATGCCTTCCTGTTAAGGACTTTGAAGCAGTTTGGAATATAGTTAGGAATTGTGTATCAGTAGTCTGAATTTTGCTATTTTATAGTGAGATTGTCTATAAAGAGATTTGTATGTCTTTATTTGATTTCAATGGCATTCTAACTTTACTCCCACGAACATTTCAGTGTTGCGCATGGACCTGACTGGTTTAATTCAGTCTTGTTGTAAATTATCTGTCACATTAGTATATTTTCTATACAAGTGAATTCAAACTGTTGAATACATATTATTGAATAGAGCACAATCTGTATGTTTTACCATATCTCTGTACATGGAAAGGGATTTGCGTTTTCATCTCAGTTTTGAATTGAAATCAGATAATTGGTGGATGATTATTTCTTTATCTCTGTGCAGTCCACGCTGATGTTCCACCAAGCATGTGAAGTACTGGTTACTGGAGATAAACTTAAACGTTTTGAAAGACCACTTATGCAACTATTATGTTTATTTTAGCCTGTTGAAAACAATTCCAATGGATAATAGTTTTTGACTTGGTGCTGCCATTTTAGTAGAAATGGGCTTAAGGCCATTTTGTCTGTATTCCGAATACTGTTTTTTTCCAAATGAAGTTGAAACTTTGTTTTTTAGCTATGATTTTGAAGAGCACCCATCTTTTAGTTTCACTATTTATTCATAGCAGATTCCCTAGGATGGATGATCAGCAAGCGTTGATGAATTTACTGTTGGTCTATCTTGTGGTACCATGCCGAGGATTTCATCATTATTTTTTGCAGTATCCTCAAAACCTAAATGTTCAAAAGGGCCGTTTTCACTTACAACTAGCCACCAAGGCCTGTTTATGATATTGTGATATAATAATGTTTTATGGACTTTGGTCTTCTGGAATTTCATAGAGTACTAAAGGATAGTCGATTCTGTCTTAATGCATGATTTTGTTCGACTACCATGTAAAATAGAATGTCATATACTATAAACAAAAAGAGAATCTAAAAAAGTTGATGGATTTTAGTCTTTATTAAAAAAATTAGATATATAAAATTAAATGCTGCTAAGCTAATTAGATATATAAAATTAAACAAGATTATCATCTCAATTACAATTATAAGGGGGATTTAGAGAGTGTTGAAAAGAAAGTGTTCTGGGCATTATCTTACAACTATTTTGGATAACGGTAATTCCCTTGTACTATGGGGAGTTTTATTTAAGATTTTCAAAACAATGGAAAAATATTTATTAAGGCTATCTAAGTTGGGACGAACTATTTGATAGACTATGTGGGCCAGTGCCCCTACTACAAATTCTAAAAAATGAAGATTATAAATTGGTAATTAGTACTTTGTCCGTCCTATATTATTTGTTACAATTTATTATTTCACATAGATTAAGAAACATTAAATAAAAGAGAGAATGCTAAATTTATCAAATTATCTATTTTACCATTGGTTTATTCAAATTAGCATTAATATCAAGTGGAAAAGTAATAAATTAAGAGTATTTTTTAGAAGATACAATTGGAAGATTAAATATAAACATCAGTAATCTTAAGTAACAAATTTTTTGGAACAATTTTCCCCCTCAAATATGACACTTATTTTGGAATGGAATGGAGGGAGTATAATTTACTAAGTTGGCCACACATAATAAATAATTGTCTTGATCTTTTTTCTTCTTTTTTTTTTCAATAAAAAAGAATATATTAATTCAAAAATCAAAGAAAACATACAAGGCGATCACAATCGATCCAGTCCACAAAAGGACAAAAGATCAAAAAACGGAAGCTACAACATCATGCTAGCAATATATTTCATAATCTTTCTATTCACCCACCCTCTATACACTATGTTTTCTATGATATTATTCACAGTTTATCCCTATCATGATAATTTTCAAAGATACTATCATTTCTTTACAACAAAACACCACGAATAGTCTCAGTAAAAACCAATTTCAAAATAGTAGCTTTCCATCCTTTCCCTTTGGTGTTTGCAATGATCCAATTTCTCTCCTTATTCTAATGCTTAGGTTCATGATTAACATTGCTCCAATGTAAGACTTGCTGCCAAATGTACTTGTGGTCGCTGCAACAGAAAACAAATGATTCATATTATCTTCAGCAATATAACTTATCTGAACAAGTGATCAAAATTGGAGATGGTCGGAGCGAACGGAGGTCCTTCGAGCAATGTTGATGTTGAGGAGGGGGTGATGTAACACCCCAATTCTACCCCTCGTAATTAATAATAAAATCAGAGTTTCAAAATTTCATTCAACAAAATTGAGGCATCACATATTCGTGTTTTCATCACTTTGCATTATAATGCACATCACAAAAATCAAAAGTCGGATATACCAATTCATATCATAATTCGTCATATAAACATATGACTATTCACAGCACAACGGATGTGTTTACAAAATATACATATCATCATGTTATCATCAATACATAAAGTTATAACTCATAAGATAGTATACATAAACTATCCTATCAAAATAATAACGTTGCCCAAAACCCGAGTGTTACTACGATCAGAGCAGAGCGACTCAAAATAAAGAGACTCGAGCTAATCCTCATCATCCTCGTGGATCACCTGCACATTACCAATATAAAGGCAACGGCGAAACAAGTAAAGGGTGAGATACTCCAAAACATATAATTAAAGGCATGATAAAATATATAAATAGTTTTGGAATTATAAATGATATAAGTTGATAAGAGTATGTCAACATATATTAAAAGCTTACATACTTTAAATTAGCATTTAGTGTATAAAATTAACACTTTAACTTCATCACATAATCATTATACTCGTATCAACACAAAGTATCCTATATCATCGCAATTCAACATCATCCATCAATTAAAACCCAACGCCAAACAACTCACCAACGCCAAACAACTCAAACATAAACATAACCGGCTCCATGAGACACGACTATGTTATGCATGTGGTACCCGTCGCTTTGTCCATAATTAGGAACATTTGACATAAAGCCCATCGTCGCTTGGCATAAAAGCCCTTGTCACCAATGCAATGTATGTGACTCGACAATAAAAATAACACAACAAAACATCATCATCGCTCATCAAAATTGACATAAAGTCCACGTCGCCATATTTATCCACATCAAGATAAACATATCATCGCATCACATATCATCAAGTATTCATTAATAAATACACTGTCGCAAACATCATGTTTAATCACACCACATCATTATCAATTAATTCACTAAATTCCAAATACGGAGAAATAGTCAAACACCAATAATCGTCGCGAAAGCCATTCCTAATAACCGGCATTAATCATAATCCTCAACATCGCAATCGGATTGTCCATACGTGTCTTAAATTGACTAAAACGCAATCCGATTCAATTTAACCGTAATTTGGCCTATTTTGGGTCGTTTCGTAAAAACTCGTAATTTTGAAAAACTAACCTCACCAATACGTTCTACACGTCAAAATTAGCTAGTACGTCAATTTTCGTTGAATTCGGAGCAACTTGCTCTATCGCCGAAATTACCGAAATCAGAAAATCGGAACATAATCGGGTTTTAAATTTAATAGGCTAACTTATGTCCTAATTATATTTTATTAATACTAATTAATAGTATGAAGAATTAAGGAAATTGGAACAAACAGAAGCCAAAAGCATAATTATGCAGAAAAACACAATTATGCAGAAAACACAAAACACAGAAAACAGAAAATGGCCAAAACGATTCCTTCATCCTAGCATCCAGGGACGGACGTCCCAAGCCTCAAACGGGGTGGAGACGGTCTCCTGGTTAGTGGGGACGGTCGCCCCACAATGTGAGGTGGGCGTCTCCCCTTGTACCATGGTCTCCAACTTCATCCCTTCCACGGTTCAACATACAGTCTGTGTTATTTTCTGGTTTTTCATAGTTTCTCAATTTCCATTTTAATACTTCTAGTTCCTATACAAGCTAGCAATGAAACACCCACAATCCATACTCCTAACTCAACCTTTCTAAGTTATTTAAACAATCGCCCAACCAAAACTCATGACTCAAAATACCAATTTTTCCTAAATCCACAACATATCTATCAAACCCTAATTATATGAAATGGAAAATCAAACCCCTTACCTCAAGTGCTTGGATGATTGCAAGATGCTCCAACAAATCCAAACTCCTAGCTTGCTCTTGCTCTTCTTCTTCTTCTTCTTCTTCTTCTTCTTCTTCCAAAACCCTCTATTTCTCTATATGTTTTTAAGTTTGGCTTTTGTGTTGGAATGGAAAGAAAATGAGGAGAAAGTGTTTTTATGATGCATTCATACTAGCAACCAAGGGTGTACACCCAATTCTCATCAATTAATCCTCACACCCCTATCTATTCTTATTAATTAACACACTAATAATATCTAATAATATTATTAACCCAATTAATTAAAATACTCCGGGGAATTAAATATCGGTCCGAATAATATTTTACCGAACCGAACGGAATAAAAACTGGACCGAACTAAACGTCTCCAAATATATTAATAGATATATCGATTAATATAAATATTCTCGTCGCCAAAATAATCGTCAAACGGTAACTCAAAAATATTAATATAATATAATATTAAATAAAACAGGGCGTTATAGGTGATGTACCTGCAAGACACTCCGATGCTAAAGTAAGTAAATGATCAATATGAGAACAAGAGAATATTAGGGTTTTGAGTGTAAGAATGTGATACCTTTCCCTCAAAGGTATGAGGGTTTACATAATGATCTTAGGAGACTCTCATTGGTTGCTATATTCGGGCCGAGATATGTGGATCTGCGAATATAGATGTCTGAGCTAACTAGGTCAAATCGGGCGATAGTTCCCGTAACTAGCCGATATGTCGAGCAAATGAGGCATAATGGTCACGGCCCTCGACGGGGAGAGTTGGTCTGATCTGCTCGACACCCGTCGAGCAAACGGGTTCTGGCTATGTGCAGAACGGGCAAATAAGGCCCTTTGAATGCCTTTTATTTTGTTCGACATGCTACTAGGTTCGAAGAGATCTCTTTCCCGTCGGCCTCTGGAAGTCCAGAATAGTAGCCCCTTAAGTCGTTGCTTCTAGGCATAAAAGTGATGACTTAAAGTCGGCCTGGGCATTGAGGGGGAAAGTGCATTTGGTGGCGTTTGTTATCTGTGATAGAGACGTTTGTGATTTTTACGAGGACGTGCTCGTACGTTATTTATTCGTTTGTTTGCTCATAGTTTTGAGCTACTTTACAAGTTTGTTTTTTCTTAGTGTTTGGGAGGTTTGCTCGTATGTCTTTACTAGTGTGGGGTGACTAGTCGAAGGGTGTCAGTTTGTCTGTCGGGCTTGGTGCGGAACTCAAGTCTTGATTAAAGTCCTGAGGTCGGTGGTGCGAACGTCCCATCGCGAGCTGGGTGTTCTGTCGGGCGAGGTACTTAGACAATAGGGCTCGTTTGAGTCCCCTATGTTGAGGTGAGGATCTGGCTCATTATATATGTGGAGCGAGGGTCCCTTAATGCCGTGTTTCCGGCGCATCGCTGGTACCGAGGCGAGCGCTTGGTGTCAAACTCTTATTGCTCGGAAGATATTATGAGGCATGTTGAGTGTCGTGCCTTAACTATAATATTGTTAGTTTTTCGGCGTTTTATGATTGCGAAAGTTCTTCCCTATGTAGGTTTTTGAGATAGTATGCCCCTTTCCGTTTTTGCTCGGATTAGGGTCCGCTCGACAGTTGTGTTCACGGGAACGATGTCCGCGTTGTGTTTGTGGGAACATGTGCGCCAGGTAGTTGTGTTCACGAGGAACATATGTCTGCCAGGAAGTTATGTTCGTGGGGGACAATTTGTGTGCCAGACAGTTGTGTTCATGGGGAACATATGTCTGCCAGGTAGTTGTGTCTGCGGGAGACGATTTGTGTGCCAGGCAGTCGTGTTCACGAGGAACATATGTCTTCTAGGCAGTTGTGTCCGAGGGGGACGATTTGTTTATGCCCGCCCGTCGGGGAGGTTGGTAAGGTCATTTATGCTACAATGTCAAGCATAATTGGCTTCCTCCTTCTCCTCGTATCGCACGTATGTTTGGGCCTTGAGGAGGAGGACATCCAATGTTGTCGGTGTTTCAATGCCAACTGCTTTGGTAAAGTCGTTGCGGGAGGATAATCCTCGTCCAAACAAGTACTTCTTCATCTCATTGGTTGTGGAGACCTGAACGACCTCCTTGTTGAACCTCTCGATGTATGTTTAGAGAGATTCGTCTTCTCCTTGTATGATCGCTTTTAGCGAGGCCTCTGTCTTTGAGTGACAACAAGAGGCAGTGAAGTGCCTTGAGAACATCTTCCCCAATTTCTTCCATGACGCGATAGACTCGTTGGGGAGGCTTTTGAACCAAGACATTGCCCCTTTCCTCAGAGTTATTGGAAACAATATGCACTTGATGGTGCCCCTAACAACTTGGTAGTCGAGCAGGGCGTCAATGTTTTCGACGTACTCGTCAGGATCAGTTGTGCCATCATACAGTCCGAGCTTCGGATAAGAACATCCATGATCTCCCGACAAAGAGGACAATGATGCTCATTTCCGTCGCATCGACTTGGAGAGAGAGAGGGAGAACAATTGTTCTTGATGCGCTAGGGTGGAGAAAGGTTTAGGTCACAGGGGCGACGTGCCTCGCTCTTTGGTGTTGGTTGTGGGGTATGGTTTTCTTAGGTCTCTGAGGTGGAGACGAGGGATTCTTTTCCAGAGCCTCGTTACGTTGACCTTGCTGGAGGAGGTTAGTGTGATTAAGGGCGGACAAGATTGCAGCTAATACAGGATCTTTGTTGGTCGGTAATGGTACCGAAGGAGGAAAGGTGATGACGTCGTCTGCCCGGTTCTTGGATTTTTGATTATCCAAGGGAGAATCTTGGTCGCCAGCTTCATCGGAAACGGGGGAGGCGGTCCTACGATCCCTGTTATGCACGAAATCCTCGAGATGAGGAAAGGTGTCGTTCCTGTCTGTCTTGTGGATAGGCGAGATGATGATCTTGTTCAAAGCGAACAGATCGTTGCTTTCATCCATCTTCTTGGAGGTGTTGAGGTATCTTTGGTCTTCTGGACTCTTGATGTGGAATGAAGACGAGGAAGATAGATTCCCGCAAGCGGCGCCACTAATTTGAACAAGTGATTAGAATTGGAGATGGCTAGAGCGAACGAAGGTCCTTCGAGCAATGTTGATGTTGAGGAGGGGGTGGTGTACCTGCAAGACACTCCGATGCTAAAGTAAGCGAGTGATCAAGATGAGAATAAGAGAATATTAGGGTTTTGAGTGTAAGAATGTGACACATTGCCCTCAAAGGTATGATTATTTATATAATGATCTTAGGAGACTCTCATTGGTTGCTATATTCGAGCCGAGATATGCGAATCCGCGAATATAGTTGTCCGAGCTAACTAGGTCAAATCGGGTGATGGTTCCCGTAACTAGCCGATATGTCGAGCAGAGGAGGCATAACGGGCATGACCTTTGACGGGGAGAGTTGGTCTGATCTGCTCGACACCCGTTGAGCAGACAGGTTCTAGCTATGTGCAGAACGGGCAGATGAGGCCCTTTGAATGCCTTTTAGTCTATTCGACATGCTACTAGACTCGAAGAGATGTCTTGCCCGCCATCCATTCGGGCAATCCAGAACAATAACAAATGCTGCAGGTGCTATCACGAATAACATTGAATCTTTTCAGTCTCTCCTTAGTGGGCAAATTGCCATGGAGATCAAACTTCTAGGTCTAACATTATTCCCACGGAAGGTATTATCCCATTTCACTCTAGTACCATCATCTATAAGCTCAACATAAACTCTCTTGACTGAGAAATTTCCTCTAATAATCATGCTATCCCACAGAACTTGAATCTTAGTAATCTGTTATTTTTTCTTCATGATATGATTCATAATCCACGATCAGGTGGCTCTAGGCTCCATATTCAGCATATTGTCTTGATCTTATTACATGTGAAGACCTGAAGTAATAGTTTTTGAATGTATTAAGATTGTGAACACATTCATGAAAGTCTCATTTATTAGATATTTTAATTATATCATTTTATTTCATTTTAAAGATAAATTTGGAGATTCATTCGCAATGTTGTAAGGGGCTAGATTGACAATGCCTTACACCTTAAATAGTAAAAAGATTTTTCTCAAAATGAAAAAATCATGTTGCAATATTTTTATTGAAATTGAAAATGAGAACAATTATTAAATATATTTTTTAAAAATATTGGAGGGATAAATTGCAATGTATAATTATGCTTTGAAAAATAATTGTTAAATATATTTAAATTGTTATATATAAATTGCTCTCACTACTCAATAATTCCGGGTCGCTGTCTAAGTATATTCCTGCTCATTATTGAAGCTTCGATGAGTTACAGAAAGGGACAGTCAACTAATCCATTGATTTGATCTCTTAAGAACTTGTGTCTAAACAATGGTCCACTGCATAAAGTTAACATGTTTTAGGTGATTTTTTCTGTTCCGGTGCCATACTGCCATGTTATGTTGTTTTGCCAATATGGCTTGGGGCATTTCCTATGACTGTGTTTTAATTTATTAATTTTTTTGCCGTTTTTTACGAAAGAAAAAAAATCGGCAATCAACTCACATATCATATGTGAATTCACACATAACAATTGAAAAGAGAGACAAAGGAAGAGACATAGCTTTGTTCCCACTTCCCATCCATGTTTATCACACAATCAAACAGGGTTCATAAATGCCATCAGCAACAGCCAAATGCAAGAAAAAACCTTTGACACCATCTCCACTCCATTTCTTCACAATTATTTTAGGTAGTTTTTAGGTTATTATTTTTTATTTTTTTGAAAATTAAAAACCAAAAAATAAAAAAAATTGACAACTTTTTATTAGTATCATATTTTTAATTTCGTGCAACTTTAAAATATAAAAATAATGTATATAAATTCTTATTCTATGAATATAAGGGTATGTTTGGTAAAAAACAACGGTTGACTAATAAGTTAAGTTAATAGCTTATAATTTATAATTAATGGCTGATGACTGATAGTTTATAGTTTATAATTGATAGTTGAGATTGATAATTGATAAGCTAATTGAAGTATTTGATAAAATTAGCGGTTCAGTTAACTTATAAATGTAAAATGACATAAAAGTATTTAATATAATTATTCTATTTTAAATTAAAATAAATTATAAAGGATAAATGTGAGTTTTTAATAAAATAGTAAGGATAAATAAAAAAGAAAAAAGAAAAAAATTATAAGTTGTAAGTTAAAACACTATTTAAAATAAGGTTTGAAAAAAAACTATAAATTATTAAAATAAACTATAAGTTTATGATCAAAAAATCATTATCAAACAAGTAAAAAATATCATTTAAACTTATAAACTATAAGTTATAAGTTATAGATTAAAAAATGTGTCTTATTAAATAGAGTCTAAATATATCTATTAAATAAGTTTTTACATGTAGTTGCTGAGGTACAATAGTTTGAGAGAAAAAAAATCTACATGTAAGAATTGCAAGATATTCTATGTTTTTCATATAGTCAACCTTTCTAATTCTAGAATTTATAGAAGATTTATTGGGCAGGAACTAGCGAGCTAAAAAGTTATTTCTCCAATTTCATGATTAAAACAAGAGAGTAGAAGAAGACTAATTCTCCATCAGATCGTGGAGGCGATAATTTTTTCTTGCACATCTCATAGGTCACATGTGATAAATGTAGGCATGATAACGAGAACAAATTTAATCATTATCAATCGTGCCTCCTAAAACCAGCCCGTCTCCATTCTCAAACCTAATTAAGGGTAAAATTTGGTCCTGTGCCCCATCTCCATTGAGAAATGGATTTTCCTGCCCTACTTCATCTCGAAAGTCAGTTGAAGGTAAAAATCGATCACCCCGCTCCTGTCTCCAATGAAGAACAAATTTTTCTGCCCCGCCTAACCCCAAACTCAGTTGGATGTAAAAATTGGTCTTATATCCCTGTCTCTAATGAGGAACATGTTTCTCTACCTTATCCCCAGTCACACAAATTATAGTTTTTTTTAAAAAAATACTTTTTTCTTCATAACAATAGAAATCAACAATTAAATTAACTAATTGATATTTTTAGAGCAATTATAATGCTTAATTATTTTTATTTAATTTATAGTTTTAAATATAATAGTTCAAATAAACTTGATATTTTGACATTAAAAAATTTGAATGAGTAGTAAAATATTTAAAATAAAAATAATACATTAAATTAATATGCAAAGGCGAGACAAATGAGGATGTATCAACATCCCTCACTTCAGCCCACATAATTTAAAATCGATTTTTTGGTGTTAAATTCAAAACATGAGCAGCCAAGTCCAATCGGTACCAAATTTATTTGTCATATCTAAATAAATAAGATAAATTATTAATTTTAATTAGGAGTAACTCAAATCCTACCAATTAGAGGATCTATTATGCGCTTTACTCGACTTTTTATATTTAGAGCACTTGCGTGGTATTTTAACTTAATTCTTATTGTTTTATCATAGATCATCTCATTCTAATCTTAATAACATTATTCTAGTC
Source organism: Vicia sativa (assembly GCA_021764765.1). Lineage (NCBI taxonomy): Eukaryota > Viridiplantae > Streptophyta > Magnoliopsida > Fabales > Fabaceae > Vicia > Vicia sativa. The sequence goes on from CM038796.1 coordinate 231,116,660, forward strand.
TATTACATTTTCATCTATAAAGTTATTTAAAACATTAAATTAACAAAATAAAATTTATTTTATTTATTTTTCATTTTTTAAAAAATAAATTGTAAAACTAAAACACAAAACTTGTTAATCTCTTTTCCCGTTTTTCCTGTCATTTCTTTCTTATTTGTATTGGACAAAGCACAATGTAATTATAAAGTAAAGTAAAAAAGTAGCTATTGTTAATTACATTTAAATTTTATCTAAAAATCTATCCAATTGAGATTTCTGGTGACGTGGTCCAATGTAGTAAATGATGAGTGGTCACCTCTAGAATTGAAATGCTTGTCCGAATCCAATCCCATAATTTCAATTCTCCACTACGCTCTCAATCACCCACATCTCCTCTTTAACCAATTATAATAATAATTTTCATAGTCATATATTTAATCCCATAGTCATCAATTATAATTTCCCATTCCCCATATACTTACAAAAAATATTAACACTAGATTAATAGATGACATCTCATTTATTTATTTTTAATAGATAAGATTGTAACTATTAAATTAATAGAAAAAGACTAACACTTCAATATTATAAAAATCATTTACTTGAATATGTAATGTAATTACTATTTAATTATCTAAAAAGTTATTCATTTTATTGAGTCTGCATCCTAATTTATTCATTTTAAAGGATAACAATTCCATCAAATTGAATATAAATTATAAAATTTCATTGAGTATATAGTTATTATTCAATTACTTACTTCTTATGAATAATAATATTGAATATTTTAGATTTATGGATATAACTTTTAAAAGTATTAATTTTATAATCTAAAAATAAGTAGTAGTGCAGTTTATTACTCGTACTTTCTATTTTTGTATTGACATAATTTTAATTATATAAAAATTGTTGTTATAAGATAAATTTCAATTTATTTAAAAAATAATTAATTTTTTTTTACAAATATTTTTAAAACACTCTTGATCAAAATGTTTTATTTTAACTATGATGACAAATATTTTAATTTAAAAAAAGTTTAATAAATATATAGTGTAAAATCAATTTATATATATTTTTTTTAAAATAAAATATTGATGTGTCTTCATACATCCTAGTTGTAATTAATTTATGAATCATCCATTTTCTATTAAAAAATCACAATAATAAATTTTGTAAGTCAAATGCAAGTCAAATGTTTATAAAAATATTAACCCTTAATTACTTGTTTCAATTCCTTTAATAGATAGTTAATTAAATTTATTATAAGTTTCCAATTTATATTGATCCATCTATATCCCCATTCCCACCAAACAAAAAGCATCATCACTGAGAAAACAAAGGTTGTTACATTTTCATTAATTTATTCCCTTCTTCTTCCTCTTCCATACATTACTTACACACTCTCTCTGTTCCATTTATTCATTTTTCATGGATCTCTGCACATTCCCATGTCCTGCTTTTATCAAACCTTCTCATCCTAAAACAACACTTTCTCACTCTTCACCTCAAAACACTCTTCATTTTCTCTCTCCCTCCCAAAACAAACTGCAAAAAAAGAGACTTCATGCTTCACTTTCAGAGACGGGTGAGTACTATTCACAAAGACCTCCAACTCCATTACTTGACACCATTAACTATCCAATCCACATGAAAAATCTCTCAACCAAGGTATTATCGTTACTAATTAAAATTAATGTCATTGTTCTTACTTTTTTATAACCTTGATGTTTGTTTGATTCAGGAACTGAAACAACTTGCGGATGAGCTTCGTTCTGATGTTATTTTCAGTGTTTCAAGAACTGGAGGTCATTTAGGTTCAAGTTTAGGTGTTGTTGAACTCACTATTGCTCTTCACTATGTTTTTAATACTCCTCAGGACAAGATTCTCTGGGATGTTGGTCACCAGGTTCGTCTTATTATCTATGTTTCTTGACGATGATTTTAACTTTGATGCTTTGTCTAATTTGATTTTTTTTTAATTTGATTTTCTAGTCATACCCTCATAAGATACTCACTGGTAGAAGAGATAAGATGCATACTATTAGACAGACTAATGGATTGGCTGGATTTACAAAACGATCTGAGAGTGAATATGATTCTTTTGGTACTGGTCATAGTTCAACTACTATTTCTGCTGGACTTGGTAATTCTTCTCTCTCTACTATCTGCCTCTAAAAGACTATTCACCACCGACACTTTTTGAAGCAAGATCGTAAAAAAAAACAAGTTGGGCCTTTTTTTTGGGGCCTGAATTGTAATTTTCATGTTTTTGTGCATGTGTGTGTATAAATATATGAAATTATCATTTTTCCTTTGGTAGGATCTTATCTGCTGTGCTAATGATCCGGGTTTTACGATCTTTCACAAGTTGACCGATCCTACTTAAATCTCGTGCTTGACTACATTGCATGCCAGCGTCAATTATGTGTTTCTTATCCGTGTTTGTGTCAATGCTTCATAGTTTAAGACAATGATTTTTCAGGCAACATATAGTATTTACATGAATGAATAATAGAATTGGAAGATGGTATGAGTTTTTTTCTTTTCAGTGAGTGCAGTCATGTGATATTTTGATTTGGATTTATTTTTGGCAATTCATTTTGAACAAATAGGAATGGCTGTTGGGAGAGATCTGAAGGGAAGAAAGAATGATGTAGTAGCGGTTATTGGTGATGGTGCTATGACAGCTGGTCAAGCTTATGAAGCGATGAACAATGCTGGATATCTTGATTCTGACATGATTGTTATTTTGAATGACAACAAACAAGTTTCGCTACCAACTGCTACTCTTGACGGACCTGCAGCACCTGTAGGAGCTTTGAGTAGTGCACTTAGTCGGTTACAATCAAACAAACCTCTTAGAGAATTGAGAGAGGTTGCCAAGGTGAGTAATAATATCCTCCAATGAGTTGCCTCGAATGCAGCAACAGAAGTATAATTGAAGCTTCTTCTTGACAAATTGATATTTTTTTATAGGGAGTAACAAAACGAATTGGAGGCCCTATGCATGAATTGGCTGCAAAAGTTGACGAGTATGCTCGTGGTATGATCAGTGGTTCTGGATCAACACTTTTTGAAGAGCTTGGACTCTACTATATTGGTCCTGTTGATGGTCATAACATTGATGATTTGGTTGCCATTCTCAGAGAAGTCAAAAGTACTAATAGTACTGGTCCTGTATTGATCCATGTTGTCACCGAAAAAGGCCGTGGGTATCCTTACGCAGAGAAAGCCGATGACAAGTACCATGGTAATGGGCCTTATCCATTTCTCGAGTTTCTTTTTCATAATTCACTAAATAAATAGGTCACCCGTTGGTTTCTGATATTTAATGTGACGCTCTCAATTTGAGTTTTGGACAATTATTATCCATTTTTTTCCTTGAGAAGCATGTTCGATTATATCAATGAAAATCTACTTATTTAGTGACCTATATGCTTTGACTTGCTATATTCCTCACAGATATGTGAGTTGGTTTTCTTTTGTAGGAGTTGCCAAGTTTGACCCTCCAACTGGAAAGCAATTCAAAGCCAAGGCTGCTACGCAGTCTTACACAACATACTTTGCAGAGGCTTTGATTGCAGAAGCTAAAGCTGACAAAGACATTATCGCAATCCATGCTGCAATGGGAGGTGGAACTGGCATGAATCTCTTCCATCGTCGATTCCCAACACGATGCTTTGATGTTGGGATAGCAGAACAGCATGCCGTTACATTTGCTGCAGGTTTAGCTTGTGAGGGCCTTAAGCCTTTCTGTGCAATTTACTCATCGTTCTTGCAGAGGGCCTATGATCAGGTAGGATAAGAACTTCTCTCCTTAATTGCTAAATTTATGCAGCATGAGTTCTATACTTTTAGTTTCAGGACATGATTAGTGCCATTAACTTTGAAAATTGAAATCAGTGCTCAAAGTATGAATCCCATGTCTATACCACAGGTGGTACATGATGTAGATTTACAGAAGCTGCCTGTAAGATTTGCAATGGACAGGGCTGGATTAGTTGGTTCAGACGGTCCTACGCATAGTGGTACTTTCGACGTCACTTTTATGGCATGCCTCCCCAACATGGTGGTGATGGCTCCTTCTGATGAAGCAGAGCTTTGCCACATGGTTGCCACTGCAGCAGCCATTGACGATCGTCCCAGTTGTTTCCGATACCCGAGGGGAAATGGCATTGGTGTCGAACTCCCAACTGACTACAAAGGCATCCCTCTTGAGGTAAAGTTAGGATTATATCCCCATACTCATGCATACATATCTTCATGTAACATTTCAGGCATAATATAACAGGGTTATATATTTTTAATCTTTATAAAATTCATAAATTTTTAAGTTTGGTTCCTACATAAATTTTTTTAATTTTTACTTTTTATATTGCTTTATAGGTACCAAAAAATGTCATAATTTTATACGACAAAACACATTTTTTAAACCTATCGAATACAAATGACTTGATATCTGTGTTCTGGCATTTGAACAGATTGGGAAAGGTAGGATACTAATTGAAGGTGAAAGAGTAGCCCTCTTGGGATACGGAACAGCCGTTCAGAACTGTTTAGCCGCGGCTTCCTTAGTGGAACGTCATGGCCTGCGCTTAACTGTTGCCGATGCCCGTTTCTGCAAGCCATTGGATCGATCTTTGATTCGTAGCCTGGCAAAATCACACGAGGTTTTGATCACAGTAGAAGAAGGATCAATTGGAGGATTTGGTTCTCATGTTGCTCAATTCATGGCACTTGATGGCCTTCTTGATGGAAAATTAAAGGTAAAAAAGTCAACAGGTTTTTTTCCTTCTCTCTTTTCAATTCATCTTAAAACAGTTACTAGTCACCAATTTAAAACTCATATGTTTTGATTTGCATTACAACTACGCAGTGGAGGCCGGTGGTTCTTCCCGACCGTTACATCGACCACGGAGCCCCTAATGATCAATTGTGTATGGCTGGTCTTACACCCTCTCACATAGCAGCAACAGTGTTCAACATACTTGGACAGACAAGAGAGGCACTAGAGGTCATGTCATAAGAAAAGAATAAGAATACAAAGGGATTGAATTTGCAACTCCCCTCGATATATACACACGCATTATATGGTTAATTCATTTTGTGTAACGTGACGAATTAACAATGTAAATTATTCCAAATAGTTTAATACTGACAGATAATCACAACTAACTTGCCTAAACAATTTGCGTGTTTAAATGTGATTTTGTAGAAGATTATTGCACTGATAATCTGTTTTCTCCCACTCTAAATTTTATTGCACAGATAATATTAAAAAAAAGCACTTATGTGTAACATGACATAACGTAAAAGAATTGATTATGTACTTTTTCAGTGGCGCACTTTGTGCCATGGAAAATCCATTACGCCATCTCAGATTAGTAGAAAGTTTAGATACGTTATTTAAACATATGAAGAGGACAAGACATAACTTGCATCACAAGTGTCCCAATCCATAATCAATATTTCAATTGAAAGAATAGATACATATCAACAACAAATAGTGTAGAAGTAGAATCTACATTATGGAACATGCATTTGGGTTTTCATCACTGAACATCGTCAAATCTTCTGTTTCTATGCAACAATCATTTTCAAAGGGAAATGGAGGTATTATAACTAATCTGTCTGATTCACTGTTTGATTCCTCGTCATTGATGGACAGAATCTCAACTTTTTTTCCTGTCTTCTTTTTTAATTTCTTCAATACTTTTTTCGGATCGATTCGGCCCGTTACCCCCACCATGTGTTGGTTCATGTCAGTAATGAACTTTTCCACTCCTAATCAACAACAAAAAACATGGTTGCACAATTATTCTATACTGCATATAATTTTTACACTATAGAAGACATGAAATAAATACCTTTACATTTGGAGATGGCTTTTGCAACGGTTCTTTCACAAGCGTTGCAATGCATTGAAACCTTGAATTCAACAACTATTAATTTATTTTGTTCAACTTTTTTGTTCTTTCCCATTGAATTGAAATGTTCAAGTGTAAATGTGACACTGCCATGCAAAAGAGAAGAAGAAATGGATTTCAGAAAGTATTGTGTTGAAATTTGAGGACGGGTTATTTCAGTTGGTTGATTTTGTAGGAGCAGTTAGTTACATCGGTTGATACTTTTCTGTTTTCTTCTTAAGGTTTAATTTTTTTTTTAATGAAGTATCAACGTTAGTATTTTTCAAATGAGTTATAGTTTAAGAGCACTGTTAAAATCACAACTGTTCATAAATTTCACAATGTCATTTTGTTAAATATTTGTAAAAATTTAATTGACTCTAAAATATTTTTTCATAACATTAAAAGGGATATGCAAATCAATCATCACTATTAATTCAAGTACATCAAACTATAAATTTTTATTGGTTGACTCTATAGAAATATTTTATAATCTCAGTACATAATTATTAAACTCTAAAATTAATGTCAATTGTGTGGATGTGTCGTGGAGGATTTGTTATAAGTTATGCGTGATTGCTCGAAGGTGCGTAGGCTTTAGTTACAGCAGGTGCCACATGTTCTCAAATCCACCTTGTTTAAGCTTAAAGACGTGGATGGATATGAATTTGACTTATACCAATAATTGGAGTAGTTTCTGGGCGACAGGATGTCATAAACTATGGAAATGACGGAATTTGGAGTTGCATGAACCAACGTTTACTAGACCTTTTAATCAACATCATCATGTATCGTTGGTTCAGAAGGCTTATCACCAAGCCATACAGAGTAGTTCCATAGGCATGAATACGGTAAGGCGACAGGTCTCAATAAAGTGGGTGCCTCCGGCGCCAGGTTGGATCAAGCTCAATACAGATGGATCTTGTAGGGTAGACAATATTGTCGGATGTGGTGCAATTCTTAGAGATGGTAACAAAGAGTGTAAAGGTGGACTCTATAAATATTTAGATGTTTGTAGTAGTTTAAAGGCGGAGGTTTGGGGCCTCTATCATGGATTGGTTCATGCTCGGGACTTAGGGTATCGAAAAGTGGAACTGAATGTGGATTCTTTGGTATTGATTGACATTTTAGATACCAAGAGGGTGCCGACTATGGAGTGTTCTTCGCTGGTTCACCAAATACGGGTAATCATTGTGGAATTTCAACAGGTGAAATGGCATCACATTTTCAAGGAAGCTAATAAATGTGTTGATGTTCTGGCCAAGTTTGGAGCTGTTAGTTTCGATAGTTTAATTTTTGCTGATGTTTTTCCTAATTTCATTAGGCATGTCTTATGGTTTGATAAGTCAGGACCTCCTCTCTATATGTCTGTTTGTCTATAATCCTTTTCTGTGGGCTTAAACCCTCTTTTTCCTCAAATAAAAATTAATGCATATAAATCAATTATTTTTAAATTTAAATTGATTTTAATTAATATAACGGTGTAAAACAGTTTTACACGTCATTTAATCATAACTGTCAATTTTTTTATAATTTTTTGACTTTTGCTTTATTGACATTCAAAGTATTACATATAAGTGATTGTGTAAATTTTTTTTACACATATAATGCATATCCATTAATCTCTTTTAAAATTTAGCTTAAGATTTAATTTATATACACAATTTGTAGGGATGACAATTTTAACTATTCCTTGTGGGTACTTGATCTTACCGGTGATTAGCATAAGTGACCGACAACACGTCCAAAGTCTTGAACGATCAGCAGAGAGATGTGGGTGTACCTGTAGGCATTCTGATGCTTAAGTTAGTTCGGGTGATGAGGTAAATGAAAATGGTTAGAGAATAAGATACTTGACCCTTTAACAAATGTGAGTATTTATAGTAAGCCTCCAACGCTTGGTCAATGGTCTCTGTTATGGGCTGAGTGTTCATGGGCAAAATGAATGAGTGTCAGGATTCTCACATGAAAGTAAAGATGAGCAGCACATGCTCATCGCTCTGTGTCAACAGTTCCGCAATTCACGGGTAGTGGATGAACTTGCCTGTTATGAAGGGCATAATAGTTCCTCCACTCGCACGAAATGTGCAAGTTCAGTTGGTGACGTGTCCTTAGGTGAGGAGCACGTGAGAACATGCTCTCCATTAACCCCAACGAATTGGATCATCACTCTGGGTCATCTTTGACATAGATATGGATTAGGCTGTGCTCGACGTTGGGTCAGCCACAAGCCTAACCCAGAACTGTCATATTTTATTAATTGTTTAATTTTTGCATTCAAAGTATTACATACGACTGATTGCGTAAAAAAATTTACACCGATAATACATATCAATTAATCTCATTTAAATTAAGTTTAAGATTTAATTTATACACACTTATTCATTTAATTCAATTGTACCAAATAAAGTAGTATATTTAAAAGATATGCACATTTGTAGGGATGACAATGTTACCTATTTTTTGTGGGTACTCTAAAAATACATGGATTTAGATAATTATCCAATAAAATAAGTGGGTATAGGTACGAGTACGAGTACCTTAGTACCCACCATACTTCATACCCGCACTATATATTATACACATGCTAAATTATCAATTTTATGAAATACATAACTATTAAAATTATACTCATTTTAATATTAATGTTTGTTTGTTTCTTTACTCAACAATCACATTTTTAAAATCTAAAAATCGAGCGAAGATTACATAGTCACGATCTAAGGAAAAAAAAATTGCAAAGATTACACATTCACGATCTAAGGAAAAAAATGTGCAATATGGACATGGACAATGAAACATGCATAAGAACGAAAGACATTAAGTTGAACATGAAGTGTCCATGTGTCCCAAAATAGATGATACATTCACACATTACAAACGTAAATAAATTAATGAGACATCATTTTCGTAGAAAAGTATTCTTATTTAACCAACTCTAAATCTTTTTAATTAATCCATCATCCAATTAAATCTTTTTCAAACTTATGAACTAATAAAATATACAACAACAAATATTTTTGAATAATATTTGTTAAAATATACAACAACAAATCTTCCAAAAATCAAACATCAAAATGCATAGATTCACTCACAAGTCTTGATTTGCAAACTGAGGCCAGATGGTACACACACATGCTGGAACATCTTGTCCCATATATTGTTTCTACACAAAATATATCTTGTACTTATGTTATTTTACCTAATATAGTCAATCAAAATGAACAACACCATGAAATCCCTAAAGTCAAGACTTGAGTTTGCACTCTCAAAACTTTCTTCAGGAGTGGATCACTCGACAAAACCTACACTTGGACCGATCTCATAACTTCAACTTTAACATTCCTTGCTTCATAAGAGATAGCAAGGACTTGTGGGGGAGGAGGGACTCTTATGTGCTAACCAAAGACCTAACAAAATCATCCCAATATAACAGCTCAATCCTTCTAAATCTCTCCACTTATTGACGTACATGAGGACATTCTCTCTTGAGCATCACATAGGAGTGCACCTTAATTGTTCATCTCCACCGCTGAAGTGAGTAACAACTACTCCCTCATTAGTAGAGTTTTTGTCTTTCGTAGAAATCGAACCCTGTATTCCGGAGTTCAAGTACATGTTCAATCCATTCCCACTATCAATTGAACATGTACTTGAACCCCAGAGTACAGGGTTCGATTCTTTCACGTCCATACTTAGATTGTTTCATCTATATCAAATAATGACTTAAAATATTAAAATATCAACCTTACAATACCCCTCTTGAATTATTGAAGACATGCACTAAAAATCTATATATGATCACATATTTTGTTATTGCGCCTAGAGTGCAGATAAAATTGGTAACATCTAAGTACTTTTATTTATGTTATATTTTTTCATACTAGTTATGTAGCTTAACTATTTCAAATTTTCTAACCATTTGGTAATCATGCCCTACCTGTGTCAATTTTTAATTTCACACGAAATGTATAACACTAGAATGAAAATTTCTTAACTTCAGATAATTTTATCTTTGAGATTAATATTTATGAATAGATTGTTTTTTAAAAACATGCATAAAATAAAATCTAATCAATTTGTTATGTTAGTTTATAATAGATATCCGCTACCTGTGCGTAAAAAAAGTCACAGATAATCATATAAATTTAAAGTGCCTGTCTTTTTTATTTGTAATGGAGCATATTTTAAAAATATTAATGGTAAATTCACATTATTGGGAAAAGTAAAATAGGTATGTTAAACGATCATATATACTTTATATACAGTGTGACATTTTTTGCCCTGTATATTATTGCTTTTTACTAGCCTCACTGCGCTGGAATGTTAAAATTAAAGAGGCCAATTTTTGAGAAAATATTGGGGCATTCGGAGAATCGAACTCCGGACCTCTCGCACCCAAAGCGAGAATCATACCACTAGACCAAATGCCCTCGATGATGCTAATCGTAACATGATAATATATAATGTTTAAGCGTAAAATGTATTTTTGGGCCATTTAGATTGAAACTTTGGTTTTCGATTTGTTTAATCTATCAAATTTTTCTTGAAAAATGCTCAAGATGCCAAAGTGTAAAGACTAAAAGCCTCCAACACAAACACCAGCAACAATCATATTGCTTATGTGATGTTTCAAATATTCTGTAGTATATTCGAAACTCTTATCGTTACTTCTCCTTTAATATTTGAAGCTCATATAATTTCTTCTCCTTTAATATTTGAAGTTTATGCTTTGTTATTTTAATATCAATTAGTTGTTGTCTACTCATTTATTTACTCACAGTTAATATGAAAAGTTAAGGGCTTTATTTTAATCACTTTTTTAAAATTTTATTTTTTCTTCAACGATAACATGTTTGAAGAAATAATCTTTTTTCTATTTTTTGTTCAAAATAATATTTATGTTATGTTCTGAATGAGAACAAGATGATGATCCAAAAATTTAAATTCACAAGTGGAGTTAGAAAAATTATAAAGTTTGAGCAAATTTTTTAATAGTTTTAATATAATAATTTTCTAACGAATCGCAACTGATAAATGTAGTTCAAATTTTTTTCTAAAAGCTCTTACAGAAAAGAAGATGGAGAAAGACTCTTGATTATGTGCAAGAGATTTTATTTAGAGGTGGTACCAACGTTTTAATCTAATCGGGTGAATCCTTAAACATATACAAATTTAATTAATCTATTAAAATAACCTAATTAAATATAAATAAACATACTTTTATATTTTTTATATTTTTGATATTTGTGTTTTTCTAAATACATAACTAATTTTTTTTTTTGGTTTTTTAGTTCAAAATTCAGTAATTTAATTAAACTTAAAAAATGAAAACTAAGCTAGATAAAAAGTAGACTAAGGGGTGTAAAACAAATGAATGGGTGTAAAGAGAAGTGAGTCATAACTCTTAGCCCCAACCCAAACTAACCTTAAATCACAATTAATTAAATAACTAAAATAAGTCCCAAAAGACTCAAAGTCCCAATTGTTGTATCATTTCACCACTTTGAAGCTCCTTCGCCATGCTTCGGTCGAAATGTTATATGACTTCTTCATCGACGACAACTTGTCTACTTCAAATATTTTCTTCAAAGATCCTCTTGCCATTTCTTATTCCTTTTGAGTTTCGAATTTACAGCTAACAACTTCTCACTTTTTGCACTGGAAATTGTCATTTGTGCGGTATTAGGCCTTTTGTCGTCCCAATTTTCTACATGAACTTCTTATTGACTGAAAACATGAGAACAAAGCAAAAGAGCATAGAAGAAACTTAAATAATAAAAACACACAAGAAACTAAATAGAAAACAAGCTTGAAAAAACACGCATTTACCACCTATCAAGGAACGAGGATGCAAGTCTTACTTCTTCTGCAGATATCTTGATAGTCTGAAATTGCTCTTCCCTTATCCGAGAAAGGGAGAAAAGATTATCCCTGGTCCTTGAGTCATAAGAGGTTTGTGTCGAGGTTCCACATCTCAAACTACTTTTGTTGATCTAGCTTAGTATGTGAAATCTCTTTCCCTCAAAGGGATGTTAATCCAGTCTTGATGGCTCGTCCGAGTCCGAGGATAAGTAGTGATTTCTGCTCAACAATTCTTGACGAGGATTACTCTTATTTTTCTAGGCTTCCTAGAAATTCACTTTGGGCCTAATTGGATGAACAAGCTTACCACGTCCAAGGTTGCTTTTGATAAAGCTCTTCAATAAGTTGAACATGTTTATTCAAATATTCCTATCTATTGAACTTAGGTTTGCCTCATCCAAATGATTGTATAATGGTGAAGTGGTATTTCTAGATAAGTAGTTTCCTTTTTCTTTTTTCTTGTTCAGGTTGGATATCTTGAGTTTGGCTTATGTAACTCTTAACCTGTAATGCATAAATATATTTGTCAGTTCGTTTTTGCTTAACTTGTATCTATGTTGATAGAGTTAGGATTTTGTTTCGCATGTGTGTGTTTATTGGACATCACTAAGGACCATGCTCCATCAAGGGTTGGTGTCCCTTCTTGTTTCCCCAAGTATAGACCTATTTCAAGGTTGACGTATTGGAAGACCTACCACTTCCTCTTGAGTGTCTAACTACCAAGAGGGAATGAACCACTTATTTGTCAATATTTAAGAATTTTTCCATGCTTGTGCGATAATGTTTGGTTAGCTTAGCTACTGGCTTTAGTGTTTGTGGATGACGACTTTGATTTCTTTGGACGTATACCATTCCTAATAAGAAGCATAAGTAATTCAGTGATAATATTTTTCTTTTATTTCAACATTATCATAATGAAGTACATTTAATATCTTTCTTTCATAATAACATGTAATTAATCAAGAATTAATAATTATCGTAGTTTTGTGGTTTGTGTCAGAAAGGAACCGACTGATAACATAACCAGACAATCTATGTCACCGCTTATTTGTTCCATGGAACTAGGCCATCTTTTCCTCAACCGTTTCTTTTGTTAGTTCCACTTGTAATAACCTTTTGGTTGGAGGCCGAACTCTGATTCCTTTCAGTTCCTCCGATAACGAGGCCATATTTATTTACATAATTATAGCTTCTCCTTCTTTCTACTCTTGTTGTGGAGCATGATAAATTGTTTTTGCCACTATCAGGAAAGTGCTTATTATGAGCGGTTAACTGTTTAGATTGTGATATTTTATTTTAAGGTGGACACAATAAGCTACAATGTCTAGAATTGCATCAAATAGGTGTCGTAAGATACATCTTTAAGAACTTCGTGATGGGAAGGTTAGGAACTGGGCATCTATAGTTCTAATTTTCCATCCTTCTCTCAGGATGACTATTAGTTCTATATACCATCATGGGCGAGTCATTGTGTTGTTAAAGTCTTGTATATTTGACCCTTCATATGATAATAACTTTTCTTTCTTTAGCCTCATTTTCGAAAAGAGATTGACATACATGATGTCGTAATAACTTCCCTCGTCAATTATAACCCGTCAAAGTTAGATATTGTTACTATTATTATTAAGGGGAATATCTCGTTTGGGATTCCCCTACCTTCTAACTATCTCAAAATTCAAGGATATGCATTTATGGATTGGCGGTTGAGATAAACCTCTCTTTTCTTTTGACAGGCATTACCTCATAATTTTTTTTATTGTGCCCATGGATGGAATGTTGGAACTTGGAGACCCCCACTCTAATTATGGAGGCAATGTACTACGCTTGCTTTTATATTCTTATTCCCTTCTGGCCTCTTTACTAGTCCCTTCAGTGACAACCTCAATTGTATTTTGGGAGAATGTCATTTCTTTGGCGACTTTTATCTATCTGCTCTTATTCCCATCTATGTATACTCAAATAGTTGCCCCTTCTTAATGAGGCCTTTGAACACATCCTTAAGTTGAGAACACTCATTTGTATAGTGGCCATGGATTTTATGAATACAAAAATACATTGACATATTCGTTCGAGCAGACTCTCTGACCGAGTTTAGGTTTCTTATTTCGGTTTCCTTAAACTCGGTGTTAACACATTATGTAAGGATCCTTTCATGGGTGGTGTTCAATGTAACAACCATTTTCTACCCCCATATAATTATGGCATACATCAGAGTAAAATAAAATGCACACATACAAGGGATGTCACATTTAAAATATACACATACATAATCACAAATCATATATATATATATATATATATATATATATATATATATATATATATATATATATATATATGTGTGTGTGCTCACAAAAATGGCATATTGGTCATGATCATAACATGTATTCAAATTCATGTTTCCATGTAATAATCCAAAACATGCATTTCACAGTGGAATAATTAATTCATAAGCAAATTATAATGATTGATATCTCATACTACCAATCATACCACAAGTACTAGGAACCAAGGCCAATCATCACATAATCTCATACATATCCAAAACCAAACAGAGTAATAACAAATATCTCTCAACAAGTCATCACATGAATCCAAATAAAACCTCGTGTTACATAGACCAGAGCAATGACTCACTACCTAAGGACAGTGAAATAAACAAGCTAAGCTTCTCCACTAGCCTCGTGCAAAACACCACTATCCTCAGAACCTGCACGTTACCCACATAGAGGCAACATCACAACAGAAGGGTGAGAATTTACATCATTATCCAAATATATATAAATTGGAAGCAATATAGAAACAACATCTATTAAATAATTATACACACTTCATGTGATATTCCAAATAATATTATTATACAAACATTCCAAGCATAACATATCCATATTTATCACAAATAGCATAAATGTCATCAATCTCATGTATGTGGTATCATCGTGAACATTATCACCTCACTTCCAATTCAATAACTTAGAATCAAAGTCACGCTTCCGATCCGGACAAGACCAAAGTCACCGATATGAACATATAGTCCACTACTTCTTTTCCCATATAGGATCAAACACATTGTGAACCCAACGTTTCATCGCTACTATTTCCATTCAATGATCAAGCCACAATATCGGAGTTCCAATTCCCCATGAATGCATGTGTAATTTAACCAAGAACATATGCAATTAAGATTATTCACTAACCTTAATCATCAAGCATATCACAATAATCCAACACATTTGAATTATCCACGATTTTGCATAATATTATGTTTCATCATCAACAAGCAATACACATAGTATTTACTATCATCATACATCACAAATAACACATAGCATACAAACCAACACATGTTTTTATCAACAATTCACCCAAAACATAACATACATACACTAATTCAAGTAGCATGTATTCATCAAAATCGCATTCAAAACCAATCCAATTCTCATCAAAACAATTATTAGAATTCATGTAAGTTAATGACAAATCATAAACAAGCAATCCCCAAAGCCAATCATGCCTCAATTAAACAATTTATTTTTCTGCACACAGGTGACCGCGCTCAGCGGCACCACGCCCGCTCAGCGGTCTCATGATTCTGCAGAAAAATCTGCAGTGTGACAGTATTGCACCAGTTGAGAATCCCACCACTAAAACAGATTATAATGCTCATTTATCACTAATTAAACATCATCTATCATGTATACACTATAGGGAACCTATTCATATCATCAAATCTAGTTTTAATCATAAAAAAAACCCAAATTACAACTTCAATTTGAGTTAACCAAAACCTAGAAATTGAGATACACAATCCTATAGTATGTTACTAATCACTACCCAACAATATACAAATGCATAATAATGAAGATTCTCCCCCCTTAACTCTTGAAGATTCTTCCTTAGGGTTTCACCTTTTCTCTTCTCTTCCTATTTCTCTTCTTTCTCCAAATGACAATTCTAACTATGTTTTTCACTTAACCCCTTACTAACTAGTAAGCTCAAATTGGGCTTAACACCTAACACCTCCTTATTACTTCTATTCTTATATTTAGGCGCAATACTAAATAATAACATTTCTACTCATAAAACCCAATTATTCAAATAACACACATTTTCAAATAATTCAAATACTCACAAATTCATAATATTAATTAATTATCATATAATATAATAAATAATAATAATTAATAAATAACTATTAAAATTTGGGATGTTACATTCAAGTAGGTGTAGGAATTCGATTTTTATTGATAGAATATCTGATCGAGTATAGGTTTCTTATTTCAGTCTCCTTAAAATTAGCGTCAACACATTATGTAAGGATCTTTTCACTTGTGGTGTTCAACGAGGTATAGAAATCGAATTTTTGTTGAGGTCTTCATTGGTTGCCCTGATCCAAGAATACTCAACCCTTTGCCTCATCCTTCAGCTAATAGGTTTTTCTTGTACTTCACATATGTTTAAACCTCTCTTAGAAACTCTTTCAAGTTGTGGTCTCCCTTACAACCCAACTTCTCTTGGAATATACTGACAGGTCCGAGCCTTCTTTCGAAGATCTAACATTTGAGGATTTCATCAGTTTCACCCAAGACTACCACTACTTTCTTAAATCTTAGATGTATGCATGCAGGTTTCTTTCTTTCCTTGAGTTACCCCACTGAGGGAGACCATACTTATCAGTTTCCTTTTCGTGACGGTGAAGTGAGCCGTAGAAGTTTGCATAACTCCAACCATAAATCTATGCTCCCATCGGGGAGATATTTCTACCAGTCTCTAGAAGAGTCTATTAGAGTGAGTGAGAATAATTTACATTTGATATCTCTATCGAAGTGGTAGTAGTTCAAACGACTGTTTACATGCTCGACATGTTCTTCAGGATCTCCGTCTCTGTTGTAATATTAAAGTTGAGGGTTTTATTCCAATGATCAAGGAGTTGTTCCATCCATGATGTGAGCGCTCATATTATTATTCTTCTGAGGTGGATCCGATGTGGCTTTCTCTTTTCTTTCTTTCATGGTTAACTTATGATCTTTAGGAGGAGAGTGGCTATTATTCCTTTCTATGGTATCAGACGAAGGTGTACACTGTCTACTTTCCCGACAATGAGTAAATTTCTCTTACCCATTTCCTTACTCCATGACCTTCTATGTGGTTGCTTCTTGGATTATGTATTCTTTTAGAACAAAGTTTTGCAGGCTTTCCTCTACCTAAGTAAGTCTATCAGTGACGACATAGAAGTTTTACTGTTGGATCGTTCTGAACATGACACTCAATAGTTCACGAGCGGCTTCTAATCCTTAATTCGCTTGCAAAAGTTGGAAGCCATGAAGTATTTCCCTTTCAGTGGCTATGGGAGGCACCTCTGGTCAGAGTGATGATCCTCTTACGAGAAATTATTGAGTGTTAGGTGCGAATTGAGGAGGCTGAGGAGCTCGTTGGATTGTTTTTTGTTGTGCCGAATTTGGTTGGGGAGGAAGAGGAGTAGGTAGGGGCAATTTTCTATGGTGTTGGGTGTTGCCGTAGTTAAACTTGTGCGCTGGAGCGAGTAATTTTCGGTAGTGTCGTTGCTTGGTAGCTCTGGTGAGGTGGAATTTGGTTGAAAATTCAGTAGAAATGACCTGGAGCAGAGATTAGCGTCTTCACTGGGATGGATCTAGGTATGAGACAAGAAATCATGGAGACCGTAGGATTCTTGTGTTGTTTTCCACATACGATGTCAATGTTCTGTTCAAAAACAAGGTGATGATAAAAAAAAAACTAATTTGAATTTTGTGCCTCGGCTAAGTCTTGTTTCTGCCGCAGTGGATGGAACCAACCTTCAACATTAATACTAACATTTAAATTAATATTGAGTGAAAAGGAAAATTTCAAATATTTTTCTTTTTTTATTGAGGAGTTTGCTTGATACTATTGCTCGAAGAACTATAACACAAGATATCAAATTTGTCACCGATAATCGTTAAATAGAATGCCATAATGAAATAGATTTCTTAACCCATCTCATAGTTTATTAGCGTACCACGTGAATTTCCAAAAATGCTCCTGAAAACCGAAAATATACTTCTGGTTAGCCCCTCATATCATGAAAATCACGTTGAATAGGGTTGGATGTAAATCGGAAGTATACTTCCGGTTTATACCCAACCCTTTTCAACGTGTATGTGAGACCAAAATTGAAATAAATTCTTAATATTATATTATTTAGTTTGGAATCGGAAATATATTTCCAATTTTCACCAAAATATTTTAAAATATGGTGCGTACTAAAAATATATTTCCGATTTCCAGAGACATTTTAGGGTTTTCATGAGGTGCGCCCCATCCCAAGAATGGGTTAAGAAATCTACATAATAAATTAATCAAAATTAAAAAATCACCAAAATAGAATTGTTTTGCCACTAATAAAATGTGACTAGCCTAACGTATAGCCTCCAAAAATATAAGATCGTATTGTCCATGTAAAATGTGTCAAAATGATTTAGGATATGTTTGCAGCAAAAGTGATTACAAATGGCAAACACACTTTTCCGGGGCAAATCCATATTGTGAATGTGGTATAGTGTTATTAATTAGATATAAATGTGGTTAGTATAGATATAAATGTGTAGTAATTAATATGATGTTTTAAGATGATGTGGAAACAACATATTTAGTGATTGACACTTATTAGAATTGCTTTGAAATAAATATGTGTTATTAAGGTGTTATTAAGGTTTCTTTAATAAATGACAAACCAACATCCTCTAGTAGTTAGTCTGATTAATGCAAGTGTAGACATAAATCATTAGAAAATTAATGAATTTAAGTTAGCACTTAGCATGTGTTAACAAAACATTTATTAAAAAACACTAGTAAAAATGTTACTAAGATTCTTAATTCCTTCCACTGATAAGTGATAAATGTAATGTCCTTATAATCTGGACTTCTGGTTATAGCTATTTAAATACTCGAGAATTTTATAAAAAAACAAGAGTTATTACTTATTAGTATCATTTTTTACGGGCTCATTTGTTTTAATATAAAAATATACTTTTTCATATATTTTTAAAAATAATTTATACAAAAATAATTTTTTAAACATTACATTGTTTTTTAATAAATTACAAAGATAAATTTTGACATCCCATAATATAAATATACATTATTAAAGATTTAAACTTTTTTTTTTATCAAAAGATTTAAACATTGTTAAAATCATAATTTTTTTGAATTAAAAGGTATTGCACTTTGCATATCCTTTATTCTCAATTTCTTTTAAAAAAAATTATTGAAAAAACAATTTTTATGAAAATTATTAAAAATAACTAATTTTAAAAATTTTAATTTCTAAAAAAATCATAGAAAAAAATAAAATATTTTAAATAATTATTTAAATAAATTTTTCATCAAAAATATGTAACAATCATTTAAAAAAAAACTGAGATAAACAAGATCATACATTATACATTCATGCAAGAGAAAGATAACAAAATAACATATTATAACTTCTTTATGGCTGTAAACACGAAAGCCACGAATGCAACCAACAACCGGCAAAACAACCACCTTTGTCTTTCAAGAGTTAGCCGGAACAGTACCCCAAAATGTTACACCGTGCTGTCATATCAGCAAAAACTATAGTTTCATCTAATTACAAAAGGCAAACAACCTTCCAAAAAGAAAAACTATATATCATACCAAAGTTCAAGGATAAGAAAAGTCTCTACCAAAGCGCTTCTTCCTCCCTGCCAAGCTTCATCTAAGGCCACAGGAATCCAGGTGGTAGAGCGCCTGGATCAAGCTCCCAGAAACCGTTGAGATTGCCATGCTCTTGTGTCAGTTTGAAAGCTGGAATTTGGTGAGAGAAAGTAAGCAAATATTTTCTGGGCATTCTCCCTTTGGCAGTATAACCGTCAATTAATTTGCCTCTGAAGACGCTACGATATCCACTAACATTCTCCAAATCTAAAGTCTCTATAAACCAACTACCTTCTTCAAGAATTTCCACTAGGTCATACTCCACATTTTTCAGGTCAGAACACTTGAAATCATTTGACCATTGCCTATACACAGCCCATACTTGACCTTTTCTTGGATAGATGGCGTAACTCTTACCGATAGGCTCAGCCTGTACTTGATGTGAAATACAAGACAGGCTATTGTAAATAGAGAAAAAATCATTTGTTTTCATGATTTTAAATCTGCCACAGGTAGTAAGCATGTCTTCATTTATCCATTTAGTGGTACCCTCTGGTAGCTGGGAGCAAGCAAGCCAATTAACATGCAACTCAAGACTAGGGCTAGTCACAATTTTTTTAATCTCACCATAGTATTTTGGCATTCCATCTTCATCGCTGTAAAATGCCCATATTTGACCAATCTTGAACTTGTCAAGGGACCTCCAAGTTTCAAAATTGAAGAATTGAGCATCTGGAATTTCAAAAGCATCAAGGGTTGAAGTTGGAGTAGCATGGCCATCATCCATATCATCAAGAGAATCTTTCATCTCGGTCGGATTGCTTGGTTCAATGTTAACCTTGGGAGTGGATGCAATTTCTTCTTGCCTCGTCAAGGGTTTTGATTCTTTTGAAGAATTTGCATTCTCACTGCCACGAGAACTATGCTCAATCTTCACATTCAAATTTCGAGGAACAGCAATCTCTTCAAGATTCATTGGTATAGATGCAGGATCAAATTCTAAATATCCTAATTGAACACCTGCTCCTTCCTGACCAGTCATTTTGAAAGATGGAATCCTGTGAGAAAATCTAAATAACTCCTGGGATGGAATTTGAAATGGCCGGTTATCTTCTTTCATAATTTGAAAGAAGAGGCTTACAAAACCTTTCAACTTCCCCAAGTACACAACAGATACACCCTCACCTTCGACATAATCTGACAAGATTTCCACAAACTCATATCTATACTGCTTACGAAATTCCGCATTCATGTACCATTTGATATCCCAATTTTTAAAAAGAGCCCATGTTTCTCCCTTTCTAGGATAGACTTTAAAAGTATTGCGGCCAATCTTATCACACTGAGCTAGATGAGAAAACATCAGATGATCTTTAATGATATCAGTGGCACCAAGTTTAAATTTCCCACAAGCCACAGGCAATTCCTTATCTACCCACTTGATTTCATCATGGTCATCTGGATGTGGTTCAAGCCATGTTACCTTCAAATGAAATCCAGAAGAGAGAACTTCTCTGATTAAAGCGTAGAATCTAGGCATGCCATCTGTTGTATCATACATAGCCCAAATCTGCCCAGGCGCAAAACATTCTTTTTTTCTGTCCTTGTCAAAATCGCTGAACTCAGCATTGAGATAGACATAAGCATTAGGACAATTTGTTGCCTTAGAGATTGAATTTGGAGAAGAATGCTCTACATTGGGATAGACATTAGCCTTAGGATGATTAAAATGCTCTGAAGTTTCACCCATCTGCTTTGATCCACCCACAGATTCTTTTCCATTTGCCCAATTTGAATGAAAATCTTGTTTCTGCTTTAGCTTTTCATGTTCATCTTTTGGATCAGCTGCTGAACCATTCGGATCATTCGTTTTAGCGGCCTCATTATGACTTTGACCATTAACACAAGGTGCTCCATTCTCCCCACCCTTTTTTGAAGGTCTTAATAAGTCATTGTCGCTCTTATCACTGTAGGAAACATTAGGCTTCTGTCGCACAGGTCTGCGTGGCTGCCCAGTTGAATGGTTTTTTACACCTGGTTTTACACCTGGAAAGCCATTCACACCAGCAAATATTTCACTGTCGGAATCAGAATCACTACTGCTTGAAGAATCAGAGCTTAGATTGAGTTCTTCCAACGTCCACTTTCTCTTCACACTTGGCTTTCCTGAGACATCAATAGGGTCTTTATTGTTGAAAGGCCTTGTATTGGACTTCTCAGTATGCGAGTTGCTTTGAGATCCGACATTTTCCTTCCGAGTACCATTATTCAAACCATCTTTCTGCTGGCCAAATGCTTGCTGACTTGAGTTAGTTGTTTGAGACGAACCTTGCCCGTCCACGATATATGCAACAAAGGGCCTATGGCATTGTTGACAGCGAATAGATTTATTTATAACTTCTCTATAGTACTGATACCTCACGGTGCAAAATGGGCAGGCAGTCCAAAAGGTGCGGCGCACGCCGTTTTGCTGCTGCTGCTGTGCGGGCTGCTTATTTTGCTGCTGCTGTGTGGGCTGCTTATTTTGCTGCTGCTTTTGGGTGTTTGAGTTTGTAAAGTTGGGACTGACATTGTTTTTCGTTGCAGAATTGAAATTCGAAGGAGCCTTCTGTTGATTTTGACGAGGCATAAAAGCTTTGTTCAACCTAAGCTTAATGTCATACCTAGTTCGGCTTATGGTGTCTGAAAGCACTCTTTGAGCTTCCTCAATCAGCTTAAATGCAGATTCAGCACCAGAAAACTTGTTTTTATCGGGATGAAGCTGAAGAGCAAACTTTCGGAACTGCTTCTTAATCATTGCAACACTAGCTGTGTGTTCTATCTGAAGAATTCCATACCAGTCCTTCTCATTTTCGAACACTATCGGATCTGCAGAGCAGTGCACATCACAAACAATGAGCATTTGAGATATATTATCCAAATCAGGATACAACTGCTTAGCCTTAAGAGCAAATTTACGAGCCCCTGCGAAATCTTTGTTTTCCATCTTCCTTTCAGCAATGTCCTTGGCCCTTAAGGCCTCTTCTTTGTTGCATTCCATCAAAGATTCAAATCTCAAAACCGTAGAGTGCGAGGTGTAGCCAAGTGTACTGCCAATAAATATAAAGCTAATTTAACTTCTCTAGAACAGCTTAACCAAACTAAAATGCAGAGAGTGAACATATCAACATACCTTCCAATATCCCACTTCAACCAGTCTCCCAAAAGACGTGCAGCCTTCAAATTCACATCAGCCCTGCATTGGTCAATTCAAATCTTGAAACAATGTATGAAGCATTGAATTTTTTATATATCACAAACAAAATTCCAAGTATAAAATCACAGCATCAGTAGATAGGCTGGACAGTTGAATCCATCCAAAAAAAAAGAGTGGAGCAATCAATAATATATGGCCACTAACACAAATTGTAAACGACCGTGTGTTGTATGTGCGTGAAGACTCGAACCAAGCAAAATGTATACAGAAAGAGATGATTACGCACGTCATATTTTTATCTCCCACACAATGACTCACTTCAAAAGTCTCTCATTGTTGAATCAAATATAAGAGAATTATGTTCATCATTTCACCATTAAAATTGATTGGATTTAACAACTTCAAAAATATATTAAGTGAAGTCCAATATATTTTAATGGTGAAATGATGAACACGGCCCTTCATGTTCGATTCAAAAATAAGAGGATCCAGATCTGTTTAAAATAAACCACACAATCTAGAAAATCAAAACCAAATTTCTTCACAAAGTAAACAAACCCTAAATTTTCCTATTCCACTCTTCCACAATCAAAGTTTCTTTCAGACAGCACATAAACCACCAAAGTCAATTTTCCAAACCAGACACAACCACAAAATGCATGCTACGAAAACAATTCAATCAAACAACAAAAAACCACCATCAAGTTTCAAATCCTTATCATATTCCACTAAAAAAAACTCTAACCCAACAACTAAATCAAAACCAATCAATCAAACAAACTATGATCATTTCACAATCTACTTCACACCATCATCAAAAATGACACACTTCAACTTCCCCTAAATCAGCTGAAGCAAGAAATTCAAACTCCAAAGCAAAACAAACTTCAAATTCAAATCAAACATCAAACAAAAACCCTAATCTACTTCAAAATAAACAACTTGAAACGTTAAAAAAAATTAAACGAAGCAAAAAAAAAAAAAGCACGTAACGGAAAAATCTCGAAGCAACAATAAATGAACCACGATACACAGATTCATCACCATGTAAGAAAATGTACACAACAAACTCAACATGCATGAACTACATAGCAAAAATCACAAAGCCCTAAATTTTGTTAAGCAACGAAACAGAAGAAAAAAACAACGAAAAAAAATGAACTTAGAGCAGAGAAAAAAGGAGTTGAAATGGACCTTGGCAGTAACTGGTAGTGGTGAAGAAGAGAATTTGAAGAAGGGACCAAATTTCTGACTGGTGAAAATGACACACAATAACACAATGCAAATACCAATGTCGTCGTTCTTTATCGTTTATATAGTATTACAAAGTTCTATGAATTTCATACATTGCTCCAACATATTCAATCATTTTGGATTCTTTTCATCTTATCATTCAAGCCCGTTTGGCCCAAATTAATAGAGGCCCGTTTGTTTCTCTTCTTTTCTGAGACTCATTTGATGAATGTAAATTCTCTGAAATAAAATTATCGTGAATGATTAGTTAATGTTAGACGATCTTGATCATTGACTTGATATTAAATGGTTGGAATTTGTGATTGTGTCGCATTTTGAAAATAGTTTTCATTAATCGGGTCATGGAATTCGCTTATTTAGAGAAATTGATAAATTTTAGTCAATTATACAATGATGATTGATGACTGAAGAGATAGTGTCAGAGAAGATGTTGTTAGTAAATATTATTTTCTATACTATTTGTTTAGGTTAATGTGTTTGTTTACGAACAAAAAAATCCAGTATTCAATATCATATTTCATTCATACCATAATATCGAAAAACATACCTGGGAAATACTTTAGCATGTGGATGTATCTCATCTCTGGTACTGACATAATCCTGACATTGTGTGTTGTATCAAGTGTGTAGGAGTAGCATGTCATGCGACAACATAACCATGCTGACGTTCATGCAATTCAGAAACATGTCATTCTGATAATAGCAACAATTGATATGGAACGATTGCCAATAATTGTAGTTCAATTATATTTATGGCTTCCATATTTGTAAGAGCTATTTTCTCTACATGTAATGCATATAAGGTTATTGAAAATCATCAGAACATTTGTGTACTTCTTTGTCTGCTTGTGGTTTGAGTTGGAAATAACTTCGAAGAATTGATCTAAACCTAAAATTCCAATAAGCCTTATATCCACACTATCAAAATCATCTTGACTACATCAATACCAGGCATTCTTCCTCAAACATCCATCAAACTTACTCGCTTTAACTATCTTACCTGGGGGCTCGATTCGATTCCCTCATGGTAGACTATGACCATATAAACTTTGTTTATGGCACCAAAGCATATTTTTCGGAAAAAACATGGAGATCACACATACATGTAGAGTCAAAAGCAAATAATATTAAATAGTAACATTTCTTCAATAGATCAAAGTATCATCATCATGCTTTGAAATGTCAAAATTTCTAAACAAGCATGGGATAGCTGCAACACGATGTATGCAAGGAAAAATTACTCTCACACCATGTATCTTAACTTTTAAGGAACCCTTATATCGCTTCACCAAAATTACGTAACCATATATTGATTACGTACAAGGAATCAAACATATGTTTGATGAACTGTTTGTGATCAGATCTCTATTAAATGTCGTTGATCTCATTTTTCATACACTAAATGGACTTGAGGAAGTTAAAATTTTGTGTGGAAAACCTATCTTATGGACGTACAAGAAACAAAGACCAGTAGCTCGATCATCCATTAAGTTATTATATAAAAACAATGGAAATTGAAAAACAAATTGTATGTGACTTCTTAAACTAATTAAAGAATTGTGGTAAAAATTCAAGAGACCCCCAAAATTCTATGTGATATTATAAGAGCAATTTATTTGTGTTGAAATATTATCTTTCATACTATAATGAAGCATATCTCCATGGACTATTATTTTATTCAGAAACAAATCCAATTTGATACTTTAAATATCTCTCATATATTCATGAAGTGTGAATTGAATTACATTCTCACAAAACCCTAGTAACATAAAAAATCAAGTATATTACATTCGATGTGAAATTATTGATGGAAACATGATCTTAATAGCGCATATAAAAGAATCATCCAACACGTACGACTGCATAAGAACGCTACACAACCACACAACTCAGCTAAACGATACCCCTCATTATTTAGGTCAAATCATAGCATCAATTGACAAAAAACAAATGTCAATAATTGATAATAATCGTATGTTCAATTCTATTAATTACTTTTGTTAGATCTATTTTCTCAATATGTGTAATGCATCTATTGTCAATGAAAATCATCACAGTTTTTTGTGCAATCTTTTTTTTGTCTAAAGCACACCATTAACCAAATGAGTAGAACCACCAGGTAAATATCTTGTCAATTGCTAACAATTAACTATATAACAAAGTCAAAGTTCTCATTGTAAAACCAATTATCGAAGGTTTCATACTCAGTTCAAGACCTAATGATATAAGTGCAATCGAAATAATATGTTACCTTTGCCGCCGCATTATCTCTAGCTTCATTCCTCTGCGATACTTCCATCGAAGACATTGATACCATAACTACAATCTCTCTCCTAAAGCGAACTTGATACTAGTGTTGCAATCCGAACTTTGTACACACACAAAATATCTTTATAATTTTTTTTAATTAAGTTATTTATAATTTGTGATTCATGCCTATATAAATTTATCAATTTGATATATATATATATATATATATATATATATATATATATATAGAGAGAGAGAGAGAGAGAGATATTACATTTAAAATTGAAATATGTGTATCATATTATATATTTATGAGTAGTTATATGGATCAAGTAAGTTTTTTTTTTGCTTTAATCCTTTAATTTTTAGAGGTAGTGAGCCTTTGTAATCTCGATTTTAGTAGAAAAGTAAATAAAATCATAAAAAATATTGTTTTAACTGGGATTCTTATTGGACCCTTATTGAGATTCTTTTCATTTTTATATTTAACTAAACTTATTTGACCACCAATTAGGGGAGAATCGTCCTTTGGACGCAAACGGTTCCAGAGATATTCAATAAACTTCGAGGGAAGATTTTGTGAGTTTTGAAATTTTTGTACATGCAACACATGTAAGCAAAACTATCTTAACATCATAAGATACCAAGACAAATGTTACAACATCTAGTGGCATACCATATCAATTAAGTAATAAGTGATACATAAATAAAAATTGCAGAATGATAAATAACACAATGAGTTGTTAACCCAGTTCGGTGCAATATCACATACTCTAGGGGCTACCAAGCCAGAAAGGAAGTCCACAATCAATAGTATTTACAACTTCTCGCCTGATCACTACCCAATGCAATTTCTACATAGGAACCTCCTAAGTATGATAAATCACCATTTCACTTCCTAAATCACCTTAGTGATATCTAACAATTCAACCCCAATGACGGTAACAAATACAATCCAATTTAGAAGATCATACTTCCATTACAATAACTCAAATTCTTGCTTAAAAGTTTCGAGTGAGAACAATAACTTGACTAACAGTCAAGTAACAAACATTCGACCATATAGTATCAAAAGATACATGGGTGACTCACAAACTACACAAGAGAGTCTCAAAATCTAAGACTTATGTTTCCCCTAATTTTATAATTGTTAGAAACTTAAATTACATTAGGCTAGAATTCCTCTTTAAATACACCTCTATAGTCCAGGGGCTTCAATATTCGAAGTCCAAAAGCTTCTTGATCCATAAGCTGAGCGATGCACCATTTGTGAAACCAATCTCCTTCAATCTTGGAACAAACAATACAAAGTTTCTTAAATTGTCTCAAAGCCCAATTTAGTATCTTTTTGTACAGTTGGAGATATAATCTTGTTTCAAAGCAAATCTTCTTAATATGTAAAAAAAAACCTTTGAAATATATCCAAAGGAAATATAACAGAAACAAATTAAACTTGTCAAGATTTAAAACACAGCATCACCTGTCTGCTACATAACAGAACAAGATGTTATGACATCTTATTCAACATATGGTCAAAAATATGTTTTATTAAAATGTTGTAAATCCACAAAACCATGGTACTAACATTCTCTTCTTTTGATAAATTTTGGCTAAAACAACCAAACACCAAACAAATTGGGAAGAGGAATAAAACCACAGAGGACAAATACAAGTTACATGTTAAAAACATATAAACTCTGTAAAAACACAGCCACAAAGCAAAATGCACAGATAATGTATCAAAGATATAACAGTTACACAAACACAAGCTACATGCTAGACATGTAAACTTTGTACACGAGGAAGAAAATAAACAATAATCCCCCTCAAACACATTACTAAACCTTAACTCCGGATAACTCAGAGCACATGACACAACTATGCTCATAACTTAGACCACAAAACACAACATAATGACCTAGAACAAAGTACAAGGACTCAAACAGGATGTTAGAACATCCTGCTCTAACACTTGACAAGCAGTAGAAACACACACTAAAACACGCGCGCACACACACACACACTAAAGGATGTTAGAACAACTTATAAAACATACTTGCAAAACAACTGCAAGAACAGACTCAAGGGGGAAACTATTATGGGCTGACGATAAAGGTCATCGGTCGACCATTCATAAAGAGATTTAGTTTATTTGGAACCTTCTTAGTACATGAAAGATAATGTGTGGATGAATACAAATGATCCAAGTCCCAATCGCATCCAATGGATCCCTGCATTTCACGTCTAACATATAACAGTTTGTTAGGATCTCTACATATATATATATATATATATATATATATATATATATATATATATATATATATATATATATATTTGAGAGAACTTGTTTCAAGTATGCAATTTGAATTCATTCATCACCTTCACATACTTACTTGAGCGTTAGAGTATTAACCCTATAGGTTAGTCCCTTCTACCACACTTAAATTAGGGGTGACAAACAGGTATGCTATCCCGTTTAGGCCTGCCCCACAAAAGTTCACAAAAATACAGTGCGGGACAAGCATAACTAAGAGTGTGAGCCTAAAACATTGGTCCGCTCCGCACTAAAAGTGAGGACGGAGCGGTCTTGCGAGCTTTGTATATTTTTAACCTAAAAATACAAAAAATATATTAATGCTCGTGCTCATAAAAGTCTGAGAAAAAATGGGGAAGGCACATTTGAGTGTGTGGGGCTAAATCCTTGACCTGCCCGTAATAAAGTATAAACAAAACGAACATTTCTAACAGACCAAACCTATTTTACCACCCCTACTAAAAACTTGAATTCATCATAATCCTCCATAATCACCAATTCTTATAACCATTATTAAACTCGTTAACATACTCGTGAGATTAAGAGTTCAAACCTTAATGTTGGCATTCAACCAAATAATATCTAATTTTGTCATTTAAATTAGGATTTACTGACTTTTAATTTTTTTTAATTGATCTATTTTTTATTTAAATTTATAAATACCTATTTGCTCAACTAGTCCCTACAATTATCTATAATTCTGAAATGGGTAAAAAAATACTACTTAATCGGTTTTATTTGGTGTGTCACCTTTATTTTAACTTCATCTCAGTAATTTAGTGAGTAGTATTTTTTTTAGTCTAATTTACTATCAAACTTTTCATTCTCACTTATACAAACTAATTTGTAAATCATTTTTGAAATTAAGAAAATAAAATAATTTACAAATATCTACAGTTATAGAATATAATAAAATTGAATATTCATAAATAGTTAAACTTTTAAAAATTTAAACTATTGAATTAATTAATATTTATAAACAAGGAAAATAAATGTATAAGAAAATTATTTAAAAAAAAGGTTAATGGGCGTATTTTATTCTAAATTAAAAAAAGACATATTTTACAAAAATATTACTACATTTATGATAAAAATATCAAATGTTAACATCTTTGTATTATTTAATTATATAATATTTAGAAAATAACAATTAATATAGAAAATAATATTTCAAATATTTATATGAAATATATACACTTAATAATGGTCAAATTATATTCTAATTTTAAAGAAAAAAAATCATCAAATATTCTAAAACTTTCTAAACATAAAAAATATTTAATAAAAAATAATCACACTATGAGAAAATTTAGATTCAATTCATTTGATTTTTTTATTATCTAAAGTGATATAATAACCATTTACAACTCAAGAGTACTTGCATGATTCTGATGTATGTTCATCAACTTAACTAAAGGTTTTGTGTTTGAACTCGTCTCTAACCACATAAGTGTTAAATTTAAATAAAATAAATTTTTTGTTATCTATTGTGTTTCTCCTGGGAGATTAATCTTTATCGAAAAATTATCATTTTACATTGTCTACAAATTTTTTTTGTATTAATTTAATATGCTTTTATTTTTATAATGATGAATTTCTATTCATTTTTTTATATTTGATAAAAATAGTAGATTATTTGTAGAATTATTTTCTTCAAATTTAGAATATACTATATTTAGAATAAATATTATTATATTATTTTTTCCTTTAATTATTATTTTTTAAATATACTATATTTAAATAATTCAAATAAGTTAAAACTTGATCGTTTTTATCATAAAATCTGTTTATATTTTACAACTGTATTTATTAATATATTTGTAAAAATGTCATTTTTCTTCCAAAATTAAAATGAAATATGTCCATTAACTTTGTATTAATTTTTTATACTTTTATTTTCCCTTATTTGTGAATAATAACAAATTGAAAAGTTTAAAAAAAATATTTTTTTATTTTTTAACAATGGTTATTTTATTTATTTTAGAGTCGATCAATAGTTATTTTATTTATTTTAGAGTTGTTCAATAGTTATTTTTATTATATTCTATCATATTTGTAAAATATTTTTTTCTTAAAGAGTCTATCAATAGTTATTTTTATTATATTCTATCATATTTGTAAAATTATTTTTTCTTTTTTCAAATATAACTGGTCGATTAGAATTAACAACGTGAGAATGGAAAAAAGTGTGAGGGTAAATTAGAGGGTAAAAAATAGATGAGCACTTTTGGTATTCTTCTATTTTGTTAAATACCAATACCATTAACCAATTAAATAATTGTATTCAATATTATATTATTTTATATTTATTTTATATTAATTTTATTAAAAATTAAATTAATGATTTAAATTAATTTTCACTAGAAGTACGGGTATCCAAGTACGGATACCCAATTAAATACCTAAGAATTTACTTAAAAGTACTTAATTATTTGTTTGGTTCATGTAAATTGACATATGCTTTTGTTTTTAGTCTTTAAATCTTTTTTTGTTTGGGAATTAATTCCTAAATATTAAATCATTTTTAGTTTTAATTTTTAAGGTCAAAATACATAAAGATATCTACAGATTACTTGTAGATTTCTTTCGAATTTAAAATATATAGACTTTTTATGGATTTTTCTTTAAAAAATTTTATGAGTTTTAATTTTATGAATGAAAACCAAAATAACTTAACTATCAGAAATTATTTATAAAAAATTATTTAAGAACTAAAAGTAAAAATACGTTAATTTATAGAAATTAAAGTACTATTTAAGCAAAAAAAAATTTTATATTTTTCGAAAAAGAGAGAGAGAAAATTGAGACGTAAGTTAAAAGAAATTAGCTATGAATTTATAATTATATATAACTAATATAAAGAATTTAGTTTGAATTCATAGTATTAAGAAATTTTTACGCCATATCAATAAATAGTAACGGTTAAAATTTAAATTATATTTAATTTTTAATTAATTATTAGTAAAATATTTTTTTAATTAATTATTAATAAAATAATAGTTTTAATTTTATTATTAATAAAATAATATTTATGAAGGATGTGTGGACTCCAAACTATAGGTCTAACTTACTCCGCAGTTGAGAGCTCTAAGATACGGTGTATGAGCCATCCCTTTGTTGGATTGATGTATATTAATGAAATAAGAGTATATATTTATACACGAAAAAAATCCAAAAATAAATATGTCCATAAACCCTAATTAAAACCTAATCTTGGTGATCAAGCTAATTAATACTAACAGTACAAACTAACAAATACTAAATTATTCTCAACACCATCCCTTAATTCATATCCATCAAAATCCACAATACCAATTTCATCTCTAAAAAAAATAAGCTGTTAAGTATTGACATCCTTCATCATAACATCTGCAGGTTTCTTCTTGTCGTTGCAACTCCCCGTAAGCAATATGTCTTCAATAATTTTACCACTAATTCACTTGACAACAATTTTAAGTTCTTTTGAATTTTATTTTTGCTAAGAAAATATTTTATTTTATTTTAACAAATTTTATTGATTTGTCAAATGAAATATTTTTTTTGCATTTATTGTTGCAATTAATTTAATAAATTATTTTCTTTATTATTATATAATATGAATATATATTGGTTAAGTAAATTTCTTACAACTAATTCACTAGAGTACAACCTATACGACTAATTCATTTATTAATAATTTTTTCCGACTAATTCAATTATTAGTAAATTAGACATATTTGTTGTGAGACCTTAAAATTTTGTAATTTTACATTATTGGTTGTTTATTAATTAAAACACTTGTTATTATCATTGTTGAAATTATCCAAAAAATTATTTTCTTTCATTCAATGATATGAATGTTTCTATCAATTGAGTACTGTAAGAATAAAAAAATTACGAATAATTAAATTTTGAATAATTAAATTTTTACCAAATATTTATTTTATATTTTTCTCTCTATATATATAATTTAATTTACAAATTAAATGAAATCTAATTTTTTAATTTACTTTATTTTTATAAAAGCCTAATTTTGAAATAGAACGGGGCTTCCAAATTATTTAGAAATATATATATATATATATATATATATATATATATATATATATATATATATATATATATATATATATATATATATATATATATATATATATATAAGGATCAAATACATCCGAAGAGTTACACTCGATAAAAACGTCATTTCGGATTAATATTTTTCAAAATCAACCGTTGGATTGAAACATACCATTATATAAATTATACCTATAAAGTTTGAGATCAATCTATAATGATTTACTATGTCATTGAACTACATCAAAATTAACGTTATATGAAAGTCCATTTTGACCTTAATCTTTAGATATCTTGATCGTATAATAAATCATTATAGATTAATCTCAAACTTTATAGGTATGATCTAAATGATGATATGTTTCAATCCAATGGTTGATTTTATAAAATATTAATCCGAATTGACGTTTTTGAGCGAGTGTAACTCTTCGGATGTAATTTATCCTATATATATATATATATATATATATATATATATATATATATATATATATATATATATATATAT
Source organism: Vicia sativa (assembly GCA_021764765.1). Taxonomy (NCBI): domain Eukaryota; kingdom Viridiplantae; phylum Streptophyta; class Magnoliopsida; order Fabales; family Fabaceae; genus Vicia; species Vicia sativa. The sequence continues at coordinate 231,149,662 of CM038796.1, forward strand.
ATATATAATGATTAATGATTAATTAAGTAAAAGCTAATTAATCATTAGCTATTTTAGACAAGTATCCAATTAAATCGTTATAAAATTATTTAAAATTAATATACAATGGTACTTTTAAGATCTGCTTGGTAACACTAAAAAAATAGCTTTTAACTTCTTAACTCATAAAAATAAAAAAGCTCTATTTGATTATTTTTATTTAGCATTTAACTTGTAGCTTTTTTATTAGCTTTTAATTTTTTTTCTCAAAAATTATATGAAATAGTTTTTGAGTCTGTAGCTTTTAACTTGTGACTTTTTCTTTCATTTATACCTTTATTGTTTTAACTACAATAGATTGAAACTACCAATTTCTTAATTAAGAATGTCCTTTTATGTCATTTTGTATTTATCAACTAATATAACAATAAATTTATCAAATATTTAAATTAATTTATCAGCTATCAACTACCAGGTATCGACTACCATCTACCGTCATCCGCTAACAACTAGTTTTATCAAAGAGTCTAAGTTATTTAGTAGGATTTATATGTAAAAATAATTTACATAAATGATATGTATTTATTAATCTTATTCCTCAAAATGTACAAATATTTAAAATATTTTAAGATGGTTGATGTAAAATTATTTCTCATAACTTACATAGTTGATATTTAAAAAGTAATCTATAAAAATACACCTTTTGGATAATACTTAATAGTTGTGTAAATAATCACGGGTCACTATCAATTTTTTTTCCATCTCACGCATTCCTTTTTATTTTATTTTAGTAGAGTTAATATAGTTGAGTTTATATAAATTTTGTTGATTTTAAAATTGAGCAACTCATTACAAATTTAGATGTATAACTAAATATATTTTATACCGCATTAAATTGGATAATACTCTATTTTTCGTACAGACGATTACATTTTTGTTTTATGGGTCACTATCACGAGTTTCTTTTATTTTTTTATTTTTTTTACGGTTATTACATAAAATTGAATTTGTATAAAATTTTCATTTTACAATTAAGTAACTTTTTTCAAATTTACAAATATAACTAAATATATTTTATGTCGTATCAAATTGCATAATACTTCATAGTCGTGCAGACAACTAACTTTTCATTCCAAATTTACATGTGTAACTATATAGATTTTACACTGTATCAAATTGAGTAATACTCAATAACCGTGTGAAAAATTAATTTTTCATCTCACGAATCACTATCAACACAATATATATACATATTGAATACAAATGAATTTATGTTATCATTGTTCAATTTACAGTTAAATAACTCATTTCAAATTTGTATTTGTCTCTAAATATATTTTATATCATATCAAATATATTTACGTGTGCGCACACACGACTATCTTATTGTTTATTGATTATAATAATAGTATGTACCAAAGAAGTCAATCTAAAATATATAATGATCCATCGACTAAAAAAGTTTATATTTAAAGTATAAAATAGATCTAATAGCGAGGGTGAAAGTCATTATGTTGTTGGTGCACAAGAATCAAAGATGATAGGAATAATGGGAGAGTAAAAGAGAATGACGGCTACAAAAGGTATGAAAGAAATAAGGATTGTTGTTATAAATGACATCTTCTATTAGTCTATTTATACAAGGATAAAATTTCCACATAGGCCCTAATAAAGATAAGCTTAGTGACAAAGATAAACAGTACAAAGTAGGAAATACTAAAGTACCCTTAAAACTAAACTTAACAGCTATGCTAAAGAACCCAGAAGTTAAGCATACTTTTGGGCGCAACCTCAGAAGCTTCTGCTTCTGACTAACAACAACTTCTAGCTAATCAACCTCAGAAGCTCTACTGCTTCTGAACAACAACATCTTCTGAATAACAACATCAGAGCATCAGAACTTCTGATTAACAACAACTTCTGAATATTGAATTACTCTTCAATACCATCCCTTAATTCATATTCAGCTAGCCAAAATATACAACACCAATTCCATCCCTCAAACGGGTAAGGTGTTCAGTCTTGACATCCTTCATCAGAACTTCTGCAAGTTTCTTCTGGTTGCTACAGTGTGCAACTTCTAATACTCCATTCAGATTTGCAGATTTCTCCTTTAAAACCGATCTGAAGCTGATGGTTTTCTTCTCCCTTAGAAGCACATTTAACTTCCAAGTCTTGTTTCCTTCTGAAGCCTTAAGTTCTCCTTTCATGGCCTTCATCCACACTCTCTTCTTGAGAACTTCTTCAATATCCACTGGTTCAAAATCTCCTTCTGATTCTGGAATTATATCTCCTTCTGGACTTTCTTTGGAAGTTTAACTTCCACCAGAAGTTCCACCTTTTTTAGCTTCTAGACCTTTTCCATAACCATCACCTTCAAAATTTTCTGCTTCAGAAGGTCCACCTTTAGAGTCATGATTACCACCAAAAGCATGATCATCTCCAGAAGCTTTTCCTCCAGAGCCTATGTCTTTAGAGTTTTCCCTTCTAGAAACATGATCGCCACCAGATTTTTTATCATCATCAAAATCTGGATCAGAACCAAATTCACCATTTAACTCATCTTTAGAATCTCCAAAAGATTCATCATTTTCTGACTCTAACTCTTCTTTAGAACTTTCAAGTTCTGACTCATCTTCAGAAGCAGAATCTCCTTGAGATTCTAACTCATCTTCTTATTCTTCTTTAGACCCAGAATCACCTTTAGATTTTGACTCCTCTTCCAGCTTCAGAGTCATCTTCTAACTCTGACTCTTCTTCCGAAACCTCAGATTCTGACTCATCTTCAGAATCTTCTATGTCATTTTCTAACTCTGACTCATAAAGAAACACTCCTTCAGAATCATAATATTCAGAGTCATCTTCTTCCCCTTCAGAATTAGAAAATGACAATCTAACAGGTTCCTCATCAGATTCATAAGCCATCAATAGCACAGGTTCGTCATCAGAATCACCTATGGCTATTTTTGCTTCTTCTTTGTTTGACCAACAATCTCTAGCAAAGTGGCCAAACTGCTTACAACAGTAACATTGAACCATTCTCTTGTCATACTTCTCCTTTCCCTTCTGATGTCTCTTTTCATCAGAATAGAAGACTTCTGACTTCTGAGACCTACCGTGTTTTTTTAGCTTTTGGTCTTTCTTGACAAAAGAAGCCTTCAGAGCCTGCACAACTTCTCTCTCAGAAGTTCCTTCAGTCAGACGGAACTCTTGCGCCTCTAGACTACTTTGCAGCTCTTCTATTCTCATAGTGTCTAGATCTTTAGAATGTTCTATTGCTACAACAATGTAATCAAATTGAGAAGTAAGTGACATCAATACCTTCTCACTGATTACTTGTTTATAAAGAGTTTCTCCACAAGCCTTCATCTCATTAGTGATCAGAATCACTCTGGAGATATACTTTGAAACCTTCTCATTGTTCTTCATGTTGAGATTCTCGTATTGCTTTCACAATGAATGAAGTTTTACCTTCTTTATTGATGCGTCACCACCGTAACATCTTACCAGTGTGTCACACGCCTCCTTTGACATCATCGAATCAACAATTTTCTCAAACACGTTCACATCCACACACTGATAGATGAAAAACAACACCTTCTGATCTTTCTTCCTCTTGCTTCTCTGCGCCTCTCTCTCTTCTTCTGTTGCATCTCCTGCAACCTGAATATACCCATCAGTAACAAGCTCCAAACATCTTGAGCCCCAAATAACACGCGCATATGAATCATCCATATGTTCCAATTCTTGCCATAAAAAACTAGAAGTTTGGTACTCATATTGTCGTTTCCGTTCATCTTCTATCTTGTACAGTATACTTAGATCTTCACTCACAGAGTGTTTCCCAACCCACAAAATCAGAAAATGTGATTCTGTTACAATTTTGTTCAAAGATTCAACGTGAACCCAGAAACAAAATCAATCACATAACACAAACTCACGTTCACTCATGTTTCCCTGTGTTTCTAACCGGAGCTCTAGATACCAATTTGTTGGTGCACAAGAATCAAAGATGATAGGAATAATGGGAGAATAAAAGAGAATGACGGATATAAAAGGTATGAAAGAAATAAGGATTGTTGTTATAAATGACATCTTCTACTAGTCTATTTATACAAGGATAAAATTGTCACATAGGCCCTAATAAAGGTAAACTTAGTGACTAAGATAAACAGTACAAACTAGGAAATACTGAAGTACCCTTAAAATTAAACTTAACAACTATGCTAAAGAACCCAGAAGTTAAGCATACTTCTGGACACAACCTCAGAAGCTTCTGCTTCTGACTAACAACAGCTTCTAGCTAATCAACCTCAGAAGCTCTACTGCTTCTGAACAAAAACATATTCTGAATAATAACATCAGAGTATCAGAACTTCTAATTAACAATAACTTCTGAATATTGAATTACTCTTCAATATATGCGAGGAGCTCACATCAACATATTACTTGATGACACGACAAAGTCTTTTATCCCCGAAGTCATCCTTATTAATCGACACGCATATTCATTAAGTATTTTGAAGCATTGATGTGTTAGTACAACTTCGAACAAAATAAAGCATATTCACACTAGATAGGTTCCACAGCCTATCTTGGAGTTTGTTACACTAACATACTCACACACATAAGTAAAGTGAGAAACTAGAGATAAGAGATGTGACAATTAAAGGAAATCTTATTTCATGTGCTTGGGTGATTCATCCGATAAGTTCATCACATTTGGTTGTACCGAGAAGAAAGAGAATGAAGGAGAACATGATTTAACCCCCACTAAGTGATAATAACAACAAATTATTGATACTGAATTAATCCTTTAACTCCATAATAAAAATCCAATTGCTTATAGCTTTAGACACGCTTAAAATGTTTCTTGGAAGTATTGTAAGGATGAAAAAAATTCCATTGGTGATAGAAGAGACGTCTCAGAGCATCAAGTTCACTTGCATCATCACACAGCTAAGGAGCGTTATATTCGTTTTACTAGGCATTAGAATTTACAAGCTCAAGAGAAGTCTGATCAACCAAGGTAACTCAACAAATATCATACTTTATACATAAACAACCACAAGAATATCTTTAATAACCCCAACTAGGATGAAAAACATTTAAAATCAAAGGATTACAATGAAGAGTTCAAATTCATACAAAAAGAATCTCACACATGAAAAATAATTTATAGTTAGGGAGGAATTTTATAAGTTGGTTAAAGCATGTTTCATTCGATAATTCATCTTTACGACGTATTTGGCCAAATCCAAATGGTAAAAAGCACAACGGAAAATAAAACTTTTGCACAAGATACACATACTGGCTATGCAGGTTAAATGTCATGTCATGGGTAAATGTTTTGCATGAATTTGATTGTGATACACTCATACACTAACAATTCAGTGAAACCTTTCGTCAAGGGGGCGAACACATCAATGTTTAGTGTAACCAATAAATCATTGAACAAAAGAAATTCCATTAATGCTGCTGTTTCTAGTGTTAATTCTGTTTACATTCTGCTAATGCTATCTGTTACTAGTTTGTTTTTTCTAATTACTGTTTACTTTATGCAAAATAATGAAAGATATGTAGGGTTGGAGGTTTTTTAAGAGAACAAGCAAATATGTCTCACATTCGTTCTTTCATAAAAAAGTTTGAGAAAATAGGAGATACAGTGTATAAAGTAATTTTACACTAAATATCTTGGATTATGCCAAATCATTTTTATATTATAAAATTATTTAGATGACATGGCAGATTGATGATTTATTATTAAACAACAGTGTAAAATTATTTTACATTGTCATGTTAATTAATCTCAAAAAATTTATTGTTGATAAAACTATTTCATGTTAATGGATTATGAATTAAAAAGTGAATGTGGGTAGCAAAATGGTTAGGTTCAAAATGTTTCTTCTAAGTATTATGAATAATTAATTAACAATAATAATTAATTATTTTTTTAGTTAATAAGAAAATATTAATTAATATATTTATTCAATCACTAATGTCATGTAATTAAAAATAATTTTTTATCTCAATCATCAATGTCACGTATGTAAAATTGAAGGGGTATGAAAATCTCAAGTGGGGTAAATTTTAGGGACCAGAAAATTGAATTTTAAAATGGAGAAATTCAAATTTAAAAATAGAGAGACCATAGATATATTTAAAGCTATTTAAAATATGAGAATTTCTTTTTCATCCTATAGTGTAAACAAATACCCTACATATTTATGAAAATACCCTTAAAAAATCATAAATATATTTTCGGAGTCCACTCACACACATAATTCATTCGTTTTTTAATTCGTCCTATTTTACAATAAAATTTATTCCTAAAATATACTTTTAGAAATTCCCAAAAATGCACTTCTGGTTATTATATAAATACACTTGTAGAAGAGATTTAAACATGAAGGAGCATAAAGACATTCAATGTAAGGTGCAAAATCTCTGAATTAAGGACATGGGACAAATTAAACTTAACTTTACTATTGCGCTTGATATGTTGCATAAACGGGGTAATTGGTACTATGGCCACACATCTTATAAGAGATTGAATATTTTGAGCCGAATTCAACAAGCTCAACAAATTATTCCTACAAATGACACCAAACTTCACCTAAGGACCTTGTAAAAAGAAATGGACATGGTGCTTCACTTGAAAGAACTTTGGTGGAGTCAGTGAGGGAAAGCTAACCGGCTAAAGTAAGGTGATAAGAACTTGGTGGACTTTTGAGTTTACACGTTTGATTTGGTTTGGAGAGAATGATACCAAGTGAAAGGACCATTCTTGAAGCTCACCGTGGACGGCCACTGGACCCATTAAAAATATTATTATCATTCATATCAAAATCGGAAGGACATTTCCGGTATATTTTGGTTTTAAGAATATTTTTGGAATTTCGCGTGGTACACTACAAAATATATGGTGGAAAAAGAAATCCTCTAAAATATTTTACTAAACCAATAATGTGCTTTTCATCCCATACTATAATAGCAAACTTTAAGATGTTTTCTTTTTCCATCTTATTCTTTTCTCGCGCACCACGCCAAATTTCTTAAATGCCCTTGAAATTCAAAAATATATTTTTGGGACGCACCAAGATTTGATAAAACACACGTTAAAATCGGAGTGTAATATCTGGTTTGTAACTGGACGTATATTGTCAGTACGCTGATGAACATAGAATAGAAAAACAGCCTGAATAATACCAATTTCACAAATTCAAAATACAATTCATATCATAAAATAGTTAATACATTAAGGATTAAAACATAATACAAACATTACACGTCAATGTCCAGGTGGACGTTGCAACATCTTTATAATATCATCTACCAATCTCAAAACAGACGCATCTAACTCGATTAGAACTTTCAGTTCAAATTGGAAAAAGTATGCCACATAGCCCGTATATTAGTGTCATTCCTCAGCTCACGGGTGATGAGCGCAAGCTCTCCATCCTTGTCAACAAATGGTGAGCAGTACTCGATCTTCATAACTTTGTGATTGTCGTCATAAGGTAGCTGATCCTACAATATCTCTTGCAGATCTTCAAGAGAGTGTACTCGGTGAACTTAAATCTCGTGATGGTGTATTGTCGACAAAGTTGACATTTCCAATATGCCATGTGATGTTCATTCTGTTTTTGTATGAAACAACATGCCAAATGAGGTTATATATAGTAGTTGAAGGCAAACACGGACCTTACAAATCCTATAACGTGACAGAGTGTAAATCGGAACTACATTTCTAATTATGAGCATTATAAAACCTTGTACATATATGTCTAGAATAATACGCAGTGGTGCTAGAAATGGTGCATAGAAACATACAATAAGCTAGAAAAGACAAGAGTTTAAAATCGTATACAACATAACTCTAATATCAGAACATATACAATCAGCTTGTCTTCAACAATACACAACGGAAAGATAAGATCTGACGAGGTCTTCCGCCATCTGCTCGCCCACAGTCTTTGATATTGACCATCTAGCAATTCTTCTACCTATAACATGCTCTTGAAAAATAATAAGAGGATTGGGGTGAAATGACTAAATCTCAGTGAGATCCTCAATCTTACGGGTTCACTCGGTTCTACCGGGTACATGCAAACATAACATATCCACCGTGGATCTGGAGTTTCCTCACGGTTAGGTGCAAATACATAACAAATGTACACCGCCATTTGTAGTCTCATAACTAACCAATGAGTCAATAACACAACATTTGGCACATGGCCACAAATCCACAAAGAAATACACAGAACAAGGCTCCAATCCACAGAAGAAATACAAGGCACAAGGTCCTAGTATAAAGAAGAAATATACGACACAAGGCCCAACACAGTGAACATAACAGTATGAAGTACCTCGACGCTAGGCCCGAAACGGTGGCCATCACAGTCTAAAGTATCTCAGTGTTAGGCCTGGGACAGTGGCCATAACAGTCTGAAGTATCTTGTTGCTAGGCTCGGCACAGTGGTCATAACAGTCTGAAGTATCTCGGCACTAGGGCCGACACAGTGGTCATAATAGTCTGAAGTATCTCGGCACGAGGCTCGACACAGTGGCCATAAAAGTCTGAAGTATCTCGGTGCTAGGCCCGACACAATGGCCATAACAGTCTGAAGTATCTCGGCACTAGGCCCAACATATTAGGCCCGACACAGTGGACATAACAATTTGGAGTATCTTTGCGCTAGTCCTGACACAATTTCCATAACAGTCTGAAGCATCTCGGCACTAGGCCCGACACGATGGCCATAACAGTTTGAAGTATCTACAGTTCATAGAATTAGTCACACAGACTTCAATCATACAGACAAGGCGGCTTCCAATTCCCGACTCGGAACAAAACTGCACTCTGGGGGACTTAAACAGGTAAATTTTTACTCAGAAACTCACTAAACGGGTTTCGAACACCCTTAGATCAAACATTCTAGTTTTACAAAATTTAATGTCAGCACTTCAGGAAATCGATTTCCCTTTTAAGGAAATCGGTTTCGTCCACTCCATAAGTGGTTGTTCCCAATTTTCGCACTGGAAATTGATTTCCTAAAACTGGTAATCGATTTCCTAAACCCAAAATCATTTTTTCTACTTTTTTAAGGTTCTAAATTCATTCTAATTCATTTCCAAACAATACTAAACCTCTATTATCAACCATAATCATGTATGTTTAGTACAATAACATAAACAATTAAAATGTATACTATCTATCAACATGCATCATAGTTTTACCAATAACTCAAGCATGTAATATGTTACTCTCATCCTAATCCCATAATCATACAATTTCCCAATTCCTGCCCAAGTTCTAACTATGAAACTCACCTTGGATAAAAGAAGGTTAGAGTGACACCCATGCTGCAAGTGAGCTCCCACTTTGGCCAAAATTCCACTTCTAACATCATCAATCATGTAATTACTATTTGACTCATTTTCAGAAGAAACTCCTGAACATTAATCATGTTTTTCTCCTACATTACAGATCTCCTTGACACGAATTATGTATCAAAAAGAAGGGAATTTTGTGTAGATTCCATAACTTCAAGAATTTTTATATCGGAGTTACGAGTAGAGAGTTATGACCTGATTATTGGAGGTTGCTCCAAAAATACGAAAATGGAGTTGGTGATGATGAACTTAAGCTTCTTCTCTTTTTCCCTCTCTAATCTTTTATCACAAAAACCATATTTTGTTGTCTCTCTCTGCCAAACAATGCCTTAATTCCATTCTCACTAAATACTTGGATTCCAACTAACACTTTTACTCTCTCTTAATACTCTTACTATAAAATGCTTAGATAAAATGAGATATTACAAGCACGGTGGAAAAAGTATGAAACAATTTAATGAAATTAGGATGAGTCCAATAAATATATCTTATTGTTACCTTATTCTCGTATTTTCGGTGTCTACAAACATAATTGTTTTTATCTAGAAAATTTAAGAGGTGTTGCATTTTGGTTCGATTCGCCATAAGCGCTAATTGGATAAATAGTGCATATTGCACACTTGCTTGATATTTGATGTATTCCCGGGTCTCTTGCGCTTCAAGGTTGCAAGTATATTTTTGGGTGGTACCAAATTCAATATCATGTCGGAAACACATGTCTTCTCATTCGGAAGGAGCCGACATGTAATTGGATGATCGGTTAACCTTAGACTTAAATCATGATTGTATAAACCATATATCACATTAAATCTCCATTTCTTATTTGTCAACAGATAACCACACAACTTAAATGGACATTCACATTTCTTTGAATTCTAATTTCATATTTTCGGGTATCAAATGTCAAATACTATTGTTTCCTCATCTTGGTTGATCTTGATCAGGATGGTTATCAAATATATTAAATCTTTGGAGTTGGAAGGATTTGAATACTTATATTCCTTTGATTTTTTTGAATAGCAGTGATCTGAAAATGGTTTTGATAAATGAAGAATGATTGAAATGATTTTAAATGTTTTGATAATAGAAATATGAAGAGATAAAGATGATCATCTTGGTTGTGAAAATTCAATATCCATTAGTATATTTACAAGGTCGAAAATTCAATATTATACAAATGTGTGGTGTATGGTGCACAACGAAATATATTTTCGATTCCAAAAATAATTTATATCTGCTATACAAACCAAAAATCGATTTGTGGTGTATGGTACACAGCAAAAATATATTTTCGATTCCAAAAATAATTTATATCCGCTATACAAACCGAAAATCGATTTGTGTGTGGTGTATGGTGCACAACGGAAATATATTTTCGATTCCAAAAATAATTTATATTCGCTATACAAACCGAAAATTGATTTATGTATGGTGCACAACGGAAATATATTTTCGATTCCAAAAATACGCAGGACTTTTGTTTTTACTATAAGGTGGGTGGATAGAGAAATCCAAAATTTTAATTTAATGGTCCAACCTTGAGTTTGTGATATAAACACTATTGTTGATTATGAACAAGAAGATGTGGGACTCAATATAAATATCTTTTTTCTCTTCCACCATCGTGCAATTGTTCTTTCTAGTTTGACTTTATATTGTTCTTGACATGATTTAACTATCCCGCCACCTTGAACTTGCTTTTGAAAATTAATATCGCAACAATTCCCCTTATTATTTATATAGTTGCAAGATCACAGAAAATCACGAACAGGTGGAAACTGTTTTACATAAACTAATCACTATATTATGAACAATTGAAAGAGAAGAAATGTTTCTAACAAGAGACTCAAAAGAAGATGAAAGTATCAGGATTGTTGAAGGTTAAGTTCTACACTACAGAACCTTCTAAAATAAACACTTGTTGAAAAGCTCCACTAGAAGATTGGCTGCAAGTTTCAACATTGCATAACAAATGGGAATAAAGGAAGATGCATCTATGGCTTCACATCATCTGCAGTAAATGCATAAAAGCTTGAATCTAAGTTGTTGTATGTGTTATGATAGGAAACCAGTAGTTGATTTTTCTTACATTTATTATTTGAAAGTGGTTACTTTTACAAGGTGAATAAATTGTGTACTGGATAAAAGCTGGATATTTGGTTTAGCTCTTCATCAATGGAAGCCAATAAGAACACTGTCAAGAAATTCATTTTCTTTTCTTTATCATTATTTTGTTCCAACCAAATCCATCATGTTCCACTTACTTCCCACCTTCAGTGAAAAACAGTGATGATTAGGGGAAAAGATAAGCTTACCAAGTTATTTCACATAAGCTTAACTTAACCGGTTTATAAAGATCATTCAGTATCAAAGTTATGGGGCCAAGTGTGTCTCATCTCTAATTCAAGGATGTATAGTACCTTAGATATATCATCCATGCAAGAATATGAATTGTTTCCTGATACAAATGCAGTCACCACGTTTCTTATCTCAATCCAACTACAACCAGGAACTTTCTTCACACCTTGATCCATCATTTCCTTTCTTACTATCTCTGCTTCCTCCCATTTCCCACTTGCACAATACATATTTGACAACAACACATAACCAACCTCTTTTTTAGGTTCTAAGTATTTTAGATTTTCTCCCATAGCGCTACCTGTTCTTAAATCTCCATGTGTATAACATGCTCCAAGTAGAACCTCACATGAATTGCTCCTATCTTTACTTGTCTTTGAATACTTCTTAGCTAAGCTTCGCGCTTCGGCTACATACCCACCTCGACCGAGCATATCAACCATGCATGCCACATGATCCATTCTTTGAGTAAGTCCAAATTCCAAACTCATTGATTCAAACAAAGCAAAGCCCTCATCTATTAGCCCCAAATGGCTACAAGTCATTAGCAGCCCTGTGAAGGTTACTTCATCAGGTCTTACACCAGATGCCACCATTTCTCTGAACATACATATAGCTTCATTACCCCTTCCGTTTAGTCCAAATGCAAACAACATTGAATTCCAAGAAACCGGGTCCTTCTCACTAATGGCATCAAATGTGAGCCTCGAACCTTCTACGTCTCCACATTTAGCATACATATTAATCAAGCTATTGCCAACAAATAAATACTTGTCTAAACCAAGATGAATAATACAACTGTGAACCATTTTTCCATGAACTAAAATTGCCAAGCTAGCACAAGCATGAAGGACCCCTCCAGCTACTAAATCATCAAGCTGGAATGAGCTCCTTTTCATGTCTAAAAACAAACTTAAAGCTAAATCTCCATTCCCGTTTCTCGTATACCCCACAATCATAGAAGTCCAAGATACAACATTTTTCTCAGGGGCTTGCTGGAAAGCTAGAAGAGCTTTCTGGGTATCCCCCACTTTCATATGAGCATCAATGATTGCATTCCAAGAAACTTGATTAAAAGCACCACCAGAGTTAAAAACTTTCACAGCATCACCATGACATTCTAACTTAGCATAAAAGCTTACAATTGAGTTATTTACCTCCATAGCATTGCTCCAACCAGATTTAATCACAAAACAATGAACCATGCATCCGTATAACAATTCCATCGACTCAGCACAAGCATTCATGAGAGCACTCAAAGTCCATTGGTCGGGCTGATACAAACTCTCACGCATATCTTTAAACAAACGCAAACACGCCTCCACTTCACCACAACGAGCATGAGCCGCAATAACTATATTCCAAGCAATTTCAACCTTTTCAGGCATGCCACCAAAGACTTCAAAAGCCATATCAAACCTACAAGAGTTTGCATAAGCAAACAGAAGCGAACACCATGTCACTTCATTTCTATAACTCATCTCATCAAACACTTTTCTAGCATCATTTGGACTCAAACACTTGCCATACATATCTACAAGGGAGTTAGCCACAGGAAGAGACGACTGGTACCCTGAAACAATAACCAAAGCATGAACTTTTGCTCCGAAACAACGATCAAATGCACCGGAGCACGAATTTATTGCCGCAGAGTATGAGAAGTTATCGGGTTTGGAATCAGAGACTCTCATGGTATCAAAGAGAGTGAGAGTTTGATGGTAAAGTCCAAGGCGGGAATAGGCAGTTAACATAGCATTCCAAGCGACTGAATCTCGTAGAGGCATTTCATCGAATAGTTTGCGTGCGTGGAAGATTCTGCCGGAACGTGACAATGAGACAATTTCAGATGTAGCGCGGAATAAATAAGGACGCATTGCATTGTGTCAGAGTTTGTTGGTCAATTTACTGAACACGCTCTTTTCATCGGTGTTTCATTCTTAAAACTTTCAATACAATAACAGTTAACTACACTTCAATGTAGTATAACATTTTATATATAGTTTTTGTTTATATAATTTTTTTTAAAAGTATTTTATCATCTTTAATTTTAAAATCTCTATCGTCCTTCTCATAAAGGTCTTTTTACTTCAAATGAAAAGGAAAGAAGGACAAGAGAGAAAATAACAGATTTTATTAATATAAGTTATATGATATCAAAGATAAATATTTCATAAATATTCTTTTTAGTAATAAAACATACATAATTAATTATTCTGTTAAATCAACTTATCTGATGGTCTCAAAGATATTTTAATAAATATAATAAACTTTTAAATATTAAATTTTATATTCTCTTTTTTCTCTTCAAATCCTTCTGAATTGGGGATAAAAAATGTGTTTTAAAAGAATTTATTTTCTACTCTTTTCTTTTCATTTTATAATTTAAATTAAACACAATTAATTAAAAATATTTTCTTTTAACCCTCTCCCTCTCTTCCATTTATCATGAACCAAACACATTCTGAACCAAAATAAACATTCATGAATATATTATTATACAAGTTGAATAATTAAAATTTTAATTACAGTGTTAATATTTAATTATATAGGTTAATGATTATGTGTTTTATGGAACGATTTATTTGATTTTCTCTCTTTTATTTTTGTTGCATTTTCAAATGTGCAAATTAAAATTAAAATCTTTCTATATGTTATTCTAACTATGGCTTATTTACTCTGCGAGCAATATTATGGATTATTTCTTATTTACTCGTTTTTAAAAGATTCTAGCTGCATTGCTTGACAAGAAGCAAATGCCCCAATAAGATACTTAGTTTCATAAGAGGATAATAAAATGATATATCTTTCGGACACATTTGTAAGTAACAAATTTTTTTTTAGATATATTGAATAATTGATGTATTCAATAAATTTAAAAAGGTTTTTGTTGCTTATAAATGTGTCAAGAGTAATATGTTGTTTCTTGGTGTATAAGATATGGTTGTATCATTGTAATTGAACACATGTCATCACACTTGTCAAAATATGAATATTCTATTAAGCTTGCATTCTTCTTTTTCACCAAAATCAAGACTAACAAGTCAAGCTTCATATTTCTTGTGATAATTGAGTATCCTCTTTGCAGCCACTAAATGAGGTTTCATGAGCTCCTTCCTAAATTTATTGATGATGTTTCTTGCATAGCAAATGATGGGTCTACTATTCTATAAGTATCTCAATGAACCTACATTTTGTTTGAACATGGTTTCCTCTACCGTCCTTTCATCACTATATTAATCGAGCTCTGCATTTGTTTCTAATGGAAATTTGACTATGTTGTAATGAGTCATTTCAAATATGTCTAATAGCTCCTTATAAGTGAATATTGCATCATATTTTTAGCTTATTTTCTTTTTGATTTTTTGTGTGTTTTCATCATTTATATCTCTTATGCAATTTTGTTTGTTTTTGTTTATTTCATCTAAGAAGAAAGTGTCGGAACAAATTGAATTGAAAAAGACGAAAAATTGTATGTTTGCAAGTTGTTTCAGTACAAAAGATCCATGGCAACATAGATTGGTCATGTCAGCTGACACAGGTCGTGTTGGCCCTTAAAGGCGCTCCCATAGAAGATTCCTCGGGAGAACATGGAATGACTTTGTTGCCTAACACGACCTTGTTCCTTAACCAGGGCATCCCTGTGTCAGGCTTAGTTTGTGCAGAGAACTTTGGATTCTGTAACATTTTTCCGATATCTGAACTTTTGAAATTATTTTTTTCATTCATAAGTGACCATTTATGTTAGCGCACGAAATTATGAGGTCTTAATGATGTATTTCATGTATAAATAAGTGGTCATTTGCTTGAAATGAGGACAACTACTTTAGATGATTACTTTCAATTTCAGCTTGTAGATTTAAGCTCTTAAGTCTATAACTTCTGCTGTAATTTTCAGATTTCTTTCATTCAAGTATTGTTTTTCTTTAAGTTTATTTCGCTTATTTCATTTTATTATTACTTTATTTATTTTCTATGCATGTTATATTTTACTTGTTTAATTATTGTTAACCACACAATGAGTGAGTAGTTTTCTAAGGACAAGTGGTTCTGATATTCTATCTCACGGTCAAGAACGAATCCAGACATTATATATTGGTGGGGCTAAACATAAATAAAACTTCAAACTAATTATATTAAAAATAAAAATTATATTATTTAATGCAAACAATACATTGAAAATTGTCTACCATTCATTTCTTGAAAATGAGCTAAAATAACATTATTGTTAATTGTTCCAAGAACATATCTTTCAATAAAAGTTACAATACGGTGTTTTAACCACTTATCACCCATTTTCTTACATAATTGACTTTTCACAAACTCCATAGTTGAAAAAACATGTTCTACACTTGCAGTTACTACCGACAAGACTAAAGCCAACTTCAGAATCTTATAAATCATATCAAATGTGTTGCATTTATTTGTTTCCACAAGTTTTGCACAAAGATCTGAAAGTCTTTTTAACTTTGTAAATTTTGGGGTCACATAGAACATTTCTAACATAGTTTTGAAGTTTATGTTGAACCATGACTTTCGGCACATCTATAAAATCATTTGGATAAAGTTCAACCATCTTTAGTAATATTATCACGTCAAAAGCTACAAATAATGATGAAGGACTCAAACATGAAACACATTATAAAAAATCAATATTCTCTTCATCAAATCTTGCATTGAGCTCATGAAACTACAAACCTAAAACATTAAACAAACATCCATGCTTTAATGATGCAAATTAGAAACACTGGAATTTTTAGCGTGTCACCTAGGTTTCTTCCCTTGCACATAGGGTGCATCCATATCAGGTTCATCAATATCATGATTATTGCAAATTTCTTTACCAACAACATCATAGAGCACAATCTATTACACTAGCCATTTATGGGTTAATTTCTTTTAAAGTGTCAAGCAACTCGAGAAATAGCCCCTAAAATAAAGAGATAAGGGACTTGCCACTCCCTCTAAACGACATGCCGCACCTAAAAAGAAATGTATTGGCTAGAAGGGATATGTTTACACGAACACAATATTTGACATTTCATTTGCTTAGTTTGATTAACAAATGTGACCTTAATACTTTGGTTTGGGTTCATGAGAGCATAACTCATATCCTTACAATCATCATAACTATTAGAAGAAGTAGCATGATTAGTCAGTCTTTGAGCATTCTTCTTGTCACCAAAATCATCTCCCACAAAGTGATCCTCCCATATTTAGAGACATTTTTAAATAAAAAACATGGCAAATAAAATACTAGGTTCTTAGATTCACTATGATCAGTCCATACGTACAAATCAAATCATTTTTTGCAAAATCGACATCTTTGTTTACCTTGAACATGCCAATGGTAAACAAAATTGTGAGGAGGTTGATGACGACTTATTTTTAAATAAGTTTTTCTTACATGATTTTGGATGTCCGGATGATAGCTTGAAATTTGGATGTCAGGATGATGTTTTGTTTTCGATGCTTATAGATTAACCGAAGAAGTAGCTTTGTCTCTATGAAGTACCGTAAAAAAAATCATCATCTTATAAAGAGAACAATGAAACAATTTAAAAAAGTTATTCATACTAATATTATAAAATGAACGTTAAAACTAATTGATTATGAAGGAAACTATTTACGATAAATCGAGAAAAATGAATTTTTAACAAATTGGGGTTTTAGGGTTCTACCAAAAAATAATAAAAAGTAATGAAAAATTAAAATACTCACTTAACCTTAGATTTTCAATCACCTATAAATATATGTATCCAAGCCAAATAGAAAAATTGGAGAGAGAAAAAAGAGATTAGCAATGAGAGGGAGAATGAATTGAGGTTTGATAGGGAGACTACCAAGTAGCTTTTATAGTTTAATCTCTCACTAAATATATAGTATAAAAAATAAAAAAAATTAGGAGTATATACACTTTTCCCCGCTCATGGTGATGTTGTCGTGTACCACTCTAAGCTAATGTTGATTGAAAGAGAGGGAGAGAGAGACACATTAATTTAATTTTTTATTATTTTTACATCGTAATCTTTATATAATATTAGAATAAAACAAAAATTTAGTGGGGCTTTAACCACACCCAACCCATACATGTATCTTTCCTGCTCACTATGATCCTCAAAACTAACTTATTTGAACATGAACTATGAGAATTATGAGTATTTTTAATTTAGGATCCAAATTCTAAAATATATTTGTGTCGGTTGCGAAAGCAAAGGCAGCCCAGATACGATCGTAGTCTGAAATAACATGAATCAATGTTGAACTACGGTTTGCTAAACAATGGAGTAGTGAGGCACCTGTCGTGACAAGGTGATTTGCTCACAATTGAAAAAGTCGGTTAACTATGCCAAAAACACATCTAAATATGCACGCCGTGAAAGTGGATGTAGTACATATTTATCTAATTTTCTATAATATGCTCTGATATTTTCATATTCTATTTCAAATTATTAATAGGGTGAGTCAAGATAGATGATCACTACCTCGTATTCTACTTTTATTAGCTGTTAATTTTATTTCATTTGCGCTTAATCACCAAAATTGCGATTGTTTTAGCTAAACACCGTTAAGATAAAATTCAGCAATCAAACTCATCTTCTGGTGGGTTCGATCATATTATATTACTTCGCATTTTCGTGCACGTGCGTCTTGCATCAACTCTTTTACATAGTTATGTTGATACACACAATGTCTTCCTTGAATTTCATAAATTTCATACCGAGAAAATATGAGAGTTGATGAGATCAAGAGCTCATTAAGTATGTGGAAGGAAACATACAAAAAAATAAAATAAAATAAATATTTTATTTATAGTTTTGTTTTATAATAATTAAGCATTTTCATATTTGTTAGCTCACCTTCCTTGTTTTGGCCATATCTTAAGTTCGAGGTATTTGATAGACATGATCTTTAATGTGTTGGAAAGCTTAGGAAATAATCTACAACTAATTTGTTGGGGTCAAGACAAAACTATGCTTATTTATGGCTCAAAAATCTTCATTGATAAAAATGAGAAGAGGAAGGAAAGTCAATGAATATTTACTTTATCCACTATTTTAAATTGATTGGCCTTTCATTCTCAAGCAATTATTGATAGGTTAGTGCACTGAAATTGTAGAATTTTTGAGTTATTATTGTAAGCTACCACTTACCTATAAATAGGGAACTAATCATGAATGAAAAATCAAGTTTAATTTTGTTAAACAAACACATTAAGTGATTTTGACAGCTTTGCTCTGTTGGTTATGAACTGGCCCATATTTTGATCTTATCAAGAAACCAAATTTCTTATGGAGATCTCCACTTAAACTTATCATCCTTTTTAAATCATGGAAAGACTGTGGCACCTCATTTGTATCTTTTCTATCAACGTCTTTCTATATTTTCTTTTACTTCAATTTTGTCTCAATTTAAACTATTACTTTTAAACATGTGTCTTTACTCTATATAGTAATATTATAATCACAAGTTTCATAAAAAATAACAAAGTATGAAAAAATTGCTGAATTACAAATCAGCTAGTCATCAAGTGGTATCAGAGCATAGTTTACATAAGACTTTTTTTTTTAATTTCAATTTTCCTTCTTATTAGCATGGTCGTCTCAAGTTTTTGGGGCCTACATACGGTAGTCATAATTTAGCAAATCAGATGGAGGTCTTATATAATCACGATTTAAGCTTTAAAATATTTTATGAGTCCCCATTTAACCATAGTTTGTCTTGAAAAAATTTGAGGCTCTGTGCGGTAGGCCGCCTTGCATGCCCTCAAAAACTGTCTTGCTTATTAGCTTGTATTATATATATATATATATATATATATATATATATATATATATATATATATATATATATATATATATATATATATATATATATATGAAAGAGATGTTTTTACTCCAAGAATAAGTTATTAAGACCTACTCCACATTTTGAGCATAAATTCTTCCCAATTCATAAGTAGTAGTTTTCTCTCTGCACATTTAATTACTTATTATTCCTAATCATTTAATTGCAAAGAATTAATGGTCAATATGTGGATTAAGTCTTAATAACTTATTCTTGGAGTAAGAATATTCTTCATATCGAGAAAACAAATCGAAAAAAAAAAAAAGGAAAAAATCCAAAAGTTTCAATTTTTACTCATATTATTAATTTTATTTGTCAAGCTTTAATTTTTTTGTTGATTCTTCATGGAACCCAAACAAAAGAAAACAATTTTATTTACAAGACGTCTTGTGAATGATAAGACTTATGGCTTAGTCATTGATGAAAAATATTGAATCAACATGGCAAGTACAACTATTGTGGAGAAATTGAGACTTCTGGTTCATGAATATCCAGAGCCATATATACTTTATAGCTTCGAAGTACTGAATTCAAATATATGGCAGACATTTTGGTGATCAAATAAGTAAAACTTAAATTCATGCTTGAATAATATGAAGAAGAGATGTTATGTGATGTGGTGCCTTCAAAAATGAAGGGACTATTATTAGGTCTTCCATGGCCATAAACAACAATGGACCTAAGTATGATCGTCTGACAAACACATGTTCGTTTTTATTTAAAAATTATCAAATAGCTCTTGTTCCAAATAAAATATGATCAAGCTCAAATCTTGAAAAGAAAAGGTGAAGGAAAAAAAACATCGACAGTTTTATCAATGAAGAAAGAAACGTTCATTGAAAAAATAGAGAGGAATAGTAAAAGAAAAAAGAAAAAAAAAAGATAGAAAAGACATTTACGAGGAAGTAAAGAAGAAGAAAAATTGTAAGAGAAAAGAAGAGGAGGAAAAAGAAGAAAAAAATGAAGATAGAGAAAAAATATCTCTTTCAAAGTATGAAAGAAAAAATAAATAAATTTAAAAGGGAAAGAAAAGAGAAAAAGAAGAGTTCTTTTTTTCAATCAACAAATTATTTATGTGAGTTTGGATTTGAGGATAAATCCTCTTGAAGAAAGAGAAAATGATGAGATCAAGGCTCATTAAGTATGTGGAAGAAAACATACAAAAAAATGTTTCAAATAAAATTAATATTGTATTTTATTTATGTTTTTATTTTATAATAAATATTTTTGTATTTGTTGGCTCACCTACCTTGTTTTGACCATATTTGAAATTTTAAGTGTTTGATTGATGTGATGTTTAATGTATTAGAAAACTTGTAAAATAATCTATAACTAATTTGTTAGGGTCAAGACAAAATATGTTTCTTTATGACTCGAAAATCTTCATTAATAAGAATGAGATGATGAAGGAAAAGCAATGAATATCCACTTTCTCCAATACATTTAATTGATTGACCTTTTATTCTCAAAATATTATCGATAGGTTAGTGGGCCGAAGTTGTATTCTGGATTTATTATTGTAAGCTATCTTTTACCTATAAATATGGAGTTAATCATGAATGAAAAATCAAGTTGAATTTTGTTAAGCAAACACATTGAGTGATTTTGAGAGCTTTTCTCTTTTGGTTCTAGATTGGACCATATTTTATCAAGAAACTAAATTTTTTGTGGTGATGTTCACTTAGACTTATCATCCTTTTTAAATCATAGAAAGAGTGGTGTTTTATCCTTTCCATCAACTTCTTTCTATATTTTATTTTACTTCAATTTTGTATCAATTCAAATAATTACTTTAAAATTTGTATCCTTATTCTATATTATAATATTAGAATCACAAGTTTCATAAAAAATAACTAAGTATGACAAAAATTGTGGAATTACAATTTAGTCATCTCAAATTCAGTCTTTATTTAGACCTTTAGATTCTCTATCTTAGATGAATGGATATCAATGATTAGCAAATCATCCATATACAAACATATCATCATAATGCTTGAGTTGTTGGAAATTTTCACACATACAACATATTCAACTGTGCATTTTTTAAATCTAAACTGGATAAAAAAACTTGGTTAATTCTTTTGTTTCTTGCTCTAGGAACTTGTTTTATTTCATACAAAACTTTGTGCATCTTGTGTACATGTTCTCATTTCCTTTCACTTCAATTCTAAGCGGGTGAGTGAAAAATATTGTTTCTTCCAAAGAACCATTTAGGAGGACTTGAAATCCAAGTGATAAAGGAATCGACCTCTACTACTAGTTATTGCCACCACAAGTTTCATTATCTCAAATCTTCCCACAGAAGCAAACACTTTATTATAAGCAACAAACCTCTAGCCACTATAACAACTATAACAAGACTCCAGTAGCTAGCATAAAACCTATAACAAGACGCAACCAAAAAGCCCACATCCGGATCAAGATTCCATTCCACCAGATCATGACCTTCCGAAACACCACCAAAACCCTCCGATCTCACCTTTAACGCCAAAAAATCACCAAAAGGGCTGGAAATGTTGCGATAGTGTTTCAAGAAATACATCTAAGGAAAATAACTGATTAGATGGGGAAAGTATTCCCTCCAGTAGGATATAGATGTTAAATTACAACATATATATGTACAAAATAACCCCTACTTATATTATATATAGATATATATACAAGAACTGAATTCATTCCTTAGTTTCAGATTCTGGGATTTTCTCCCTTCTCATACAAACTCTGCTCTTCTTAAGGCCACTTCCATTTACAATATGATTTTTGAAAGTGTTTCTTTGATCCTGTACTTCACACACTTTTCATTGCTCTTGTATTTCTCAGTCTTTCTGTGCACTTTCTTCTTGCTCGACTTCATCTTTCTGTTTAGCGTCGTTAGTTTCAGAGTTGTCAATTGATTCAACTCCATCTCCTACAGCATCCTGCATTCTACCTGTGCTTCCATCTATATCTTTCTCAGATAAGCCTTCCTCTTTTTCAACCGATGCTGTGCTTTCGGGAATATCTGTAGATGCCTCGACTTGATGACCAATCTCGGCTTCTAAAGGCTTTGATTCCTGCAATGTTAATGGATTTTATTTAATTAGTCCCAGAAAAATTTATTTCGTGAAAATTGAAACCGGCACTACAAGTGTGTGCTAATATTTTCCCAATGTCATAGAGTACCTCATTATCATCCATTTGATTATCTTCTGGTTTTGTAGCATCAAGTGGGTTGCGGAGGATATCCCTTTCGGATGATTCATCAACTTTATCTTCCTCCATCACCGACGAAGGTAATTCCATGGTTTTGGATGTCAACCCAAGATCAACCATCTCAGCTTCAGAACACACTGGTTTTTCTTGTGGTAAAGGATTTACAACGGAATCCTGCATATACGAAGTCAGTATAAAATTGGGGAGAGAATTACCGAGTCATAAGTGTGAAAACGTGCAACATGACATACCTTGGTGTCATCCCCAGAACTATCTTCTGGAATCAAAGGATCTCTTTGTTCGTCTTGAACATCAACATTATCTTCCTTCCCCAGCGACCAAGAAGGAAGCACGTCCCTGTTTTCAGAAGGAAGCCTTTCTGGATCATCCCCGAGTTCAGAAACCTGAGTAGCATCTATTTGACTCACAGTCACTGGGCAATCCTCAGTCAAGTCTTGATTACTTGGCATAAGATGGCTAGATTGCAACATATCAGAACAGTTACTCGGATTGGTATTAGATCCCTCCATGTCATTCTGGGATGCAGACATCGCATTTAATTTTGACGAACTCTCACGCGGATCAAGAGGTTCTAATGTATCTGGATGCTTCTGAGCTTGAACCGCTTTGGGGCTTACAGGACCTTCCTTTTCAGAAGCTGACTCTGAATGCTGCTTCATGGAGGGTTCTAATGCTTTTGAAGATGGTTCAGAAGGTGATGCAGGACCCAAGCTCAAATTCAGAGGCACGGTATCATTTCTATCATGGCCAGCAGATGTCAATTTTGGTTGATCACTCAAAATTTCAGCCTGCCCAGCACAAGTGGGAGATGAAGATGTCTCGGAATGTTCCAATTTTTTAGTTGAAGCATTCTCTGTGATGTCAAGAGCTTCGTTTGCGGATGAATGACTCTGAATGCAGATATCAGCCTGACTAGACTCAGGATTATTACTACAAATTTCAGGTGCCAATGGAATAGTTGGGCATCCTTGGCCATCAATATCAACGGGAGAAGACCTTGAACTCTTCTCTATAGAGTCAGATTGGCTTTCAAGATTATGATCATTCGCTAAAGGACGTTCAACATTAGGAGAAACCACAGGTGAACCTATATGATGGGGGGGCGTCTCTATACTCAACTCAGAAGAGCCATCAACCTTTTGGTCATTATTAAGAGGAGTTATATCAAGAGCCTCCAGTATGAGGTTTTCTTCCGGATTCGGCATATCAGATGCCACTTCTGATTGTTTTTCATGTACTGATTCTAAACTTGGGTTTTCTTCCGGATTCGGCACATCAGATGCCACTTCTGATTGTTTTTCATGTACTGATTCTAAACTTGGGTTTTCTTCCGGATTCGGCATATCAGATGCCACTTCTGAATGTTTTTCATGTACTGATACACTACCAGTATGACACGCTGCCCCGGCAGTTTCAGTAGCAGAGCATGCTTTATCCTCCACACTCTGGCTACCAGAGGCATCCACAGCAGCTTTAGGCTTTGGCAAACAAGTTCCAGAGAAAACTTCCTTCATTACCCTTGCAACATCATTGACGTTATGTATTCGGCCTAAAGCGGCAATCTTATCTGAGGATACAGGTGCACTGTCGATCCTTGTTGATGCAACTTTCTGTTGCTTATTTAGGGCAGGATTGGTGGTTCTCTCTTTTCTCTTGGAATCATTAGCTACTCCACCGGGCAAAAGGATCTCAGATGCCTGAGCTTGAGTAACATTTGAAGTGGCTATACCCACCAACACTGGTGAAATCTGAGCATGATGACTTAATTTTGGATCTTGGTCAATAAGAGTATTAGGAGCAACGGGTAAAACTGGAGGTGTTCTTTTTCCCCGGCGACGTGGTGGCTCCAGTCTGTTTTGAGTTTTACGACCTTGCCTTTTGACCGGCACAGATTCGTATGAGCTTGTATTAGGTTCAGAGCCTGGTGTTGAAGGAAAAGTAGTGCTTAACGTAATGGGAACAATCTTTGCGGCCACAGGATCTACAGATTGACTAATGCTTTCTGTAGTTGCACTACCGGTCGAGGAATTGGTTGGAGTGTCGGCAACCAAAGGGGAAGTTATTGAATTCTTATTCCCTGAATTAGTGCAAACTTCAACTTGAGAAGGGTTAATTTCAGAAGATTTAATCTTCACAGAAGAATCGTGAACATCAGCATTCTTAACCTTCTCTAAATCTGGCCCTGCAAAAGAACTCCTTAGTTTACCTAAGGCATTTATAAAAATAAATGTGAAATTAAAATCATAAAACAGAGATGCACAACATACCTGGAGAATTGACTGTACTATCTTTACATAAAGGCAGGATCTCTGCCTGCTTGGCTAAATCATCTGATCCTTCCAATGATTTTAAATCCCGATTACTCTGAGATGCCTGATCTTGGATGATACATTTTGATTCTTGAGCATTGTTCTCCTGCAGGTTATTTAATTCACTGGCTTTATCGGCTAATACAACGCCAGATGAATTCGGTAAATTAGAAGTTGGATCCCTGCCCAGAAGACCTAAAACAACTGGAACAGGAGATGACATTGTTGCCTGTTTCTTTCCCCTGCGCCGAGAAGTTCCAGCTCCAATTTGTGACTTTCCAATTTGCCCTTTACTTTGCATCTGTACAGATGGATAACTGGGAGCAGTTTGAGCCAGAGTAGTAACAGAGGGCAAAGGAAGCGGTAGCTGAGAATTCAAAACAACCTCAGCACCCAAATTATTGTTTCCACTGTTTGAAGAAGCGGAACCTGAAATGGTAGTTGGAGGGTGTACAGCAGCAACGCTAGGGACAGTTTCACTCTGGGGAATACCCTGACCTGAAGAAGGACTCGCTAATTTATTTTCTAATTGCTCATTGACCTTGACATCAGGACCAACAGAACCATCAGGCACAGGAGGAGACATCACAACCTGCTTCTTCCCTCTACGTCTAGGCAACTCACGACCGCTCTGAGTTTTCTGCCCGTGTCCTTTTGCTTGAATAGGTACAGAAAGAGAAGCAGCAGCTGACTGAGAAGGCAAAGGAATGGCAGGCAGTGTGTTAGCAGCCACTTCTGTATTAGACTGGTGAACAGATTCAATGCTAGTGGGCGGAGGAGTAGGGGTCACTCCTGTGGCAGGAGGGGTCGACAAAGAATTGGGTGGAATAGTAGGCAAAGGAGTGGCAGGAGGTGCGTTAGCAGTCACTCCTGTGGTAGACTGCTGCATAAGTCTACTCACGCCTGTAACGTCCGCCGAATGACCAACAGAATCAGGAGCAGAAGATGTTAAATGTCCAGACTTATTTCCCTTCTGTAACTGCATATCTATTTCAACAATTCCAGAAGTTACTGGAGAGATTAATGCAGCTGGTGACTTAACTAAATCAGTTCTTTTTGGTCGTCCACGGCCACGTTTTGCTGGTGGTGCTATCTCTTTAACAGGCTGTACCGGCAAAGTCTCAACAGATGGCAATTTTGGGGCCAGTGGAGGCAAAGCAGCAGGTTGTGCAGGTTGTGCGACAGAAGCAGCAGGCTGTGGGACAGTAGCAGCAGGCTGTGGGACAGTAGCAGCAGATTGTGTGATAGTAGCAGCAGGTTGTGTGATAGTAGCAGATACAACAGAGCTGGAAGCGTTGATTTGATGGCTCATCTCTTCCTCTTTTACTTTGGGTGAATCTGATGTTTCTGCCTGACACATCTTCTCAAATTCCTCCTCTGTCCATTGCTCTTCATAGGAACGTACCTATAAAATGTATGTAAGATGGTGTATGTGGATTAGTGACTTTTTGGAGGGAAAGACACGTAACTTTAGTGAATTTAAGGTGTTTTATGTGAGTGTTTTCAATTACTTCTCTTTTCCAATAAAGTTACAGGGAGGTGGAGGTGAAGTTATGCATATCACTATTTATGCAACACTTACTACCCATAGGGAATTTCGCATGATATATAGCATAACATGCAAAGAGCAGAACACAGACAAGAAATACAACTGTCAGAACAATCCAACTGAATAAAATAAAAAAGACAACCTCTCTTGCACGTTTTCCCCTGCCATAGTGTTGAGTATCAGGGCCCCCAAGACCTCCTCTCTTTCGTTTTACTCCATTAGAATCTACCTCACCCTTAGGCACGTCATCATATATCTTCATTGCTTCATTGAACTGTTTCAAGTCTTCTTCAGTGACAAGTCGAGAAGGAAGGGGAGGAATAACATCGGAGCCATCAGCTGCATGTTCAAGCACCAATTTCTTCCAGGTAACCTGAAACGTATTTTTTGGGAGCTCCAGTAAGATAATTCTAACAGAAATAGAACGTAAAATGCTATATTTATGCGAATGAGAAAAGCCTGTGAAAATAATAAATAGCATACCAGCTCATGCTCCTTCCTGTTTCTGTCAACAGACTCAAACACGTCTAACTCTGCTTCACTGCCAACAAAGACAAGATTCTAGTCACGTTTCTTTTTTATTCCTTCTCTTTTTGACACAAAAGTTGGGTGGGTTGGGTATTGAAGCTAGAAATCATAATATCTTTGCGACAACATAGACTGACATAACAAATTGAAGCTATAAATACAGTTAGAGAACAGACCAACAGCTGTGATGCTAAGAGATCAACCATCACAACCAATACAATAGACAACGTAGTTAAAGAGATAACATGCTTATATAAATACATCAGGAAAGAGTGGCGTGCTTAAATGACAATAGTACATCAAGAATCCTTCCCTAATACCTATAATTAAAATGAAGGTAGATAAGAGTCACATCACATGCATGTCTTATCACAATTACTATCCATTCCTAATATACCTACTAATTTGTCATTGTCAAAAATTGGCACAAGTTCAAATATCAATGGTAGTAGAGAAAGGAAATCCCACATTAGAAAATAACTAGACATATTAAGCCACAGATAGAAGCAGAAGGTAAAAGCATAAACACATCGTGCACCTGCGGGCTAAGACATCATTTAGAGCATCATCATCCAAAACAGGGGCATCTTCTTCTTTCTTACACTCACGCAGAAGGGATTCCAAGTATTCCCTTCGGTCTTCAGCACTGCAATAAATATAGACAAGAAAAGTTAGAGTTGATTTTAAATCTTTGTAATAAGTTAAAGGTGAAATACATCATCGCATTACCAACCTTGTATTATTGTCAAAAAACCCAGCAGTAATGCTCTGATTAGCAACGCCAAGTTTGTGCTCAGCTGAAGCTCTAACTTGTTCTTCAACGGTTTGTACCTGTAAGCAGAAGAAACTTTAGCATGTGTGATAATATGACACTACACTTACAGTAATGATAAAGATGACAGGATTGGGATGAACACTTGTTCCCAATGAATTTGAGAACCACAAATCTGTGACCTCTCTTCACTTCACTTCCTTGTGCAAAATACACCAACCAGCTACTCCTAATATGGCTACAGGCCTACTGACTTCTACTAGGAAAATAACTCCTTCAGTTACATTACATCCAGTTAGTTGTTTCTTCTGTTCCTCCTAACATATACCCTCTTAACTATTGGCTTGCTAAACGCACTGGAAAATACATTTTGCAAGCAACAACACATGTCCCATTCGTCTCAAATCCCCCAAAATAAAGGGATAAAATATCAACATCTAATGAAATCTTAATGAATAAAAGATTTGTAAAGCACTTAACGGCGGAGAAGTAGTAATGTATAAAACAGTACAAATGCACTACATGTCCACAATAACATTGAAACAATTAAGCTGGCAGGAGACAGGTCCCAATTTAAGTATTTAACTATTATTAAATAGTTTCATATAAGATATAAAATTTTGAATTTTTACGTGTTCTATGACCGTATCAGGAACATATGAAAAATGATCACCACAAAACAGGTCTTTAGGTTATACTCAACAAGGGATGTGACTTGAAATTTTCTTAAATAATTCTTAATTCTTTCTCACTATGGAGTAAGAAGCATAGATATCTCAAATATGGTGAATTGTTTTAAAACAAATTGTTTATAATAGCTGATATCAGATTTCCAAAGTACATATAATGTTGAAAATCCCACATTGACTAGAGACATAGCCCAAGTAGTGCTTACAAGTCTTGGGCATTCCTCACCTTATAAGCTGATCTTGTGGGGTTGTGTTAGGCCCAATCCCAAACTCCAAGACTTAATTTAAACTTAGACTAATAATTATCAAGAAAGTACTTGGGTGGCTGTGATGTAGCATAATTTATGCAAATATACCAATCCCAACAATAACAAGCAGTAACTTGGAATGAATAGTACTAACTGTTTCAAAGCGGAGAACAAGAACATCCCTCTTTTGACCAATTCTATGAGCTCTTGCCTGGGCTTGCAGATCAACCTGAAAACATACCAACAGCAACATAATAATACTAATAATAAGCAATAAAAGCAAGCAAAACATAAAGAAAATCATTTTTAAAAAATTCATTGCCTGGGGATTCCAATCAGTGTCAAATAAAATCACTGTGTCAGCAGCTTGAAGATTCACTCCAACACCACCGGCTCGAATGCTAATAACAATAGATGAATGTCAGCGATGTGAAAAATAGGTAATCCAAAAAACAAGATGAAATAGGCATGTTTGTTATGTATGTCCTTACGAGTATATCTTAAAATCATGAAACAAAATATGAGCAAATATGAATGTTTCAAAACACCACACCCCCATTCCAAAAATTACTAGAACGCACGAGATATTTCCAACATAATCCAATTATGCATGAGGGTTCAATCAGTGTGAAACTTATTGATTTGAATCCAATCATTTCCATCATTAAATATGAGAGAAGTAACTAGTTTTGCTTATATTTCATTTCAAAGAGTATTAGGTACCAGTATACCACTTTATACTCATCAGCCCTAGGAACCTGTGAATTGAGAAGTACTTGGTTTTCATTTTCTTCAGGTGCATCTCAATAATTTCTAGAATTCTGATTTAGAAACATAGTGCTTACTTGGTTCTTGAAGTTTTTTTATATTCTTTACATCTGATGAATTTCATAAATGTTAACTAGTCGGATTCATTTTAAACAAAATCCTTCAGTCATAAATCATTTAAATATAAAAGTTTCAGTTTGGCAAGAGTAGTCCACATATCACCTCCCCTCTTAGCACTGCAATAAAAATCTTGAGTTCATCAATATTTAGTATGTAGTTGATCTTATATCATAAAAATGTTTATTCTGTCGGTTATTGTGCAAAAAAACGAGATGAAAGATAATCCTAAAATAAGTACAAGGTTAAGTTGGTCAACGAAAAATCTACTTTCCATTGTGTGATTCCAGTTACAGCATATAGATTAATGTTTGAATGTTTCAGTTGACTATCAAATATAAATACGGTCAAATTTCTTGGAAATAAAACCCCCAAAAAGTTTGTTTTCCTTCCCCAATTTAATATTTCAAATTGACTATTTCACAGCCACACCTAGTACTTTAGTAGTAATTAAAATTACCTGAGTAAAAAGATAAAATATGGGGAATCAGGTTTGTTAAATAGGTCAATTAGAGCACCACGATCACCTCCTGATGTATGCCCGTCCAACCGGAGGTATCTATACTGTTTAGAAGTTAAGTATTCTTCCATAACATCCAGAAGCCTGGTCATCGTCGAAAAGAAAAGAACCTGTAAAAGCATCAGCGGTATGATGAAAAACATTAAGAATTAAATTTTCAAAAGATTCACTAGAAGAATCGGTTTAATTTCATAGACTTCGAAGAGGGGTCAAACACATTCCACATCCAAAGGAAAGAGACTAGAATAAGTTTACAAAATATTTTTCATCACAGTTATAACACATGTCAATACCGATGTGAAAGAAGTTAGATGTAGTAACCCAGCAACAAACATATCAGATTTTGCATACCCGGTGATCTGTAGCCTTCAATTTAGGTAATAACCGGTCCAACATCTCAAGCTTCCCACAAAGTCTAATAATTGGTGGCAGATAATGCTTTGGTATATAGTTATCTACCTGTAAATGGAAGAAAAAAAATGTCATATTGCACATACATTGTATCATACCCTGTCTCCTCCCTTATTGTTGTCAGGTTTTGCCCATTTATAAAATGATCTTGAAGATGCTGTCTCAAAATTTAAATACCAGAACAAAGTGTTTTTCAAACTATCAAATTCACAGAAAGAACAGAAGCATTATCTGATCAAATTCACAAAAATGATCTTGAAGATGCTGTCTTTGAGTGAGTTGGACTCAAAAACATAATCCAATCATCAATAAATACAGTAGTGTCTGAGAAAAATAATATGTAGGATATGAACATACCTCCTCTGTGTGAAGCTGGCTGAGATATGGATGATTGCATATATTTCGAAGCTCCATGACAGAGTTGTGTACTGACCGAGCCTGACAATTAGGAATTAAATTAGCCAACTAAAGTATTTACATGTGTGCGGAAAGCTATTTTAATCAAAAAGAAAAAAAGAGGGAAATAAATTCATAGTCCACGGTCAAATGATCAAGTATATCATTTAGCAAAAAAGTAAAAAGTATTATAAAGGACACCTTTAAAGTGCCAATAGCACCAAGATTATCTTCCACTCTCTTCATCAAAAGCTTTTGATATGAAGAAGCCTCGCATCTAATAAGTCTCTCAATTTTCGAAGGAAGCTGATTCTCAACCTAAAAGAAAACAATGGAAACACAAGAACAGTAACACTTGATGACTATTTCAAAAGCTAATATCAGCAAGGCAGACAAGCTATATTGCCGTTTTCAATATCATATTTCTGAGTCATCCTAAGTGATGAAGTGTAAAGATGGTGATCACGGTGGGATAACACATAACGGAAACAATTGCATCAGAAGACTTAAATATGGAGAATACATTTTCCACAAATGTAAAACCATTCAAACTTACAGATACCATGCATTGAATTCTATATTACAAAAAAAATGGAACAAAACTAAAATAACTTTAAAAAAAAATGTCTGAAATTGTTTGTTGTCTGACTGAGCATTTAAAAAGGTTTGAGCACAGGGTACTGAATGCTAAAGATTTTTCGAGTACTACTAGAATGAACAGCCGATCAAAAAATTCAAAACAAGAAAAGAACAAGCTGTGGTCATAACCTAGTTTACGAAAAATCAAGTAGAAGTGGAAATTAAGTTCAATGTTAAGTATTAATTACCTTGTGTTTAAGCCTCCGAAGTACAAAGGGCCTCAAAACTTGGTGAAGACGATTTATGATCAAGAGATTCTCCTCCTCAGACAGTAAAGCCTAGTTACAAACAGAAAGTACAAAATAAGCATACAAAAACAAGGAAGCTTAATTAGAACAAAAACTCTGGGCAAGTTCTATATCGACAGGATTGGTCCACAACTTACTTCATCGGGTGAGTTATCTCCAGTACTCTCAAATGGCTTATTAAACCATTGAGAGAAGTCCTCTGATGAATTGAATATGTTAGGCAACAAGAAGTTAAGTAGTGCCCATAGTTCTTCAAGATTGTTCTGCACATAAAGAAACCAACAGTTACAAACTATAAATGTTACATAAAAATGATAAAAGTGAAACAAATGAGCCTGGAAGAAGGGCAAAGCAAACTGTCATTCCCAAGATAAAGCACAGCATATGAAAGAAGATTATGGAAAAAATTCAAATGGTAAAAACATAAATGCTAAGTAAACTGCAATGAGAGCCACAAGAAAAGAAAAGAAAAAAAGAAAAAAGAAAAACCTGCAATGGTGTTCCAGTTAACAACAATCTGTGAGAGCTCTGGTAGTGTTTCAAGTCAGCATTCAACTTGCAAGAGGCATTCTTTATTCGGTGGCCTTCATCAATTATTATATAATGCCAATGTACTTTGCTTAGCTTTGGTCTATCATGCTTGTTCATCAGATATTCATATGTGGTCAACAGAACATTGAAATTCTTGTGAATAATCCTTTCCCTAAAATATGAAAGAATTAATAAGGAACATGCACCAGAATAAGTATCGAACAGATGAAAGGGGTCAATATCATAAAACTCAATTACTTGAATAACCGACGTCTCTCCTCCGGCGGTCCAGCATAGACAATTTTGTGAATACTAGGAGCCCAAAAGTTTATCTCTGTCTCCCAACCAGGTAGAACTGAAGAGGGTACAACAACAAGGAATGGTCCTCTATCATTTTTGGTTTCCATCAGGTAGCAAATAAGAGAAATCACCTAAAAAATAAAAGGACAGTAAGATTTTATCTATACAAGTCACAAATGTTCTTCCGATCTTTCTATAGGACAGAATATGCACCATGATATTTTAGCATGTAAACATGCATTGTAACATAATCATAGAACTCCAAAAAAACACCAACAAATTATCCAAAAGGGATCTACCATAAATGACAAATGCTAATAATGGAAAAAGGACAAAGGGAACAAATAGAAACCCAATTAAGTATGTATATAAAACTATAAAGCCTATTTGTTAACAAAATTGATTACCTGAACTGTTTTACCCAAGCCCATTTCATCGGCAAGGATTCCATTCAAATGATTGTTATATAGTGAAACCAACCACCTCAGACCATTCATTTGATATCTGAAGACAAAATTTTAAATCACAAGGAATGTAAGTCAACAGACCAAGCAAACAAAAAAAGAATGTAAGCTCAGACTCTTTGAAACATGGATCTCCAATGGAAGGTACAAATACGCATTGTGCAAATCGTATGATATAAAAAAAGACAGTTTTTACATACTCCCTTAATTTTCCACCATGCAGAATGGATGGCTGCTCAGCTATACTCTCCTTTACACTGCAGGAAGAAAAAAATTGCTCAACATGAATCAGGTCATCAAAACCAAATCAACATAGTATTAGCATGCAATTCAAAAATATATTTCCAGATTGATAGAACCAATAGACCATGAACAGTTGACCACTTAAAATCTCTGAAACTAAAAATAAACCACCAAAACTCCTCAGTCTCCTGTGCTTCGCATCTTTTAATAATAAAAATTCAAGATAGCCATCTTACACTACCAAGAAACCTTTTAAAGAGTACATAAGAGCGGAATGATACCTGTGGGCCATCTTATAATACTTCTCATTACTTTCCATATAATGCTGTAAAACAGAATTTGAAAAAATCACCGACATATTTAAGAAATAAGACTTTTAACTTAATAATGGGATGTGTCTAGCGGACTTGCCTTTGCCTGATCACTTTCATCCTCGTCAACCAGAGTAGTTTCACTATTCTCAAGAAAGTTGGTACTTCCAGCCTCATCAACATCTAGCCCTAAACGTCCTGCAGTATTCTTTGCTTCCTGTAGCTTGGACCCAAGCTTTTGAAGGTACTTTTCAGTTGCTTTAAGAAGTTGCTTCACACGATCTGATTTTGCATCCTGATGTAGCAATGAAAATGTTACTCAAAGTTGTTAAAAATGCAAAACTTCAATGCATATCTTATATTTTTACTAACAGGGACAGGTGCACATATAGTATATAACGGGGCCTGCTTCCCCCACTTACATAACTTCGTTTAGCAATGGAAAAAAGTAAATTATTTGATCACATATCTAAATATAGGTATTTGTAGAAGAATTGAAAAATGATTATCCATACAATAATGTTAAAATATATATTTGCACACACAAGTCAATATTAATGGACACGTCCCTGTCTATTAATATCATAAGAAAATAAACCTACCTGCACCATTCGAAGATAACCTTCGACGTCGTTTATCTTTAGCAAATTAATCTTCTCCCGCTGAATTCGATCGATTCTCTCACGATGAATACGTTCTTTTTTTTTATGGAACTCCCTTACATATTTAACGAAACCCTTCAACCGTTCTCTCTTGATTTTGAATACATCATCCAGTTTTTCCCTACATTTCAAGAAATAAATTAATAATGTAAGTATTTTGAGGCAAAGAGTACAGATAATGAATTATAATTATCCAACTACAATGCATTGGAAAAATTGAAGAGATGGAAGAAGCATGTAGAAAAAGATAGAAAAGGCACATACTTGTGAACTTCTATCTCACTGAAAAACTCCTTCTGTCTCTCACGAATCCGTTTCTGTCGCTCTTCCTTCATTTTCTGCTCATACTTTTCAAGTTGTCTGACTCTCCTACCATGCCTATGTTTCTTAATTGATTTCAAATGTTCCATCTCATTTGTAATTGGTTTGGAAAAATCGTTGAGAAAATCACTGTCAGCAAAGGAAAAATATAATGTCAAATTGTGAGTAGAAGAAAATATCAAACTCATAAGAATACAAATTACCTCCGAAGTCGGCGTTGGAGCTCTAATAGTTGAAGTTTTTTCAACTCTATGACACTTTTTGTTTTGGCAGAAATATCTTCACATGAGCTCACATTTTCCTATATCACAAGGAATGAACCACATACCATAATGTTTATGCAACATTCAAACTATTGCCAACCATATAGTGTGTGTAGGTTAGGGGCACAAAATAAATTGAATGTGCAAGTAAAACATATAAATCACTGAGTTAGAAAAATTAAAAGTTAAAATTAAAACAAACCTTTAACTTGTGATAGCATTTAGTCATTCTTTCCTTTGCTTTCTGCTGTTTTTGCACCCAATTTTGGCCAACTAGAAGCCTCTTTTTTTGTCGATCCATAATCCATCTCTCTGACATGGTAAGTCTTTTAGAAGATTGAAAATCAGCTGATACTAACCTCTCATTCCCTCCTTGCTCTGTAGCATAAGAGATGTCATTTTTAGATGCATAATCAACTGGAACAGCTTCGATTTGTGATAGAAAACTAGTACCAAAATACAAATTAATTGTAGAAACTGACTTGTATGTAAGACAGAATATAACAGACGCGTAATTACAAACACTGCAGAGAATACATTATTCACACATAAACTAATCCAAGAAATTCAAGAGTCTTGGTCTCTCCCTCCAAGAATTCAAGAGCTTGGCCTCTCCCTCCCAAAACTATTCCACAATCAGTTTCTCCTTTCCTTTCTCTATTTATTTTAAAACAGAAACACATGTAACCCATAACTGCTACACATAACTGACATCAATAAAAATAACTACCCATAACTTCCATAATAAGAAGTCTAACAAATTGCTGTTAATATTCAGAAATTGCTGACACAAAAAAAGATAAGCATCAACTAACTGATTGCAATAACATGACATAAATGATCCTCAACAAACAAAAAACATGACATAATTGACTATGGCTTTCACCTGCTGAAACGTTTTTGCCCAGTACATTTCCCTCCTTCATCATGGTTACTCCATGGGAATTGCTATCAATCCCAGGAACAGGTTTCCAGTGCTCTTTTAAAGAATAAGGAGTCAATTGATTAATAGAATTCTGATTCCAGGGACCAGAATTGTTACTAACATTCTGAAACTGACTAGGAATGTTTTCTCTTCTTTCTATAGGCAACTCATGTTGAATAGGAGAGACATGTGGATTTGAACCAGTCCAGTTATTTGGGCCAAGAACGGAATGTTGGTTAGCCCTTCCAGCTGTCAGGATACCATTGTCACTATCATTCAAATGACTGTTACCAACTACAATACCCCTTGTACTTGAAGAATCTTTCTGCTGGTACGGAGTGGCTGGAGAAGATTGTGCAGCCATTCTTTCTTGGTTTCGTCTTTCAACATCTCTTTTTGCGGCCAGATGTTTCCTGTCTTCTGAAGGTGTCTGGGTGTCAGAATGAAGGTTACCTTTATCTTCTAACATTCTTGAACTCTCAGTTCCCTTCGACAAAGATTCAGCCTCTAGAAATTTTCCAGCAGATGAGGACCCTGAAGGGTTTTTATCAGTCTGTCTCAGATTGCTCGAACTTCCAAATGGCACTATGACCCCTGTTGTGTTACCAGGTTCATTAAAAGACTGTGATTTTCCTTTGGGTTCATTCAGATCTTTATTAGAACCATCTGTATTAACATCACATTGCATATACCAGTTAGCCAGTGAAGATCTTTGATATGTTATGTAAAATATAAACATCAGTCACCTTCTCTAGGAAAGAAGGTTCCAAATGCAACGTCGAGATGTAGTTTCTTTGGCGGTAAACCATTTCTGCACATAAAACAATAATGTTTCACAACATAGCTCAAAATAAAATTCTGACAATTTTTCAAATAAAAAAGAAGATAGCAGAATAATATCTACCTAAATGCTAAAAAAACAAGGCATTGAGCTCGAAGCTGTTTCAACTGGTTTTCTTTGAAAGGCATGGCAGATGATGTAGCAGGGGATTTTCCTGTATCTCTAGTGTGAACACCTTGTCTAAGCATAGCCATTTCTGAGCCACTATTTTGCCTGCCAGCCTGCCAATAAAATTATCTGATCAAGCAATCATATACAAAGCCATAGTTAAAAAGAACAACAGAAGTAAACAAGTTTAAACTAAGTAAAATGCGTTAAGCAAGATGAAGAAAGTAGAGCTGCAAGACAGACCTAGAAGCAAATATTAATGAATACCAAGTACCTGAGATATTTTATGTCCATCAGATAAATTAGTTGAACTCCCCCCATCACGATCAAGAGGACCACCATATTGCATTGAACCTGAGATAACTGGTTCGTTCTTTGCAGAAACATTAGCAGGAACCGACATCCCTCCATGAACCCTAACATAAGCACCTGAAATTCAATACACTTTTCTATGAATAATTACGAGCACAAAATTCTAGATTACAGTTTTTTCAAGCAAAATTGATTCAATCATTCTCTCCATGATTTAACATAAGTAGAAACATCCAAATATGGAAAGAAAAGTATCCCTTAGCATTCAAAATTAACTTATGAACAGCACTCAGGCATATGACATTCAAATACTTTCAGGACAGCCGTTACTGGTATAAGACCCAATGGTGAAACAGCCTTCGCTCAAATAAATTCAATCAATTGATTATATTAATATGTAAAATAAACCCTTCTAGAAAGTCTTCTCTCAAATTTCACCAATCAAATAGTAGGCACTAGGCATTGGCATTTAAGTATAAATATTATAGATAGTTTTCAGTTCTTAAATCCAGGAGGATGGTAGTTTTATCAAGTTGAATCATGAATAATACTTGAAAATTTTACCAATTTCTTACTAGAACACCAAAGGATGGAGGTGAGAACCCCTGCATTGGAATTTTTGCCATCATATTACCATAAACCATTAGAGAGAACTAGGGAACCTGAGGTTTTTCAAAAGGTTATTAATCTATATTTTGATTCATGCATCTCTAATCACATGTGTAAAAGGTAAAAAATCACCTTGCTGCTTCCCTTGAGCAATATGTGCAGATGAAACTTCCACGTCTTCTGGATACTTTGAATTAGGAGCCCGCGCCATTGGATTACCAATCTTTGTCAAATCGGTTTGCTTTGCCAATAAAAGATGACCTTCTGGGTTTGCCCTAAGCATTGTTTTCATGTTACCAGAAAAAGTCGAAATATTTTCCATTTGACTATTATTTGGAGCCACATTGAAGTTTGTCATTTCACCACTTTTGGCTTGAATACCATCTGATGGTTCGGCCTTGGGCATTTTCCCCTTCCTTGTATTAACACCAGTGTTGCGAGGTTCTACTATTGAAGAACTGTCAACATGCATTTCCCCAGGTGATGATGAATCTCCCCTCTTTCTTTTTGGGATAGCTTTCTTACCATCCTTTTGATTCACCTGTCTGTCTTGTGACTGTGAGTTAGCGGACCTAGAATCCAAACTAGTTGGACTTCCTTGATCAAAAGATTGATTACTCCTTTGAGCTACAGTTCCTTGATAATAATCAGGAGCTCCGCCAGTTGGGGCAATTGGTGGTCGACCAGCAGCAAAGGGTTCCATTTTGGGAGCCTCGTTTTCAGCCAAGCCTGCTCTCGAATCGTTTGCACCGCCCACTGCTTGAGAAGAAGATCCTGCAAAAATCACACATGAAATTAAATTAACAGAAAAAATATCACACATGAAATTAAAGTAACAGAAAAAATATCACAAATACATTTTAAGCAGTATTAAAATACCTATTTGAGGACCACCGGTCAAAGGAAGACGTGATGACTTTAATGCTTCAATATCTAGACCGTGTTGGTTGATGACAGTCTCCATCGCCCTATAACAGAAAGGCATCATTAAGTAAGAAGAAACAGTGATATGCATGACATTGAAAATTGGGTCAAAGAAGTAATACAGATAAAATATGGTTTAGTGCTAAAAAAGATAAATACGAGCTTCAGTGCAATCACCAAGGCACTACAGAGAAAATTAAACCCACAAGATGCTTTGATAATTAAGTTTATTATTTATCGGCAAACTCAAACAGATAAAGTTCGAGTGCGAGTGCTAAATTGCAATATACAAACAAGTTTGAGTGCTAAATTGCAGATATTTTACCTAGATATAACTTGATATGGCATTGAATTTTCCTTCCCGCTTGATTTCATATGTTGGAGTATCTGAAACACTCGCCAAATTAATTTCAAGAATGTATAATCTTTTCAAACGGGTCAAAAAATAGTTTACGAAATTCATGTAAGAGAAAACAACACACACCACATAGAGTTTAGTAGCGAGCTTGGCTGGCTCGTCTTTAGAATCTTGAATAAGTTTATGCAGAAACTTGGCAGCCTCCATCTCAACATGCTGTGGAGTTGCCATCTCCTGTGAACTGCAAAGGCAGAGTATTGTAATGTGAACTCCAAAAAAGTTGAAACTTTGAGATAGTCTCAATGAGTAATAAAAAGAGAACCAAGTTATAAGGATCATCATATGACCAAATTCAACACAAATGCATAAAATTTCTATCTTTTTTCGACACTAGTTAAGAGTTTTCAAAACAAAGTAATAAGTAATCATCCCAAATCAATAAATAGAAGAACCCCATTTTTCCTGTCATATTAAAAAACAAAACCCAAAAAGAAAAACCCTTCCTTTTTACAAACATCCTAAAATAACACATGGTGATTAACACTGTAAAACCTCCGTGAATTTTGGAAAAATAGAAGAAATTAGAGATGAAGAAGGTGAAATCGGCGGATCAAAACAAGAGCCAATATAAATTTGCAAGAAATTGAAAAGTGGGTCGAGTTTTGAGAGGTGAAATGGTGTGTGGAGGAGGCGACGATTGAGAGGATTACCGGATCAGAGGTGAAAGGTAGCGTCTTTACAGGGAGAGAGAAGTAGCGAAGTCCGATTTCAGGTCACGCTGTGAAGATGAAACCAAACCAAACAAAAACAAAGAAACCCCCAAACACAGCACAAAGCTCTTTTCGTGTGAACTTGTTATGTTTTTAGGTTTTTATTTCTTCTTTTGCAAAACGAATTTATTTTGTTCTTTTCACAAAACTTATTTTGCTTTCGCTTGAAAAATGAAAAGGATAATTGTTTTTTATTACTGTAATGATGTGAAAATAATCGATAAAATTTATAAAAAAATAAAAATAATAATAATAATAATAATAATAATAATAATAATAATAATAATAATAATAATAATAATAATAATAATAATAATAATATGATAATAATAATAATAGTTGATAAATTAAAAATGTGTTACTTTATGAGTAGGTGGTTCAAATTTTTGATTTGGTTGTGTAGGAGTGGACTTAGAAGGTGAACATTCTAACATTCAAGGCAAAAAAAAAGTGTAGTGGTGTTGGCTGAAGATTTTGATATATGTGGTTCGAAGTGGAGTAATTGAGTTCGAAATGAAACAATATTAGTGTTCGTTGGAATAAAATAAATGTTACAGTTCGGAATGGAAGAGATTGTCCTTCGAACAGACATGTCAAAGCTCAGAGCTTCGAGTAACAGTTGTGGAGATATATTTAAAAGAAGCCTCGAAGTGGTAACGAGACTGTGTCTGTGAAATGAGTTCGAAGCGAAGATTGTCAAGGCATTTGAAATTCAAACACGAGCAGGATGATTGGAATTCAAATATATATCTATTGGAGCGTTCGACGCGTGGAAGCTAGAAGAAGCGATACTGCATGTTACGAGCGTGGCGTGATCTTATGAGCGAGACCGTTATGGTCAAGTAGTATAAATAGAAGTCTTAGTGTTAGGATTTCGTGTGTCATATCTATTGTACAAAATTCAAGAACATTCAAAATACCACATGGCTAGGAAGCGAATGCTCGAACAATGTACGTATGATAACACCTAACATTTATAATTCAGTAAAACTCTTTATCTTTTCCAGTTTATCTTCCATTTTCGCATCAATGTCATTTCAATACTTTTACATTCAAAACCATTTACCTATTTATCGCATTTAAACGTTTTCTTCTATTCGAATCCTTTACATTTCAGAAACTCTTTTACATTTCATGCTTTTATATTCATGCTTTTACATTCATGTCTGAAATATTTTTATTCATGTCTTTACATTCAAAGTCATTTACATATTTCTGCATTTAAACACTTCTTTGCAATCGAATCTTTATTCATTTAATTCAGTTCGCATTTTTTTACTTGATCATGTTATTAGATTATTTAGTATGGTAATCGAAATACATTAAACGCCTATAAACACTCTAAAGACAAATCCTAAACAATGAATATCAGTTTTGCCATTAGATTTATCCAAACGACCAATACCCCATAGGATCAATCTAGTCGATCCTGCAAGTTACCAAAGAGATTAAATAACAGTCATTAAGATTATTTGATAGTTTGGAGGACTAGCGGTTGTTTACCAGAAATCACTGTAAACAAATTGGCACGCCCAGTGGGACAATCATTGGTCGTTACAAATTTAAAACAAAATAAAAATCGTTAGATTATAACCATTGTGAAGTTCTTTTCTGAGTGTCAAGTTCGTTGTTATATGAACCTTAGGAGTGGTAGAATAACTAATAGCAATCAACCCTTACCCAGAAGAAAACGACATAATAGGATGTCTAATCCAAACAATCAACAAGGGGAACAAAATGCCCCACATGGAACAGGCATTAATGCGTCTGCTTCGACGGGAACGTCTAGCGCGATCCCTTCGAACGCACAGTCTGTTGCATCTTCTACTAGTAATGTAGCCACGAATGGAACAAGCGGCATGTCAACTAACAATTCGATCCTAAGGAATACAGGAACCACTGGGTATCCTGGGGGATTGGTCCCACCATCAGGGACACAAACCCATTTCGTCACCCCACCACCAACTAGACCACCCAGTTTCGACGGTAATAGACCTAGAAATCCCTCTTATGGGATGCCAACATCTTTCATGGCAGGTTTTCACACTTCGACATCGAATACATCACCACAATTA
Source organism: Vicia sativa (assembly GCA_021764765.1). NCBI lineage: Eukaryota > Viridiplantae > Streptophyta > Magnoliopsida > Fabales > Fabaceae > Vicia > Vicia sativa. The sequence goes on from CM038796.1 coordinate 231,191,664, forward strand.
GGGTCTGAACCAGGGGCTAATCAATTCATGTCAAATAACCAAGGGTCAGTAGGTTATAGTACATTGCATATCCTAACCACAGAAAATCAGATGGCTTTTAGGCAATTAATGGATGATAGTAACCATAATATGATAGGAGTATTAGCACAAACTATGCAAGAGATCTTTGCCCCAATAGTTCAAAATGTAACTGTGATAAACAGAGAAAACGCGGATAATATGAGTCGAATAGCAGATTTCTTCGCTCCGTCAGAAAGGCGTGATGAACCGGGCATTGGTTCGAGAACGCCTGTCATAGAACAAATTCCTGATGACCCACCCTATAGACCAGCCAGAGATGGGGTTAATTTGGGGGCAAGGGCACAAAGGTTAGACGCCCCAGTGATTCGAGAAGAACCACAAAGGGGATTTATAGAACCAACGGTAAGGATCGAAAGGTTAGAAGCCCCAGTGATTCGAGAAGAACCACAAATAGGAGTTATGGAACTAGGGGATAGGGTCGAAAGGCTAGAAGTCCCAGCGTTTCGAGAAGAACAACCTAGAGGGGCTGTCATGGTGGGTCGAAATCAAGATGTTGATGCAGTCGTTCATAGAATTCGAAACGACAACATCTTGGCAGAAAATAATTTAACCACCATGATATAAAGGATTATGGCCCAAAACGGTCTTAATACAGGGATTAGAAGGCCAAATTATGCCTCTCCTATAACAGATTATGTAATGCACACTGATTTACCAAGGGGATATAAGATCCCTAAGTTTACAAAGTTTGTTGGAGATACCAATGAATCAACAGTCGAACACATAGCCAGGTATCTGACCGAAGCAGGAGACATAGCAAATAATGAGAACCTTAGGATTAAATACTTCCCAAGTTCCCTGACCAAGAATGCTTTTACATGGTTCACCACATTGCCTCCTGGGTCCATAGATACTTGGACCCTCTTAGAGAGATTATTCCATGAACAATTTTACATGGGACAATCTAAAATAAGTCTGAAGGAACTAGCCAGTGTTAAGAAGAAATTTATTGAACCAATAGATGATTATCGGAATAGGTTCAGACTCTTGAAATCTAGATGTTTCACAGTAGTTCCTGAACATGAGTTAGTCGAAATGGCCGCTGGTGGCCTGGACTATTCTATTCGAAAGAAATTAGACACACAATACTTAAGGGACATGGCTCAATTAGCAGATAGGGTTCGACAAGTCGAAAGTCTGAAGGCCGAAAAGGCTAGGGCTTTTAAAAGTAACAAAAAAGAAAGAATTTCCTATGTCAAAACTGAGGAAGTTGAAGACTATCCTGAATTCGAAGAGGTCGAAATTGATCTCGCTGAATTAAAACAGGCTCCACCTTACTCTTGTAAACTATTAGTTCCCACAAAAGGGAAAGAAATTGTTGGAAATGAGAAAAGTGACAAATTCCCAAAGAAGGTATATACCTTCGATGTAACAAAGTGTGACGAGATTTTTGATCTGCTTGTCAAAGATGGCCAACTAATTGTGCCATCGAATATCAAAATACCTCCTTTAGGTCAAAGAAAGAAAAAAGGATTTTGTAAATATCATAGTTTCCTAGGCCATAAAACCTCACAGTGTTTTCTTTTCAGGGATCTGATTCAAAATGCAGTGTTTTCGATCGAAGCAGTACTTTTGGCTGTTTCGAAAGAGATCCAGGCTACTGAAGGCCAAGAGAACCAAAAGCAAGGATTGACACAGGCTACTGAAGGCCTGAGACTAAAATTGGAGAAAGTCCAGATCACAAAGCCAGCATCCCCTCAGAAAGAAATATGGGATACTTTGGGAGAGCCCGGTGGGAAGTTCGACTACCTGGTGAAATACTCTGCCCCAGAAAGTTCAAAAATCCAAATCGAAGACGTCAAACCCACAGGATGGGGAGATGATGACATAAAGGGGGGATGTAGATGTTAACATTCCTCAGAAAGAAATCTGGGATACCTTAGGGGAACCTAGTGGAAAGTTCGACTACCTGGTGAAATACTCTGCTCCAGAAAGTTTGAAAATCCCAATCGAAGATGTCAAACCTACAGGATGGGGAGATGATGACATAAAAGGGGAGGATGTAGATGTTAACATGGTGGATATGGAGAGACCTCGTTCTAAAATGGAGGAGATGGAAAGATATTTGGAGAAAGAGAAGTACAAGATGGAGGATAGTTATGTTGTGGATACCAGTCTTAAAGATTACCTCATGTTGTGCCACAGAGGAAATGCTGAAATGATACTACGTCCCAGATGCAGCATCATCTGCAACCAGAGAATTGCTGCAGACTTCGAGAGGAAACAAAGGGCACGAACTGGCAGCAACTGGCGCCAGGATAACCAGTTATTCAGGTGTTACCCTAAAGCGGGAGAAAGTTTATTGGAGTTTTTAGTGCGTTGTCACAAAGGGGCAACAAAGTGCCTGATATGCCCAATGTGTTCTGCAGCGTATGATCAGAACATGACTGGAGCTTTCGAAACCATTCCTTTCGCCCCATGCTGGAACCACAAAGAAGTTGGTCAGATGAGCCAACATTTCGAGGGTAACTACACTCAACGAAAGCCTGACAGCCCCTATCCTAAAGGTGCTCAAAGGGTGACATTCAAAATCCCTGCTGAAGTACCAACAGACAAGTGGCTGCAAGTTAGAGCTAACAAGGGGGAAAGATAAATGGAGAAGCAATGAACGAAATGCACGTCACGCCATGACATATAGAAGGCAATTCAACACTGCAAAGAGGGAAGAATTGAGGTTAGAAAATTATAAAGGCAAAAACCCTATGTCCAGATCACAATGGCGAAGACAACAGAGAATTCGAAAGGCTGAAAGGGAAGCCGTGGCAGATAAATGAGCAACTTCGATCAAAAACCAAGGAGAATCAAGCACCAACAAACCAAAATCAAATAATCAACCTGAGGACAAACCTCCAGTTAGTAGGAGACTCTTCTCTGAAACACAACAAGGTGAATCGAAGGAGTACACACCAAGTCCAAAAGAAGACGAGGATATGCTGACAGACAACTTCGGATCAGAGGGGGAGTCTTCACTCAACATAAACTGCAACGTGGCATCTGTACTACCTTCTGAGTTTGGACAGGAAACTGAAATCGAAGAGCATGAGGAGGATGACACAATAGATTTGATGAAGCACAGACCAGTATGCTACTACGTGATGGATAACGGCGCGGTCGAAGAGCAGAACGCGTTCTTCGAACACCCAGAGCCAGCCATGAAGAATCATCTGAAGCCATTGTTCATTCGAGCAAAGGCTGGTGCCCATGGCGTAAATAAAGTTTTGGTGGATGGAGGCTGAAGCAACTCGTTTTTCAAAAATCATTTAAATAAATTTTCAAAACAATGAAATCGCCACCTACTTTTATTTGTTCTAAAAAGAACGGGAAAATATAGATAAAACCCACGAGAGATAAGGATAAGACAGTCTACAAAATTAAGAGATGCAGGTTCGGGAGTTGGTTATGCAAGGGGAAGGTATTAGCACCCCTCACATCCATCGTACTCGATGGTACCCATTTAGTTCAAAGTGTAGTTGTGTGTTAGTGTGAAAATTTTACGATCTTCTAAATTTAAAAATGAGAAAGAAAGGGAGAAGAAATATTTTTATTATTTTGAGTTTGACACGGTTTGAACCGCGTGCCTCCCTCGTGCAATGGGAAAGTCAAAACTCCGTAGTTCTTCTAGAAAATATTGTTTGTTGATTGATTTTAAATGAAAAAGACAAGTCGTCATTTTTAAAGGAGAGAACTCATCTAACGTCCACAAGGTGTGATAAAGAATAAAGGACTACGCACCAACATGAGGGAGGGTTTGAGAACACCTCTAGTACTCAAGTGGAGAAGTCGAAAACCTTGGGAATAGAGGAAGAAGCATCTCAATTATAAATGAATCATGTCTAATCTTGAAAAGGTTTAAAGGTAAAGGGTGCTTGGACGCACAAAAGATATTGAATGTGTTGGAATTGATTTTAAATTGTGGATGACAAGTACCAAAACGTTGGGCTATCCTCTAACGATTCAATACTCGAGATTGGTGATTGAGGTCAACCGATCATCTCTCATCCAAAATCTTTATTATGAAAAGAGTGAGGTGAAACAAAGTTCACTTTTATTAAGTGTATGGAATAAAGTATTTAAGTCATCGGGTTACCCTCTAATGGCCCAAATACTTTACATTTTAATTAAATCATCGGGCTATCCTCTAACGATTTACTTAAATACCATAGCACCATGTTTTTTTGTTTTGTAGAAAAATTGATTTTTGAAAAATAACTCGACGTTGGATCGAGGTTTGAGAAGAAGACTCGACGTTGGGTCGATTTTTATTGAAAGTGTTTTAAATGCTTGGTGAATGGAGAAAGAATAGGATCGAGATAATTGTAAATCACAAGTAAAATCGACAAAGCCCATACAAGGTGGCCAACCTAAGTATAAAATAATTAAATTACATGTGTACTAGCAAAGTGGGCTAGTCTACTAAGACGACCAATTGGGACAGTTGATTGAAATTGGCTCACTGTAAGAAGGCCCAGGATCAAGCGTACATGTGTGCATGTGTGGTCATCGCGACGCTTCATAGCTTTGTCGACTTACGGGTTTAAAAATGATTTACAATTATTAGTTTAAAAAAAATGTTTTTTTGGTTTTGTGTAAGTGACAGTTAAATTAAAATAAAATAAATGTGCACTAGATAATTATTACAAGAATTGTTTTTTGGGAGAGGGATACATAAAATATAACTGGGGATTAAACGGTAAAATAAAATAGAAAGCGGTAAAATTATTTACAACGCAACAAGGGGATTGGGGTACATTTTTCCGAATGGGGATAAATTAAATTAAAGAAGAAATGATAAATTAAATATGTAAAAGCATACAAACAGAAACTGAATGCGGTGAAACTTAAATATCAATTATTGTATCATTATTATATTGATTAGAATAGAGTATAGAAATTAATTCTAAGAAATTAAAAATAATATGTATATAGTATATATTTACAATACTAAATATAAGAAATAAAAATAATATGTATAATTATATTTACAGTATTAAATATAAAAAATAAAAATACTAAATATATTATACGTACATTATTAAATGTTAAATAAACAATAATAATATGAATATTAAAATGTTAATGATAAAAATGTAGATGTGCTAAAAGAAACTGAAAGTTTCGATAAATCCTCGGATGTCTACACAAGTAGCAAACATATTAGTAGCATGAGTGTGAGATGAAATTAAAACGAAAGAAATTGCAACAAATTAGAATATGGTTAGTAATCTTCAAAGAAGTGATAAAGATGTGAAATGCAAACAAACATCTTCATGAAATTAAAATCTCAAAACAAACTCGTAACACATCTCAACTCATGAGAAACCTTTACCAATCAACATTCATTTGTGTGCTGCCCGAAACATGTTTAAAAACATCGAAAAATAATTTGAAATTACATCTTAATTAATTAGATCGAAAACGGGCAGCAACTCAACCAACACATCAATGCTCCAAATTGAGATAAAGCAAGCTGAAACTGAAGAGTATAACATGCTAAAAACAAACCCCAAGCTTCATCAATCAACAAAAAGGTTAGTAGGAATGTCAATCTCAAACCGGCAACAATGTCATCAGCTTCATAACTTATTCTACTTGACAAAATTCAAAGAGATAACTTCCAAACAAAATCAACATCATAATTTCTTTTTAATTTTTAAAATAACCGAAGCATAAGGGCTACCAAGTTCACCACTAAACTAAAAAAAAACAGCATCCACATCAGTTTGAAATAACAATATTAACACTAAAATTCACATTCGTGAACCTAACACAACATCAACATCACCAATTCATCATGATAGTCAAAGAAAAAAAAAATCAGTATCACATCGATACCTAAATCAACTATCAGCTTCCAAGCTATACAAAGCCATATAATTGTTATCAATTTTACAACTTGATATCACAACATGTCATTTCTACTCATTAAAACAACTTTAGTAAGCATTTAAAAAATTGTTGAAAGAAACAAAAATATCACTAGCTCAAGTTTTTTTCCAGAAATTAACAACATGTCTTGTACAGAATTAAATCCCAGGATTCAACATAACAAATTTAGTTCCAACAAGAATAAAAGAAATGCAATGGAAAGAAATCTGAAGCGTGGCGAAAGCTGTCGCGGGATGTGGTTGTTGTTCACCGTGAGCTTGCTGTTGATGTTGTTGAGGTTGTTGCCGTTGGTGAGGACGAGCGGCGGAGCAGGTCTGGAGTGAAAGGACACGTCATGGCGAAGGAAGCAGGCGCGAGGGAGGTTGTTGCATTTCGGCGGAGATTTGGGTGAGGTTTGTTGGTAAGTTGAATGGCGTCAGAATGAAGGTTGAAGAAAGTACGGCAACGACGAAATGAAGGTTGTCTTGACAGAGAGCTGCTGTGAGAGGTTAACGGCGACGGGGAAGTGAGAAACAGAGGTGTGAAGAAGACGATGGAAGGTTGTGTCGGCGGTGGGATATGGTGGTAACGATGAGGTTATACGGCAGTTGGAAGGAAGAAACAGGGTTGTGAGTGAGATAATGGTGGTGTCGCGATGGAAGGAACAGTGATGGAGGAAATAGGATGGGGGTTACGGCAGGGAGGAATGGAGATTTGGACCGAAAGAGAATGGAAGGTAACGATGAAGATGGACGGTGATGGAGGAGATAAGATGCGGGTTTCGATGGAGATTGAAGAAGGAAGAGGGGTGAAGACACGATGAAGAAAGCTGCGCTTTTCAGTGTTTATTCCGTTTCTAATTTTGGCCCCCCTTGCAACAGTAATATAACATACATATATATAGTATAAAATTAGATTTTACATAATTTTCAAAAATGCCTAAAATGCCCTTTATAATTAAATGGGCCACAAAAATGGATCTATTAAAAATTAACAAGCCCAATAGTATTTTTTTGTTTAATTTTTAGAGATAAAAATTAGACACCTAAATTCTCAAAAATTGATAAAAGTTTGGACAATAAATTATCCGAAAAATAAAATAAGCATATTAAAATAAACTACGAGTATCAAAGATTGAAGAAAAATTATCAAAATAATAAAAATCGAAATAAAATGATAATAAAGAATACCCGACTTTAAAACATTTACAGTTAAAAATGAGACTTCGAAATGTACCGAAAAATTAGGGAGAACACATTTTCATGATCTACGCAACACGTAGATTCATAAAGCAGTGAGTAAAAAATGAAAACTTGAAATATTTTCTCCGCTAATTTTCGCACGAGATCAATTGCTTTTAACAAATTTTATAAAATCGAAATATCGATATCATCGACATATAAATAATTTAAAAATCAATGCAATAAACAGAGAGAGAGATAAAAATTGCATGAAGTAACATAACAGGTATTTTACAACTAAAAACGATGCAAACATCAATTTAAACTAACTTTTGGTCAATTTAAATACGACGAAATGATGCAAATGCAATGTGCGAATGACTGTTTTTTTTTTAATTTTAAATATAATACAAGTAGAAAAATAGCAGGGTAAAATTTGGGGTGCAACAGAGGCGCTGCAGTCAATTTAATGCCCCACTTCATGCTGAAGAAATTAGGAATACAAGATGGTAACATCAAACCACACAACATGGTGCTATCCAATTATGAAGGAAAAGTAGGCCAGACTTTGGGGGTAGTTCAAGTAGATTTGACAGTAGGATCAAGCTGCAGGCCCACCATGTTCATGGTGATCGAAGCCAGAGCCAACTATAACTTGCTGCTAGGAAGAGAATGGATCCATGGCGTTGGAGCAGTCCCTTCGTCAATGCATCAAAGGTTAGTGCTATGGAGAGAAGATGGTATTGTGGAGAATATCGAAGCGGATCAGAGTTATTTTATGACAGTAGTTAACTTAGTCAATAAAAGGAATTATGACAGATATCTAGCCAAAATAGCCCCTTGTACCCCAAGTGACGAAATCAACGAAACCAGGAACGCACAATATTATATGACCCTTCGCCATGATGGCATGTACTGGGATAAGAAGATAGTTAAAGGGGACGAAGAAGTCGAAGGCACTACGCAAACACGGCCAACAGGCTGGGAGTTCGACAACCTTGCTCATGATTGAGTCCTCCTTCTTCGAAAGGATTTCGGCTGAGAATGAATGAAAAGCGGCCTTAGAGGCTGAAGTAAACGAAATAGAGGGGAATGGCTCGAAAGACCCACCCTTTGAAGAACACGAAATAAATCAAAGGCTAGATGCCATCTATGATAAAGAACCCCTAGGCTTCGAGAAGGACCCCACAGACTCTGGTGCCAAAATTTAGCACAGGATCCACTCGAAGAGGTGAATTTGGGGGATGATAATACAAAAAGAATAACTTACATAAGCGCAAAACTCAACCCAAGCTTCAAGCAGGAGGTGATCAAGTTCTCAAGAGAAACAAAGATTGCTTCGCATGGGACTATGACGAAATGCGGTTTGAAGAGAGTTAGTGGAGCACAGACTTCCAATTAAGGATGGCAAGAAGCCCATCAAACAAACTCCTAGAAGATTCGCGATTCTCACAAAGATTAAAGCGAGGTCGAAGGTTCTGTGCAAATTCATCGAACCACAAGGTATGTCGAATGGTTAGCAAATATAGTACTGTTATTAAGAAAAATGGCTCTCGAGAATTTGCATAGATTTTAGAGATTTAAATCGCTACCCTAAAGATGAGTATTCCATGCATGGCGAAATGTTAATAGATTATGCTGCAGGATTCGAATACCTAAGTATGCTAGATGGATATTCTGGGTATAATCAGATTTTTATTGCTGAAGAAGATGTTGCTAAGACAATATTTCGTTGCCCAGGAGCCTTAGGCACCTACGAATGGGTAGTGATGCCTTTTGGTTTAAAAAATGCTGGGGCAACTTACCAAAGAGCAATGAATTCAATTTTCCATGATTTCATTGAAACCTTTATGCAGGTGTATATTGATGATATAGTCATCAAATCTATATCTCCAGAAGCCCATTTGCATCATTTGAGCCAATCATTCGAAAGAATGAGAAAACATGACTTAAAAATGAACCCTCTTAAGTGTGCATTTTTTGTGCAGGCTGGAGATTTCCTTGGCTTTGTGGTTCATAAGAAAGGAATTGAGACCAACCAAAATAAGACCAAAGCCATTATGGAGACGAAAACACCTACATCGAAAAGGGAGGTACAATCTTTGCTAGGGAAGATTAACTTTCTAAGAAGATTCATTTCGAATCTAAGTGGAAGAACCCAGGCTTTCTCTCGGTTACTTCGCTTAAAGCAAGGCCAAGCCTTCGAGTGGGACGAAGCACATCAGGAGGCATTTGACAAGATCAAAAGATATCTCTATCAGCCTCCTATCTTGTCTCCACCTTCATGGGGAAAGCCCATGAGATTGTATATATCCGCCTCTGAAGTTAGTATAGGAAGTATGTTAGCACAAGAAGATAGCAATGGCATCGAAAGAGCCATATACTATTTAAGTAGGGTATTAAATGATGCAGAAACTAGATATAGCAATATAGAAAAGCTATGTCTTTGTTTGTACTTTTCCTGTATGAAACTTAAGTATTATATAAAGCCTGTTGATGTTTATGTTTCATCTCATTTCGATGTTATCAAACACATGCTTTCGAAACCAATAATGCATAGCAGAGTTGGTAAATGGGCTTTAGCCTTAACAGAATATTCTTTGACTTTCATGCCTTTAAGAGCTGTGAAAGGTCAAGTAATTTTTGATTTCATTGTGGACCATTCATTGGTCGAAAAGCCTGTCATGGGTTACGTTGAAATACAACCTTGGAAACTATACTTCGATGGTTCGACCCATAAGGATGGTAGTGGTGTTGGAGTACTTATAATTTCTCCCGAAGAAATTCCAACAAAATTCAAGTATAAGTTAGATGGTCCTCGTTGCTCGAACAACGAAGCTGAATACGAAGCGCTTATTGTTGGACTTGAAGCTTTGTTGGAATTGGGGGCAACTAGAGTCGAAATTAAAGGTGATTCGGAATTAGTGGTCAAGCAAATAACAAAGGAATACAAATGCATAAAGGAAAATCTGATGACATACTTCGTCATAGTTAACAGGCTACTCAAAAAATTCGAATACATGAATATTAAACATATACCAAGAATAGAAAATCAAGAAGCACATGACCTAGCACAGTTGGCTTCAGGGCACAAAGTTTCTACCAAAAACTTTGAGGATTTGATCGAAATAAGAGGTAGGGTTATGGCTACTAGACTCACACCATCAGATTTAGAAAATATTAAATTAGGTTGTGGTGATAAAGATAGATACGAAGTATTAGCCATAGACACCTTATCAGATGCAGATTGGCGAAGTCCACTAGTGAGTTATTTAAAAAATCCAACATTGAATGTTGACAGGAAAATAAAATATAGAGCATTATCATATGTCCTTATGGAAAATGAATTGTTCAAAAAGACCCAAGAGAGTGTGTTACTGAAATGCCTAGGAGAAAGTGAGGCATACTTAGCATTGTCAGAAGTCCACAATGGGGCATGTGGGGCACATCAAGCAGGCCATAAAATGAAATGGTTGTTATTTCGATATGGTATGTATTGGCCCAGCATGCTCAAAGATTGTATAGATTTTGCTAAAGGCTGTGAAGAATGCCAGAAACATGCAGGGATTCAACATGCTCCTGCAAGTGAGTTGCATTCGATCATTAAACCATGACCTTTTAGAGGATGGACATTAGATTTAATAGGAGAAATCAATCCTACTTCGTCTAAAGGACAGAAATATATCTTGGTAGGAATATATTATTTCACCAAATGGATCGAAGCAATACCCTTAATAGCTGCTGATCAAGAGGCTATTATTGAGTTCAAACAGAAACAAATTATCTATAGGTTCGGATTGCCAGAGAGCATAACCACAGACCAAGGTTCTGTGTTTACTGGTAGGAAGATGCAAGAATTTGCTCAAGAGATGGTGTTTAGATTACTAACATCAACACCATATTATGCTCAAGCAAATGGTCAGGTCAAAGCAGCCAATAAGGTGATAATAGGGTTAATTAAGAAACATGTTGGTAAAAAGTCAAGGAACTGGCACAAGACTTTGGACCAAATACTATGGGCCTGTAGAACATCTCCTAAAGAAGCTACCAACACCACGCCTTTCCAACTAACATTTGGTCATGATGCAGTTCTACCAGTAGAAATTCATCTACAGTCAGTTCGAATTCAAAGACAAAACGAGATCCCATCTGCATTATATTGGGAGATGATGATAAATGAGTTAGTTGAGTTATACGAAGTTAGACTGCATGCATTGGAAATCCTGATGAGGCAAAAAGAAAGAGTAGCCAGGGCATATAACAAAAGAGTCAAAGGTAAAACATTTACTGTTAATGATTTAATTTGGAAAGTCATATTGCCCATGGACAAGAAGAATAAAATATTAGGAAAGGGTCACCTCATTGGGAAGGGCCTTTTCGAATATTAAAGAAATTCTTAAGCAATGCATATGAAATCGAAGAATTAGCTGATGATAAGCGAATCTTAAAGGTTAATGGGAAATATTTAAAGAAATATAAGCCATGCCTGCAAGAGATTCGAATAATAACAACATAATCGAAACATTATAAAGGAATGCCAAAATGGTAACATAGATTGCCAAAATGGCGTTGTTTGGATATTACAGACCAAAATTCAATCAAGATTCAAAGCTAATTAAACAAACAGAGATTTAAAAATAGGAATTGTTCCTCAATCTATCAAAAGTACTCCGAAAGGACTCAAGCCTTTGTTGAGTGAAGCGTCTCGCTCCTTCCAGGGTAGCTACTTCTCCCTTATGTTGCTCAGCTGCTTCCATTTCGGCAAGTCCTTTGTTGAGAAGTTCTTCCGAACTGATTGTCAGCAGTATTGGTTTCATATGCCAATTGTTGTTGTTGAGCCTCCCTAACCTTTTGTTGGAATTCTTGAATTTGCTTTTCCCAGAGAAGAATGGACTGAGCTCGAGCTTCATAGTCAGTTTTGGCTTGCTTTATATGCATGGCTTGGTCTTCAGCTTCTTTAGAGAGCTTCGAAGCATGCTCATAAGCAGCGTCCATGGAAGTTCGTTTCTCTTGGACTTTAGCAGCAACAAATTCGTCCTGAAGAAGACACCCAGACACATTATCCAACAAGGCTTGAAGATCGAACAAGATGATGCTGACTTCTAAAGAGCAGGCGGCGAGGTTAACTTGCGTGAGGAGTTCCTTCATGGTGTAACAAGCTGTACCATCCTTCTTGAGCACTTCGAACAAATCTACGTCAAGGATTGTTCTCCTGATTTTGTTAAGGAGTACAACTCTATCGTCTGAGGGCATTGGGTTGTTGGTCGAATTAGTACCAGCCCTAGCGAGAGGAGTATCCCTTTGAGCTAATTTAGCCTTCATGTACCCAATGGGGTCATTTCGTCTCAGGAGAGCTAACTCCTCTTCATTCATTTGAGATTGAGAAGACTCAGGAAGTTCCATACGCAAGGGAGTTACATCCATGTCAACCTCCATAGGCTCATTAGTCTGGTCACCATCACCATCACTTTTTTCTTGCTCATCGTCTTCTCCATCATCAACTAGATCCACCACTTCGATATCATTGTTTTCACTGCTATGAGCATCAGACTCTGTTCCATCGCTCGAACCACCTTGGGCTTCTTCTTCTTCTTCTTCCTCAGATCCTTCCTCACCAGATTCTTCACTCTCTTGAGAAGAGTTAGCCTTTTCCTCTTCAGCATGAGTGACTTGTTGGCTCTCTTGAGGGGTTTCGAGAGGAGATTTTGGAAGAGAAGTTTCTAGAGGAATTTCTGCAGATTCATGAGGCGTTGCTTCGTTTGTTTCCTTTAGAGGAGGAGAAGTGTCTTGGTCATCTGGTTGCTCTGAAGCCCCAATCGGAACCGCCATGTTGGAGGATCCTTTGTTTTGCACCAGATTACTGGAGTCCCCATGAAGAGAAGAGTTGATTGGAGCAGCAGTCTTTGATGGAGGAGTCGAAGTGGTAGGAATTGGATTCGAAGTGTCCTACACAAACAAAGAAAGATTAAAAACATGCACTAAGGTACGAATAATTATTTTGTTAAAGATTCGAATTCAATTTACCTGTGGATTATCGGAGGAGAGGTTACTATCAATATGTTCCAACATTACGTTGGAGGTCGAAGGTGGATTTTTGGATTTTGTTGAGGGAGCAACATCTCTGGAATCGAGTCCAGAAATGCCAGTTGGTTCAGCGCCTTTGGGAACTTCTTTCTTCTTCTTTTTGAAGGCATTGTGAATCCCTCCATTGGGATTCTTCGGTGGTACTTGGTTTTCTCTTCTTCGAAGTGGTTGGTGGAAGCTTGTTAGTCTGAAAAGGTTTAAACATGAATTAGACCTCAATCATAAATTTTAGTCCATTCGAAACATCAGGATTAATTGATTACCTTTGGAGTTGGAGCAGTTGTTGTTGTTGGTGTTGTTGTTATTGCTGACGTTGTTGGTGTTGTTGCAGTAGTTGTTGTTGGAATTGCTAGAGGCACGTTGTCATCAGTTTCGATGGTTTGTTGAGAACTACTTCCCTCCTTAGCCTTCGAAGCAACAGTCTTTATCCTGATGGCTGAAAATCGAAACAATTAAGGTAAATGTTAAAAATAAAGAAAGTAAGAAATATTTGAGAATTTCCCAAGCATTCGCACCTACGCCTTGATTAGATATAATCGACATGGCAGAAAGGTCATAGCGAAGATGTCCTGGGAAATTATGGAGCCAATGACGAGCCCATGTCACAGTCTTAGATGGCTTTAGTTTCTTTTGAGATTTGTATTTGAACATCTCTTTGCAAGTCAACCACCAAGGGTATGGAGGAAACCAAGCCAGAGCCAGTTCTGAGGTAGGCAATCTAGAAAATTTAGGTGGATGCATTTCGAGTGCCAACCTATACCTATCCTCAGGTGACAACCACAAGAAAGTTTGAACTTAGAAATTTTTCTTTAAATTTTTCCTTCAAGGTTTGGACGCTCGATACAGTGGTTTCAAGCGTGTAGGATCATAAGCTGTTTCGAAATAATTCTGAAAAGCCCTAATCTCTTTGGCGTGAGTGAACATACCTTTCTTTGAGTGTACCTGCACATCGAACGCATCAGTTAGTTTCTTTTGAATGGTGAGGGTATCAAACATATAAGATTGGTAGAACTTAGTCCACCATTCCAGAAAACCTTTCGCTGTAAAGTGTGTTGGTTCAAAAGGTATTAGTTCGAACTGAGCGAAGTCTTGGTACTGTTCTTGTTGCAGCTTGGCTTCTCTTGCTTTGAAGGTTCGACCAAAAGTGATGGCACTCTGGGTTAGGAAAAGAGGTTCAGGGATTAACTGACATAAACCAAATTGTCTGGAAACAAAGTTAGGTTGATAGGCAAAAAGGAAGATTTGGTTCTTGGGAGGAGTGATTCGTGAGGAGATTAGTCTAGGGAGCAAAAAGGCTTTCCAAATGTCTTGAATCTCTTTACTTTTAACAGCCTCTGAAAGAGACATGGTGAACCATGATGGTCCATGAGTCCTTGAAGCGAAGGGTGCCATGTTTTCTTCAAATTTATGTCTTTTCGAGAAAATCATGATATACTGTGAAAAAAGGACTTTGAAGTCAGCTTTATCATCATTCGAAATGAGTTTTCGCAGCCTTGTACCTTCAATAATTCGATCCGCTATCTCTGGATCTTGTTCAACGATGATGTCAGCAGTTGATAATGAGGATTCAAACATGGCGTTAAGCCATAATTTGAGTAACCATAAGGGGCCAGCTAGAAGGATGTTTTTGGGAGTATGGGATTTCAAACTCGAAACAGCTGATCTCAAGCTTTCGTAAAGATCAACGAGTAACAGTTCACTCGAACATACCCTCCTATTCTCATGTAAGTCCATAGCTAAAGGAATAAACCTACTGGCTACCTGTAAGGACCTGCTACAAAACACGTATCTTGATAACCACAAAGTGCGAAAGGCAATATGTTCCACATCTGACACATTATCTCCTTCAGTGTGGTAATGGCTAATGAACTTGGAGAAAACTGGCTAATTTGACATCGAAGTCAATGATACTGGAGTGTTCTTCATTATCAGGGATGTAAGTCTCTCCTACTGGTGACAAACCAGTAATGGCTGCTATATCGAAAAACGTGGGTGTTATCATTCCTCCAGGGAGGTGAAAGGTGTTGTAGGTGCTGTCCCAGAAATATAAGGATGCAAATAACAGGGGGTGACTATAGGTGAAATCTGGTTTCGATAACTTAATCAGATTATATATTCCTAGTTCCTCCCATTGGTGTGATTTCTTGGCTTCTACTTTGGTGAGCCAGTTCTGGTAAGCTATGTCAGGGGTAAGGCAGGATTGAAACGGTTTAAAGTTGCTTTTCACATAATCTAACACAAAGGGATCGTTTGGGGGAATGGTTGGAGTTTCTATGGTTTTTGAAGCAGAAGACTCGCCTACATTATCAGTTCCTATCTTAGGGATATCCATCTTATTAAACAAGGGTTTGAAATCATAACAGACATGGAAGATTTTCTTAGTATCTTTCAATATTTCAAAAACTGTAAGAGGACCCATTAGAGCAAACCTCTTTCCAGCAGCATTAGTTGGAATCAGTACCTGAGAAGCGTAGAGCATTTCCTTCTCCTTAGAGATCATTTGGGGGATAAGCACAGATTGACCTTGATGAGTACCGACCTTGCTTTCCATAATTGTTCCTGTGTTCTTGCTTTTCTTCTTGGAAGTTTTCTTCATTTGGGATGATGTTGTTGAAGACATTGTTGAAGATTGTTGGAAGATTTAGGGTTTTAGTGAGAATAGAGGAAGGCAAAAGTTTTAGAATGTGGAAAGAGGGTAAAAGACTAAGTTGATTAGTTTTTATAGTAAGGAAGTTAAAACACTCACCAACTGAGGCTAGGATACGTGGGGATCGTGGGTTGGATCTGGAAGGAGGTGGCGTAAAGTTAATATTGGTAATAAGCGTGATTAATGATAATCATTGTTTGGTAACCGCACCATGCTGTGATGACTGTTTTGAGACGGTTAAGAAATCCAAGAGGCGTCTTGATTGACGTAGTTGAAGTCATGTACAGTAAGTATCCAAGAGGCGTCTTGATTGACGTAGTTGAGACGGTTAAGAAATCCAAGAGGCGTCTTGATTGGCATTTAAGTATAAATATTATAGATAGTTTTCAGTTCTTAAGTCCAGGAGGATGGTAGTTTTATCAAGTTGAATCATGAATAATACTTGAAAATTTTACCAATTTCTTACTAGAACACCAAAGGATAGAGGTGAGAACCCCTGCATTGGAATTTTTGCCATCATATTACCATAAACCATTAGAGAGAACTAGGGAACCTGAGGTTTTTCAAAAGGTTATTAATCTATATTTTGATTCATGCATCTCTAATCACATGTGTAAAGGTAAAAATCACCTTCGCTTCCCTTGATGTGCGATGAAACTTCCACGTCTTGGATACTTTGAATTAGGAGCTCGCGCCATTGGATTACCAATCTTTGTCAAATCGGTTTGCTTTGCCAATAAAGATGACCTTCGGGTTTGCCCTAAGCATTGTTTTTATGTTACGAAAAAGTCGAAATATTTTCCATTTGACTATTATTTGGAGCCACATTGAAGTTTGTCATTTCACCACTTTTGGCTTGAATACCATCGATGGTTCGGCCTTGGTCATTTTCCCTTCCTTGTATTAACACGGTGTTGCGAGGTTCTACTATTGAAGAATCAACATGCATTTCCCAGTGATGATGAATCTCCCTCTTTCTTTTGGGATAGCTTTCTTACCATCCTTTTGATTCACTGCGTCTTGTGTGAGTTAGCGGACCTAGAATCCAAACTAGTTGGACTTCCTTGATCAAAAGATTGATTACTCCTTTGAGCTCGCCTTGATAATAATCGGGAGCTCCTTGATTGGGGCAATTGGTGGTCGACCCAGAAAGGGTTCCATTTTGGGAGCCTCGTTTTCGCCAAGCTGCTCTCGAATCGTTGCACCGCCCATTGCTTGAGAAGAAGATCCTGCAAAAATCACACATGAAATTAAATTATGAGAAAAATATCACACATGAAATTAAAGTATGAAAAATATCACAAATACATTTTAAGGTATTAAAATACCTATTTGAGGATCACCGGTCAAAGGAAGGCGTGATGACTTTAATGCTTCAATATCTAGACCGTGTTGGTTGATGACGGTCTCCATCACCCTAACGAAGGCATCATTAAGTAAGAAGAAACGATGATATGCATGACATTGAAAATTGGGTCAAAATGTCTGAGATAAAATATGGTTTAGTGCTAAAAAGATAAATACGAGCTTCAGTGCAATCACCAAGGCACTACAGAGAAAATTAAACCCACAAGATGCTTTGATAATTAAGTTTATTATTTATCGGCAAACTCAAACAGATAAAGTTCGAGTGCGAGTGCTAAATTGCAATATACAAACAAGTTTGAGTGCTAAATTGCAGATATTTTACCTAGATATAACTTGATATGGCATTGAATTTTCCTTCCCGCTTGATTTTATATGTTGGAGTATCTGAAACACTCGCCAAATTAATTTCAAGAATGTATAATCTTTTCAAACGGGTCAAAAAATAGTTTACGAAATTCATGTAAGAGAAAACAACACACACCACATAGAGTTTAGTAGCGAGCTTGGCTGGCTCGTCTTTAGAATCTTGAATAAGTTTATGCAGAAACTTGGCAGCCTCCATCTCAGCATGCTGTGGAGTTGCCATCTCCTTTGAACTGCAAAGGCAGAGTATTGTAATGTGAACTCCAAAAAAGTTGAAACTTTGAGATAGTCTCAATGAGTAAATAAAAAGAGAACCAAGTTATAAGGATCATCATATGACCAAATTCAACACAAATGCATAAAATTTCTATCTTTTTTCAACACTAGTTAAGAGTTTTCAAAACAAAGTAATAAGTAATCATCCCAAATCAATAAATAGAAGAACCCCATTTTTCCTGTCATATTAAAAAACAAAACCCAAAAAGAAAAACCCTTCCTTTTTACAAACATCCTAAAATAACACAGGGTGATTAACACTGTAAAACCTCCGTGAATGTTGGAAAAATAGAAGAAATTAGAGATGAAGAAGGTGAAATCGGCGGATCAAAACAAGAGCCAATATAAATTTGCAAGAAATTGAAAAGTGGGTCGAGTTTTGAGAGATGAAATGGTGTGTGGAGGAGGCGACGATTGAGAGGATTACCGGATCAGAGGTGAAAGGTAGCGTCTTTACAGGCAGAGAGAAGTAGCGAAGTCCGATTTCAGGTCACGCTGTGAAGATGAAACCAAACCAAACAAAAACAAAGAAACCCCCAAACACAGCACAAAGCTCTTTTCGTGTGAACTTGTTATGTTTTTAGGTTTTTATTTCTTCTTTTGCAAAACGAATTTATTTTGTTCTTCACAAAACTTATTTTGCTTTCGCTTGAAAAATGAAAAGGATAATTGTTTTTTATTACTGTAATGATGTGAAAAAATCGATAAAATTTATAAAAAATAAAATAATAATAATAATAATAATAATAATAATAATAATAATAATAATAATAATAATAATAATAATAATAATAGTTGATAAATAAAAAATGTGTTACTTTATGAGTAGGTGGTTCAAATTTTTGATTTGGTTGTGTAGGAGTGGACTTAGAAGGTGAACATTCTAAGATTCAAGGCAAAAAAGAGTCTAGTGGATTGTGAATAGAATTATACATATTTGTTTTGTTTACATTGTGATATATATTCAATGGTCCATTGTCGGATCTGGGCAGGTGGTCAGTCTATAATAGATGCAAAAGACTTATTGTGGTGTGATGAACAGTCTTTAAAATCATCAGTATCTATCGATATGATATAAATTTTACTTTTGTCTCGCAACAAATAGGAGTGTGATTGTCTCTCTTTTCTTCGGGTTTAAGGGGAGGAGTATGATGTCGGTGCCGTTGGTGACTTGAAGATTTTTAGACCCTTTCGAGATCCCTTATCGACTTGGGGAGAAATGGCTTTGTGTCAGACCGCCTTATACACAATTGTGTTCCTCTGATTTGCATTGTACATATGTTCTTCTATCTGAGTTTACCTATTCACCAAGGCATGGGAATTATGGTGATGATTGGTAAACCATTTATACATGTTATTCAAGAGTTCATTGGCTCTTTGTGGGTCAAGATTAGTTTGTAGGAGTTGGAAGTTGGGGAATGTTTATCGTTTGGATATTGTAGGTGATGGCTAAGGTCAAAATAAAGGTTTGCCTAGGTGGAATCGTTGTGTAGATTAGTGGAATGGAGGAAATTGATGTGTTCCTTGATTTGTCTTATGCTGGACAAAATTATGTGGTGGAGGAGACAGATGGTTCTCAGATGTGGCTAACAATTAAATGATAGAGTGGGTAGCTTTAGAGGCTACCATTGTTTGATGGTGTTGCACCCCAAATTTTACCCTGATATTTTTTCTATTCGCATTTTTATTTATAAAAAAACAGTCATTCACTCATTGCATTCACATCATTACGTCGTATTTAAATTGACCAAAAGTCAGTTTAAATCGATATTCGCATCATTTTTAATTATAAATTACCTGTCATCTTACTTCATTCATTTTTACCTCTTTGCCTGTTTATTGTATTGTTTTAAAATTATTTATATGTCGATGATATCGATATTTCGATTTTATAAACAGACTGTTAAAAGCGATTCGACACTGTGCGAAAATTAGCGGGGAAAATATTTCAAGTTTTCATCTTTTACTCACTGCTTTATGAATCTACGTGTCGCGTAGATCATAAAAATGTGCTCTCCGTAATTTTTCGATAAAGTTTGAAGACTCGTTTTTAACTGTAAGTTTTTTTTAAAAGTCGGGTATTCTTTATCATCATTTTATTTCGCTTTTAACCATTTCAATAATTTTTCTTTAATTTACAAAATTCGTAGTTTATTTTAATGTACTCATTTTATTTTTTCGGATAATTTATTGTCCGAACTTTTACCGTTTTTGACGATTTTAGATATCCAATTTTTATCTCAAAAAATCCAAACAAAAATATTTTTGGGCTTGTTATTTTTTTAAGTGACCCATTTTTGTGGCCCATTTAATTATGAAGGGCATTTTTGGCATTTTAAAAAAATAACTTAAACCTAATTTTTGTGTATAAATATATCGTTTGTTTACTGTACAAGGGGGGCAGACCAATTGGGAACGGGAAAAAACGGAAAGAGAGGCCACAGAAAACGATTTTTAAAAGAACATCAACAACAACACCCTTGTTTCTCCATTTGTCACACTTCAGCCACAAACCTCACGGCCATTCCTTCCATTCTCTTTCGGTCCAAATCGCCATTTCTCCCCGCCGGAACCCCCACCGTCTTTTCCCTGTTCCGACAACTATAAGAACTCCACCGTACATCATCCTTACCAAACCACCTTAACTCTCTGTCTCTCCTCGCTGTTTTCAACCTCGCTCTAATTTTCGTCACCGTAACAGCGGTTGTCTTCCTCACAGCTCTGTTCCTCACCTCCTCTGTTCCTCACCTCCTCTGTTCCAAACACAACAGCCTTCGAACCTCAAACCGGTTTCCCTCATCGATTTTCCTCCTTACCCAGCTGCTGTAACTTCCGTTCTGTCCACCCTTCAGACAACCAGTTCCTCACACCTTCAGCGCCGTAACCCCTCTCACAGAAACAAACCCCCTGTTTCTTCCACCTGCAGCTTCACCGATCCCTCATTCTCACGTTGTCACTCTCTCAGCAACCGTTTAGGTAACTTCAATGTACCTTATATAATGTATACTTTGGAAATTTGGTTCAATAAGGTTTGAGTTAGATTGATATGCTAAGAGTTCCTTTGATAAATCCTGTGAAATAACAATTCATCGTTTTCTGTTTTGGATTCCTGTCGAACAAGCTCATATGTTACATACATTCTGCTAGAAGCTGACCTAAATAAATCTGATAGTTCTTTTATGCGTTTGTATTTATCAAAGTTAATGTGTGTTGTAGTAACAATAATTAGAATCTACTATTAAATTTGTTGATTTGTTGTTTGTTAAAGAAATCATGGAAACTAAGTGAAGGTTCTGACTACATCATCTTGTTTGGTTCTTTAAATTGAAAGAGGGTTTTGACGTAAACCTGTGATATAGTTGATATCGTTTTGATTCATGTTAGATATAGATGGTGATAATGGTGTAGTTTTGATGAAGGTGATGATGATGCCACGTTTATTCGTGTAAAAATCAAACCGAGAAACCATTAGGGATATCACGACATTGCGTTATTTTCATTTTTAATTGAAGTTTATGAAAGTTGTATGGTTTCGATGAAGGCAATTTTATTTCCGCATTTTTGTATGCGTAGAAATTGGCTGAGAAACTGTCGCGGGCAGCTATTTTATTTCTTTACTGAATTTTGTGACACTTTTGTTTCGATGATGGCCTGATATTGATGTCGCGTCTATTCGCGTAAGATTTTAGCCGAGAAACCTTTAAGATATTGTATTTTTAATTTCGATTGAAGTTTGTGAGTAAAGCTGTATTCTTATAGTTTCGATGATGGTTTATTGATTAACCGCATTACCCGCGTGTAAATCAAACCGAGAAATATGTTGGGATACCGCAAGTTGTGTTATTATCATTTTAATTTCAATTGAAGTATAAATCGGTGGATATTCGGATTTAGTTCTGATGAAGGTTTAATGATGATACCGCATTATTTCGCGTGTACATCTAACCGAGGAGCTTTGAGGGCAATGTATTATTTATTTTTTTGAGCAAATTCGAGTAAGAAAGCTGTTTTATTTTGAGTATATTTGGTTGATTAGTTGCTGCCCGAATTTGTTCGGTTTAATTTTAGTTTGTTTTTATTTTAAATTGAATAACAGTGTAAGTTTCTTTGGCTTTGGTTCCTTTGTGAATCGAATTACCCGCATATTTAATTGTTTTAGTCCTTCCGTTCATATACATTTTATACTAGTTTCATTTTCGATTCTATAGCTTGTAATTACTAATCGTATTCTAATTTTTTATTGCAATTTCATTTTATTTCTATTTCATCTCACACTCATGCTACTAATATGTTTGCTATTTGTGTACACATCCGAGGTTTGATCGGAACATTCAATTTCTTTTAGCATATCTACACTTTTATCATTAGCATTTTAATATTCATATCAGTATTTTTATTTAATATTTAATAATGTACATACAATATACTTGCATTTTTATTTTATTTTTATATTTTATACTGTAAATATAATTATACATATTATTTATTATACTTAGTATTGTAAATATATACTATATACATATTACTTTTATTATTGTAGTTTATCTATTAATTCGTAAATAAGTTCGAATTTAATTATATTAATCTTCTTTGTGTGGCAATTTCATATTTTTAATTCAATTTAATTTTTGAATATGTATGAACACAAGTATAGTATTTAATTTCTTAGAATTAATTTTTATAATAGGTTCTAATATAATAAAATACAATAATCTGCGTTTAAGCTTCTCCGCATTTAACTTTTGTTATTATTCTGTTAAGATACAATTACTTTACAGTTTCTCTTTAATTTCAATTCATCCCCATTCGGAAAAATGTATCTCAATCCCCTTGTTGCATTGTAATTAATTTACCGCTTTCTATTTTATTTTACCGTTTAATCCCCATTTATAATTCATGTATCCCTCTCCCAAAAAACAATTCTTGTAATAATTTAGTGCACATTTATTTTATTTAATTTAACAGTCACTTACACAAAACTAAAAAATCTTTTTAAAACTAATATTTGTAAATCATTTTTAAACCCGTAAGTCGACAAAGCTACGAGCGTCGCGATGACCACACACACACATGCGCTTGATCTGGGCCTTCTTACGGTGAGCCTATTTCGATTAACTGTTCCAATTAGTCATTATAGTAGACTAGCCCACTTTGCTAGTACACATATAATTTAATTGTTTTATACTTAGGTTGGCCACCTTGTATGGGCTTTGTCGATTTTATTTGTTATTTACAATTATCTCGATCCTATTCTTTCTCCATTCACCAAGCATTTAAAACACTTTCAATAAAATTCGACCCAACGTCGAGTCTTCTTCTCAAACCTCGATCCAACGTCGAGTTATTTTCAAAAATAAATTTCTACAAAAAAAAAGAACATTTGGATAAGATTTGTTTTAATTGTTAGATGTTAGCCTAACGATTAAAACGAATCGAAGTTTCTAGTTGATTAGATGATAGCCTAATAAATTAAGAAACTTCAATCCATGTTCTAAAACAAAAAAATCCAGTGCTATGGTATTTAATTAAATTGTTGGATGATAGCCCGACGATTTAATTAAATTTAAAGTATTTGGGCCGTTAGATGATAGCCTAATGACTTAAGTACTTTTATTCCATACACTTAATAAATGTGAACTTTGTTTCACCTCACCCTTTTCATAATAAATTTTTGGGATGAGAGATGATTGGTTGAAGTCACTCGCCAATTTCTAGTACTCGAATCGTTAGATGATAGCCTAATATTTTGATACTTGTCATCCACAATTTAAAATCAATTCCAACACATTCAATATCTTTTGTGCGCTTTAAGCACCATTTACCTTTAAACCCTTTTCAAGATTAGACATGATTCATTTATAAATGAGATATTTCTTCCTCTATTCCCAAGGTTTTCGACTTCTCCACTTGAGTACTAGAGGTGTTCTCAAACCCTCCCTCATGTTGGTGCGTAGTCTTTTATTCTTTATCACACCTTGTGGCCGTTAGACGAGTCTTCTCCTTTAAAAATGACGACTTGTCTTTTCATTTAAAATCAATCAACAAACAAACATTTTCTAGCCGAACTACGGCGCTCGACTTTCCATTGCGAGCGTAGGCACTAAGTCTTACGACCAAAGGCGAGCAAAAATAATTAAAACATTTCTTCTCTCTTTCTTTCTCCTTTCAAAACTTAGAAGATCGTAAAATTCACACTAACACACAACTACATTTTGAACTAAATGGGTACCATCGAGTACGATGAATGTGAGGGGTGCTAATACCTTCCCCTTGCATAAGCAACTCCCGAACCTATATCTCTTAATTTCGTAGACCGTCTTATCCTTTTTCTCTCGTGGGTTTTATCTATATTTTCCCGTTCTTTTTAGAACAAATAAAATTAGGTGGCGATTTCACTGTTTTTTTTGAAAATTTAAATGATTTTTTTTGAAAAAAATCGAGTTGCTTCAGATGGGAAGAAGAGTTTGATTATGAATTTGATGGAATTGAACAGAAGACGGAGATTTGCGTTTTAGTTAAAGGAGACATGGATTTCTATCGGGAGCAACTGAGAGACAATTGTGATATTTGAACCAAAGCAAATGAGTTCTGAAGCATTATTGTGAATGTCTATGTGATGTTGGAACATCAATATTATTGTGAATCTGAGTATTAAAATCTCAAGAAGATTTATAATTTGAGTAAGTTTATGGGTTCAGATTCTATCTCATGGGCACTTAAAAAGGAGTTATGGTAATATGTGGACAAAGTGAAGAGTTCCTTATGGTAAAGAGTCCCCTTATCTGAAAAAGCAAGTCACATGGAGTGAGCAGACAATGACTGATTGAATGTCAGGACATTATACATAACATGTCTCTGCGTGGACAACATAAGTTGAGTGATCGATACATGCACTGTAATTGTTTTATCTCAAAAGAAACAGTCAAGAGCTATTAAAGGCATTCAAAGATAGCCTGGACGGTGCACGACAAGTCATTGACAGATTCTCAGCCTAAATTAACATACCTTGACAAAAAATTAATTTGTCGTTAATTCCTAAGGAAATGCTGCCATATTTATAAGAGATCTCAAATATCCTCTAGCCATAAGTAAGCATTCAACTTTTCACCATTATGCATTTTGTTAAGGTTTGGGCAAACTGTGCCTGGATTTGGTTTGGTGAGGGTCTTCATAGTCAAATTTTAGCTAAAAAGGGGGAGAGAAATAATGTCACACATAAAGTAAAATAGGAGAGAGTGAAGTTATGTCTAAGTCACAAATCATGTCACAAAACAATTCATATCGAAGTAATTGTAACTTGTGTTCTGAGTTACCTTGGAGAATTTAGAATAATCCTTGAGTTTCCTCTTATGCTACAAGTTGAGTAGTGGTTCCTACTTAATAAGTAGTTTATCTCTCATGGTCCTCTTTTACTACCCCCAATGACAAGAATTGGTTCCTATCTTAAGGGGGAGTAAAGTTATCTTCTTCCTCGTGTGCTCCAGGACTTTTCCTCCATTTACTCAGGACTGGTTCAATGGAGAGATTCAAAAATACGAGAAGATGTCAAACTGGATGTTGAAACATCATCTTTAACTGGCAGGCCATCAGTGCTGACCTTGAAATATGATGCTGATAAAGTTTTTGTTCGTCTCCAACTCAAGATGTGTGCAGAAGACTATGAATGAACTGTTGAAGATCATTTAAATTGTAAATTGTTGCTGCTGTTTTGATGTAATGTCCTATATTTGTAATTATTTGTTTTAGCCAAAATTTGCCAAAGGGTGGATGGTAAGTTCCTTGTTTTCAATGACTGACTTAATTTTAATAAACCAAATAATAGCAGCAACAATGTATTGTTCAATAGGATATTTAAGAACTTGTAAATACTATTGGAATGCCTAAACATGTTGTGTTAAGTAAAATCAACATCTGAAACAACATTTCAAAGAGGATGTCTTGACATCAGACATCACGCTACTGAACTGTTAAGTTTGTTACGATTATATTTTAAGTTATGAAGAATATTTTATGAATATTATGCATCATATGTGGCGTGTAAGTGAAGGCATATGTGAAGGTCTAGAAGATTCAAGAGAGAAATCAGATTGAGGACCTTGATTGTAGCAGAAGTTTTTTGCTTGTTTGTTTTTCTGCAGAGTTTGTTACTACTATAAGTTGTTGTTTGAAGGCCCAAATTCAGTTTAGTAATAGTTTATAAATAAGGACTTTGTAACGTAGTTTCAATAAGCCAGCCAAATATAGAAAGGTGTAATCATTAGGGTTAGCCATGTAAGTGAACCACCCGGATTGTGGGATAGTCACTGATTTGTAACTCGAAGCCTGTAGGCAAGAGGATTGTTTTACTCACTCAGAAGCTATGAAGCAATGAGTTGAGTTGTGTTCTTTGAGGAAACTATGAAGTAACTCCAAGTTTATGTGTGTCACGAACAGGGTCAATCCTGACTTTTTAGAGGCCCAAGACAAATAAAAAAAATGGACCCTTAACAAAAATAATTAATTATTAGTTAGAAGATTTAGTTATAAATATTTTTTTTTATAATTTTTTAATATATTACTATAAAAAAAATACTAATAATAATATATAATCATATGATATTTCTTGATAATAAATGATTTAATCATATAATAATTACAAAAATAAATACTATTTAAGATTCATGTTTTATATTAATAAAATAAAACCAAAAATATTAGTCAAACTAATATTTATATTAAAATGAATGATTTAATAGTGTATTTAATTAGTTCATTTGGTGATATGTTAATTTTTTAATCTATAGTGCAGTGGTTCAATTCTTGTCTTTTGAAGTTTTGCTATTTTATTATAATAAAAAAGTTAGAGCGCATAAAAACAAGGATCGAACCCACGTTCCTAACTTACCAATAAAAACAACTCTTTCGTTGCGCCACAAAGACTAGTTTATAACATTATTCAAAGTAAAATATATATAATAATACAGTTCATAAAGCCCACACCCAAATTTTTGAGGCCCTTCTATTTTTGAGGCTCTGGGCTATGGGCTTGCTTGCTGTGGCCCAGGGCCGGCTCTGGTCACGAGTTTGATTGTTTTGTGTTTGGAGAGGTGTTCTTCAAATTGGTTGTTTTTGTTGCAGGGATTTGCAACTATTAGGTATCACTAGGGAGTGAGCAGAGGTTCTCTTATCTTAGATGGACTTCTAAGATAAAGGTTTCATTGGATAATGATTAGGTAAACCGGAGGTTGTTTACATAAAATAATACTACTGATAGTTGAGTCTTCTTCCTGGCTTGGTAGCCCCCAGATGTAGGTTGGTTGAACCGAACTGAGTTAACAATTTTGTTGTGTTCTTTTTTATTCATGCACTATTGTATTCTACCTTGTATGTTTTTGTTTTAACGTCAGATCAGATGTCTCGACATCCTTATGGGACATTTGAGTCTATTGTTGCACCAAAATTTCAATTCTCATCATTAATTATTAAGTGTTTTGATAAGTTTGTTAAGAAAGGAAGTTTTAGTTTTAGGGATGCAAAAGAGGGTCGAAAAAAGTCTAAGGGAGACTTGAGGACTAATTTTATCATGCAATGATGGTCCTAAAGTTAGGATAAAAAGGGAAATATCTACTTAAGTGAGCATGCAAAGATGAATCTATGTTAAGGATTGATGGGAGCTACCTAATGTTATCATACATGGTTTGAAACCTAAGGATTATTCAGTTCACATCTTAAAGAACATGGAACTAAACTTCTAAGGGAACATGTTATTTACACAAGAGAAAAAAAATAATAATAATAATAATAATAAGAAGAAGAAGAAGAAGAAAATAACAAGCCATTGTGAACTCAAACGGACAATTAAGTGTCAAGACTCGAAATACAAAAGCACATTGAGGCATACGAGATAAAAATCTAATTGGGGCAGCCATAACATCACACATCGCTCAACTAAACAAGTCACAAATATGGAGAAAGAATTGCCAAGGATCATCCAAAGATAGGTCAATAAAGTCAAGCAATCAAACAAACAAGTTCGAGGAAACTTAGTCAAGTAATGATCAAACAACGAAAGCACAAAAATGATATCATGGGACATGTGACTTGTGCAAGAAATTAACTCAATATGAGGTTTAAAATTATCAAGAAAATTTGTCAACACTTCATGCATAAAAGTTGGTTCAAGAAACTTGCCAAACAAGCAAGGATATAGTCCATAAGAGGAAACAAGCATTATAAACTAAGAAATCAAGAAAGTAGGAAAATATTGAAGTACTTGGGTGTTATGGGCAGTAGCGAACACTAAGTGACCTCAAAGGAACATGGCTTAAGAGCATGGAAAGAAATCATCAAGCAATATGTTCAAAAGCTTAAGTAAGAAAGAAAATGTAGCTTCTAAAGTGTCATTGTGTTGATTAGCAAATGAATGCTTAACCAAAAGGATCATAGAAGCATGAATAACTGATATGAGAAAATAATATAAGTTCAAAATCCAAGCATAAAAAGTTGGATCACAAACTTCTAAAAGCTTCACCAATTAGCAATCATAAACTAGCTCAAAGAATAAGTGAATTTAGCTCCTAGTTTGTCATCATGGTGGGTTAGCAATTCAATGTTAATCAAAGAATCAAAGGAGAAATGAAAGTAGAGATTATAGGTCATGAAGTTAGGAGCAATATCAAATGGCTCACATCAAATTGGACCTATGATTATCAAAAGAGAATTGCACAATTGCATTCCAAATCAGAGTCTCAAAGATGGGCAAATGGTTACAAGGATTAAATAAGTAGAGAAACAATGTTAGAGCACTTGAATGATTTGCCAAAGTGAACTCAATACTCTTAACATATTGTAATAAGAGGGTAAAGAAAGGGGATTTTGATTCCATAAGGTTGCACAAAGTGGATGCGTCGCATTTTAAGCAACTAAAACAAATTAGGCAAGATAACATGTTCAAGATGAAATTAAAGAGAAATAGGCCTCATGAGGTCAAGTGATTCTCAAATCCTCAAGGGATTATCACTGAACTTATCATACCACAATCATTGATAAATACTCAAAGCATCTCAATAATTGGCACAAGTTATCAATCAAAACAAAGGTTAGGATTCCACGAGATGGGTATATATTAGACACAAGAAGAATCAATCAAACAATGACTTTAAAAGGATCAAGAACTCAAACCAAATTAATATAATCATTAAGAATACATGTACCCATAATATTACCAAATATTGACATCAAAACACATTCATAAACACCCAAGTGAAAACCTTAATTGTTAAGGCAATCATCAATAACAATATATGTTTGCATTTGGTGCCTCGGGAAGGGGGCGCCCACAAGGGTGAGCTCGTACCCTTCCATCACCAGGATGCTCTGATAACACTCTTGAGTGCTTTCTTTGTTACCTCGACCTGTCATCACTTTTCCACTAGGCAATATGTATTTTAGGACCAAGTAATGGGTGGAAATAACCCCCTAACACATTGATGGTAGGTCGGCCCAGAATGATGTCGTAAGGCGACAAGGTATCTACTATGAGGTAGTTCACTTCAATTTCCTTGTCATATTCTCCTTTGTCAAAGATAGGTTTGCAATTATAAATGTTTCTTCACCAAATTCTTTGGAAATCAAGATAGGTTTGCATTAAGAAAAGTACAAGGCCACACATAAAATAGAAAATTTTGCAACACCTGGAACTAGAGAGATCATAAAACCTGAGACAAATATCAAAGATGGATCGATAAATGATCTTAAAGCAATACATTTGATTTAGATCCTTAGTCGAGCTTCTGACATAAAACAAAGCATTGAACGGGAGGCAACCCATGAGTTCCCCTTTTCATTATCTTTTTAAGCACGGTAAATTATTTCTTTTAATATGACTAACTTGTGTGATTTCTTACATTTCAGGTCTCATAATTCTATATAGCTTATTCTAACAAAAAACTCAGGATGCAGAACTTCGATGACATGGAGATCCAGTTCAGAGATGACGACCAGATGAACCATTATGCAGTCATATCTGAGAGACATATGCTACCCATTAAATACCATAACTCCACCTACATGGAAACCCAAAGGATTAAGTCTATCATTCGGTACATGTGTAGCAAATTAGATTGGGATGAGTTCGCAGAAGCCAAAGATATTACCTACCAAAATCTCACCCTCGAGTTCCTTATCTCACTTATTTACAAACTTGACGTAGGTTGTGGATTTTAGCGCATTCAGATTTCTTTTAGGCTGTTTGGGGAAAAGTATAGACTTAACCACCAAGATTTCGGTCACCTTTTAGGATTCCCGACTGGTCAAACTGCCACACCAAAAGTCCATGATAACCTTGACACACAAGAAACCTTGCAGACTTTTTGGAAGAATATCTCAAATTGAAGAAACCCAAATCTATCCACCCAGTTTTCAAATCGTATCCATAACCAAGATATTAGATATTTTCAAATGATTTTGGCCCAAACATTCTTTGGTCAGAGTGACACCAGTGAGCTAGTGAATAAGAAGAACTATTTATACTTTATTGCATCACTGAATATGATCATGTAGCATATGTCACATTTCTCGTAGAAAACTTAAGACAAATAACCATAACTTCAATAGGACCCATACATGTAGAAGGGATAATTACCCAAATTGCCTCCACCCTTGGACACCAAAACAAGCTAAACCATTTGGTACCTTATTATGGCTTTACACTTCTATATTTGGATCATTGTTGAAAGAGGTATGATACAACGAGTCTTCTTCAGAATTAATGAATATAAGATTCTCATTCATAATGAAGTAGTACAACACTTCTACCCGCCAAACCAAAAAAAAAAAAAACGAATGTCCAAAATAAAGAAAAATGAATTTATGTATTAGAGGACCAAGGCGAAACACCTTCCAGACCAGCCACCCACCTACCAGAACATTAACCTCTACCTTTCTCAAATAGGGCTATTGCATTTTCCTCCACTGACTGCATAGAAGGAATTGACCGAGATCGCAAGCTTATCACCATGCACCAGGAGATTGCTACTAGTCGAGATGAAATCAAAGACATCACTCAGCATATGATAATTTCTAATGCCACTCATTTAGTGGAGGCATATTACCTTTCCCATGAGATTCTTAGTCTTCGACGCCAACTTGTTGAGAGTCACGCATCTCGTCCACATCGGTTGCAGGATCTCACTTAGTATTCGATTTAGTTATTTATGAGATTTATTTCACCATTTATTCATTAAATTTTTTTCTGGCCATTATTAGATTTATTTTCGCGCCTAAACTTTACTTACATTTTTTCCAAATTTTTTGGGAGTATTATACTTTAATTTTCATCAAGATTTTGGAAAAGTTTTTTAAAATTATTTGTTATTATTATTATTATGCAACTAACCCTTGGATATGATAATTATTTTGATTTTTTTTTCATTATTATTTGTGCAAGCAAAAAGAGGGGATCTGAAATCCAAATAGCAAAACAAAAGCCCAAAGGCTCCATAAATGAGCTCATCAGCAAAATATGAAGCATGACGATCGCCAGGACCCCTGTGGTGAATCCCATGACGTTTTGGTTCAAAAACGAACAGAAGCGGAAACAACCTCTCTTTTTACCATATTTTCACTATCTTCTTCATCCTCTACCCACTCTCCTCCTCCATTAACACCCATTATAACTCCAGCCACTCAAATTACTTCCAATAAATCATATCAACCTTCCTCTAATCCCTCCAAAATCCTTCTATAAAAACCCTTCTCTGTCCTCCAAAAAATCCACAAAACCATTTATTTGTAGAAAAATCCCGAAATTATCAACCTTAATTCTTCAAATCAATGGAGGAAGAAAATTTCTCGATTTTGACTACGCGGAAGCGACAATTATTGTTTAATTAATTCTTTTCAAAATAGAAAATATTGCCCCGTTAGTAATCCTATTTAAGAATAACAGGAGTACCGTTAATTTATGTGAATCACAATCCGAAATTATTCGTCTAATTAATCTACTTTCTTTTTTTATTCGCCCATATTTTATTATTAATTCTGATTTAATTCAAGTTTAATATTTTATCTGCTCAGCCAAACACTCATTTTTTATTCGTCTTAAACAAACTTCGTAACGATAGAAAACGATAACTTGACTATTATGTCTCTATGGGTTCGACACTCTTTGTATTACTTCGATATCTTTCGCACACTTGCAAAACCCCTATCATTCATCTGCATCATTGGCTTGGCATAAGGATTGACGACGAGGCAATGACACACCATTCTGGTTTTTATCACCAACATGTGTGTGGAGGCCCAGACCAACAAATTGACATTTCTCACAAGTTAGTCGACTAGCTTGTGCTCTTCGTCCTTAGTAAGCATAATGCCTATTTTCGTCATCTGATGGGCTAAGGGGAATATCCTGAATTCATTCAAGTCCTCTATGGATTTGATTCTTCTATTATCCATGCCCAACCTGGGATCCTAACACTGCATTTGGCGCCTTATGGAGGGGGCGCCAACATGGGTGAGCTCTTACCCTTCTATCGCCAGAATGTTCTGATAATACACTTGAGCGCTTTGTTGGTTTCCTCGATTTGTCATCACTGTCCCATCAGGCAACATGTATTTGAGGACCAGGTACTTGGTGGAAATAACCTCCCCTAACACATTGATGACGGGTCGACTCAGGATAATATTGTATGGCGACAAGGCGTCAACTATGAGGTAATTCACTTTAATTTCCCTGGCATATTCTCCTTCATCAAATATCATCTCTAGAGTTATGTGGATCATCACTTGTAACTATCCTCCTGACAAACCTATTAACGAACCTTGTTATTCTTTGATATCGTTAGGGATGGGAAAAAGTTTCTGGAAAACGTCCTAGATTAAGACGCCAACTAAGTGTCCTTAATATCCCAATTTTGGTGTTGCACAATTATGACCATAAGGTCATTATCACGAGGGAGGATTTTGACGACATCGTCGTTAGAAAATATGATGCTGATTCCTCATTCTTCATGTTCCCTTTTGGAGAACTCGAGGGATATTACATCCGTGATCATCACATGTCTGGTGTATTTCCTTCTGGACGATGATTCTCCTAAAATTCTTCTGGATGATGATTCCTCATAAGATCATTCATACACACAAAAAGTTCTTTCATATGATACTTCTAGTGTTGATCTTTCAACATTTTCTTCATGTAGCTATTTTGGTGAAGTTGAGGATGATGAAGATTCTTCGAGTGTATTTTAATCATTTTCTTCATCTTTCGGTAAAAGATGGATTAACTTTTTAAGATTCAAGATGATTTCCTCCTTTTTAGAATTTTCTTGAAATTCATCGCAAACCTTTATATGTTTGGAATTAAGTACTAAATCAGGTATTTGATACATGTCTGGAATCAAAGATATTAGTTAGAAGCAAAAATTTAAAAAAACTTCCAAGAACTTCAATATTTGAGAACAATCTTTAAAAATGATCCTCACTTTCACTTGATGTCTCAGATGAAATTTCAGAGATGTACTTGTGGATCAACCCTATTAAGTTTAGTAAATTAAGGTTTCTACGAAAATGCAATTTCGAATTAACCCTTGTTAGCATTTTTTTTAAAGAAAATGTGGTGCGTCTGCAAGTTCATTTTTGGATTCACCACTTATTATTCATATAAAACCTGTTATGAAACACAAAAGAACACCCACATCTCATCGAACCGGTGTCATCCCCTTTCAACTTCTGGATAGATTTTGTGTACTTGTCACTTCTTTCGCATCTCAATGTCACAAATACATGTCTGATACCATAACCATTATTTGACCTTTCGATTACAACATCGGACCCTAATTTGATGTATAAATCCCTTAGAGCATATGTTCACAAATAAACTTTTGTTCATTTGTAAATTGTTTACCTACATCTACATTGAGATCAACCAGTTTAACATCCATATACACAACAGCTTTGGAGACAACATATGGTGCATCATATTTAAGGCCAATCATAACATAAAAATTGAGAATTCTTCAAATTCAACATTGAACTAATCTATAAATACATTTTCGTACGTCATTCAACAATAACTCAGAAATACAATTTCGAACACAACATTTATTTTCTAAGAGCAAAAATCATATTCTATCAAGTAATGAGGAATAAAATACATGTACATTACCTTAAATTCTATTTTATTTTGCTCATTTTGATGTGAAAAAACAAAGAAATGTTATTTTAAAGTAGAAGACTTGCTTGAGTGTGGAAGGAGGTTTTAGTAGGGATTGAAGAAGAAATAGTGATATGATAATGAGTGAAACATACATGCAAGGTGGTGTTTATTAAATTTTCCGCTTGAGAAATTCAGAAATACAATTTTGAAATCATCACTTGAGCTGTGAAAACAAAATCTGAAACCGAACTACTGGACTAGTTTTTGAAAAAAAGAAAGTGTGTCTCACTTAGAACGTTTAGAACGTGTTTTGATGTAGAATATATTCATCCGAATATGTACTTCCATTTGATGTAGAATATATTCATCCGAATATGTACTTCCAAAATTATGAAAGAGCATTTTCAAATTTCATTAATTAGGGTGGCTCTTCAACATTTTCAGATTTCAACCCTTTTAAAAGCCCCATAATTAACATCTCTAGTTACAGCCTAGAAATCATCAAGTGACACATACCAATTGAATTACTCCACTCCACCCACCCACATTTCTATTCTCCCATATAATCCAAACATATAATTAATTAAAATTCCTATCCCTCTCCCTCTTTTGAATCAAAGATATTTAACTAAAACAAACCCCCCCTTCCCACTTTTTTGAACCAAATTGACCCTAACACTTACAATCTTCGTGTCAAGGCCTCCAAGGCAGGGAAGAAGCATAACTAACAAAATTTTGAAATAAAGAGCACATGAAACATTTGACATATAAATTTCAATTCCCTTTTGAAGAGAGCCACAACAAGGTCTACAAAAATTAAACTAGTAACGCAGTAGTTCTATAGGAATTCATAAAGTATCTAGCAGTTCCTTGAAGACAATCAAACTGAAATACCTATGATAAAATTAAAACCCTCCTCACACAAAAATACAAAAACTCCCAAATGCATGTGTGTCCTTGTTCTTGGTTTAAACTTAAGCAGTCTTGCTTTCAAGAAGCTTCTCAATCATATCTGCTGCTTCTTGGACAGTGGTAATGGCCTGGGCACTTTCTTCTTCAACACTGATACCAAACTCCTCCTCAAGCCCCATCACAATCTCAACCTACATAAAATTTGACAAGCAAGTCTAAATCATCCAGAGAATAGTATTATAAAAGATAAATAACAGACGCTTTGTTCTCTTTTTTTCCTCACATGCAGAATCAAGCCCGAGTTTCGAATTAGGCCGCTTAAGTGATTAAAGAAGCAAGGTGATAAGTACAAGAAAGGACTCAATACATTTTCAAGCCAAATTTTCATGTAGATTTAAGAATACATATGTCAAAATGTTACTCTAACCGGAGAAGGGAAGGGAATTTAATAGCGCAACAGTGTTAAAATGTATATGCAGTCACCAAGTGGTAGCGCCTTTTTGATAAAAGGTGTGTCTGGTGTTCAACATGACACCAACACAATATGATTATATTCAATTAATTCATTTCTTCAAATTTTACTAGTATCAACATGTTAGTGTGTGACGTGTTTGTGTCGTGTGTGGACTTTATATGCATTTGAGCCCACAAAACAAGTGCATGACCAAATGGCGCACAACATTTTAAACAAGAAAATAAAACAACAATGTGTGGAGTCTTGTGAATGAATGTTTGAGTTAGAATTTAAGCCTAGACAAAATATATGAATATGACAATACCGTGTCGAGAGAATCAGCTCCGAGAGCAGAAAATTTGGAGTCTCCAGTGACCTCTGTCCCATCTGCCAATGCCAATTGTTTTTTGACAATGTCACTGACCTTAGTGACAGTTTCTGGTTTGGCCTGACAATCAATCCATGTTATTCCAACATAAAATATACTTTTCAATACGAAAATCTCTTATTTGAAGAATTAAGACAAAAACAACGAAAGATCAGAATAAAAATTGATATTTATGTAAGGACTAAAATGAAATAAAATCAAATTACAGGACTAAAAATAAAATAAGGGATTTACGAGTGGCAAAAATACAAATAAAGAAAAGATAGAGAATTGAAGGGTTTTAGACTTACGGCACATGTAACTTGAAAGCGATGTACCCTAGATTGCAATGTAAGTGAAGGAAAGGCTCTTCCTTTAATCGAAAGGGAAACTGAATTGGCGTTAGAGAATCTGGAACCAGCACCGGGTACCTGTTTTACATCATTATCCACAAAATCAAACACCAATAAAACAGTTAATTGAATCGAAGAAGAGATGAATAGAATAGTTACGAGCGATTGGCTGAATGCGGCGAGGGAAAATGAAGTTCCTGTGATGGAAGCCATTGTAGAAAGGGTGAGAGAGAGATCTGGAGTTTGAAAGAAGAGAAAAAGGGACGGAGGCGACGAAGAGTGTGAGTGAGTTGTTGTTGGAATGAATGAGAGAGAGAAGTGTGGGTTTTTATAGGACAACTGTGGTTTGTTGAGAGTTGGCTTCGTTATTTTCGAAGATCTTTTTATTTTTCTTACACATTTTTTCTTATGTATAGTATCGTCGTTTACTCTCCGTTTCGTTTTTCTCGTAACTCTTAACGCCCGTTACCCCAACTAACCCTCTAGTCGGTGCATAATAGTGCCATACCTTTTTTATTAATGGAAATATATGTAACTATTAGCGCCCAGGTTTTCATATTTTGGTGAAATTTTTACCAAACTGCTTGGAAATTTTTTTTTCAAACTACCACGGTTACAAAAGAAAATACCAAAATGTCACGAAAATGTTGGGCTTCATCACTGGGTCGTCCTAGGAAAGGACGCACGGACCCACTTTTTTTAATGTTGCACCGGTTCGTCTTAGAGTAATAAATTAAATTAGTTTATATATATATATATATTAATGAATTGATTAATAATATTTTAATATAATAAAAAAATTAAAAATAGTTTTTTTTAATGTATTTTAAATTTATATTAAGTATATTTATTTGTAATAATATAATTTATTTATTATATTATTACTACGATACATTTGAAAATTTGTTACGAAAATGCCATATATTGAAAAAAGTGTGTCAGGT
Organism: Vicia sativa; assembly: GCA_021764765.1. Lineage (NCBI taxonomy): Eukaryota > Viridiplantae > Streptophyta > Magnoliopsida > Fabales > Fabaceae > Vicia > Vicia sativa. Next base: position 231,228,694 of record CM038796.1, read on the forward strand.
TCGCCCGTCCAACGGACGAACTGAATAATATTTTAATATATAATTAACTCAATATTTCAAAGAATATTTTTGTTAAAATAATAATTTATTTATTATATTATTATTTCGATACAGTTTGAAATTTTATTACGAAAATGCCACATATTGAAAAAAATGTGTCAGGCTCGCCCATCCAACGGACGAACCGAATAATATTTTAATATATTTTTATTTGTTATAAAGAGGTCAAGCGTGCTCATCTCTTTCTCGCACCAAAATAATTATCTCGCTTGTAAGTATGTCTGAATTCTTGAGGCAAACACGTCCATCATCAGGGTCAGAGGAACCACTTCCAACTTTTCCGTTCATGAAAAGAGATGCTTATGTGATTTATTCACCAATAAAGCCTCTGATGAAGATGTTGCTTTGGAACACGCAGACGTTGGAGCATTTGAAGAGGGAATTGAATCGTTGGTTAGACGGAGAGATTGCGATGGTGAGAAGATCGTTAAAATTGAGAGGAAAGTTATGGTTCTTACCGAATGGAGAAACTCCGTCTTTAAGACTTGTGCATAACGACGTCTGTGTCCTTATGATGATGCTAACACCGGAGGATCCGATTGTGTTGATTGTTGTAATCGCGTAGATCTGTTGTGTTCTTGGTCGTTTTATCAGTTTATTGTGTCATTATTTGTTCTTAGGTTGTTGTTGTTTGTTGTCTGTTGAATTCGAAATGAAAGGAACCATTATAAAGACATGACATTACATTGGTTGATATTACATTGCTAAAATATTTATGAAAACACTAAGGCCTATTAGACGGGCCAGCTACATTCGGACATTTGCTACGTATATGACCTACTTCACGACAGATCCCACACAACCTCTTTTGTTTTTCACATTCATCCATTTCAGTTCTAATGCGAGTACTATTTGGGCGACCTTTCTTTTTCCTTCGCATATTATCGTCATGGCAGAGTGTAAGTCCTGTATATTGTGGCCAATTTTCCTCATGTGGTAGTCCAAGGAAGCTTTCCTGGTAGACTTTAAAAACATTAAGAATTGTGAACACCTCAGGTATGTACATGGTGTAGTCTTGTCGTATACTAGCACATGCTGCGATAGCATGGGAGCAGGGCAAGTGAAAAGCTTGAAATTTTCCACAATCACATACTCGCTTCCTAAGATCAACACTGAAAGTACCTAATGGTCGACCGTCGCGCCGGTTTATTCTTTCGGCCACCATGAAATAAAATCTTTCACGGTCGAATTGCATGACATTATACTGTTGCTTCAATAACTTCTTGTGCCAATCCTTGAGGCATGAGGTGTATGGGTTTGACCGAAGCCAACAGTTGTGTCCACTGATGACCTAGTTTCCAAAACAAAGATCCCATTCGAAAGTATGTTGCCTTAACCAAAGCTGTGATTGGAAGATTACGAGTATCCTTAAGAACCGAGTTCAATGATTCTGCAAGATTAGTTATCATGTGTCCCCATCATTGTCCACCGTCATATGCCCTTGCCCATTTCTCTCGGGGAATGTTGCCTATCCACCTTATGGCATCCTTATTTGCTCTACGTATTTCACCTCCGTAGTAATTAAATGATGCCTCCGTCAACGCATATCCTGTTGTAACAATTGTCAAAAAAAATTTCCAAAATATTGAACTACAAGTAGTAAGTTTAATTGCAGATTCTTACCCATGTCGATAAATTTTTTGCGAAGTTCGTTGTCCTTAATCTCACGCATGAAATTTTGCGCTATGTGTCTTATGCAATACACATGTGTAGTTGGAGATTGTTGCCATCCATTTTCAGGGTTTTCATATGCACTCTTGATTGATGCATGCCTGTCAGATATAAGACACAAGTTGGCTTGAGGTGTCACGTGCCTTCTCAAATTCCTCAAGAAGAAACTCCAAGCATCCTTTGTCTCACCTTCAACTATTGCAAAAGCTATTGGAAATTTTTTACCATTCCCATCTTGTGCGACAACCATCAACAAGGTGCCACTATACTTCCCATACAACCATGTTCCGTCAACCTGCACAATAAGCTTGCAATAAGCAAAACCTCTGATACAGGGTTGAAATGCCCAAAATAGCCTATGGAATATCCTTCTGTCACCCAACTGTGTTCCTTCACTTGAAATCGCAGGTAGTGTTTGCAAATCTATAACGGTACCTGGGAGGTAGGTTTTCATAATCAACAACCATTGTGGAAGATCGTTGTAAGAGGTCTCCCAATTTCCATACAATGATTCTATGGCCTTTACCTTAGCAATCCACGCTTTCCTATATGATATTGTGTGCCCGAATTTTTCAATAACATGAGCGATGATTACCTTGACTTTAAGTGAAGGGTCACTATTAACAAGTTCCCTTATGCTTTGACTTACAAGATTTGAAGTAAGTTGTCTGTGGTGCTGACCCATGGAACGCGTTGCACAAGTGTGTGGATCACGTAGCTTAGCAATCACCCATTTTACGTTCTTCTTACAGACCGCAGCTCTGCATTTGAATGGACATGTTTTGTCTTTACACTTTATTATGTACCTTGTATTGTCAGATTTGTATGCCTAATAGTCAAGACAATTGATTATATGCCATTGTTGCACAAAAGCCATGCACACTTCCTTGTTTTCAAACTCCATTCCAAGCTCTAAGTTATCACCCATGTGATAGGGAGCCAAGTTGCTAAAAACAGAAATTGGTTGTGCCTCCAAACATACATTTGTCATATGAACAGGTGGATTGTACAAATTCATCGGTGGCACGTCTGAAGTATGGGAAGGATTGACCTCATTGTCATCATCATCTCCAAATAGATCTTCATATTGTATCTCACCGAGTTCATTGTCACTGTATTCACTAACCTCCTCATTTGCTATGAATGGTTCGTTGTTTTGTGTAAGTTCCTCATCAGTTGGTTGACTCATTCCATATTGGTGTTGCTGTGACTCTTGCATTTGGTCTACCTCCACGGGAACAACATGAACGTAAAGTTCAATAGACTCAAGTTGACCAAAAACAGTGTGACAGTCAAACATCACTCTGACGCCGTCGTTGTATTCTAGAGGCTTCATTACATAAAACACGCCTCCATCGTCTCCTTTAAATAGCGGAAGTCGATAAATAATTTCTCGTACCGACAATTGTATTTTTTGTTCTATTCGCTCTTTCAAATGAAGCAAATCGGAATTAACGTGGATCTTGAACCGTTTAATTGTTGTATTGACAAATGAGAAGCCAATATTAATATCATTGAAAATTGTACCATTGTAATGTGCAGTTACGATGATATTTCTCTGAGCCATTAAAATTTATAGTGTTTAGGAAAATTGATTGTGTATGGGAAAATTGATAGTGTTTGAGAGGATATACAAAATATTAAGAGTATGCATGCATATATAATTCTTACCCCTTTGCATGCATGGAAGAAGAGAGGAATAAAACAAATATGTGTGGGCCCCGTGCGTCCTAGGGTGGGACGACCCACTGCCACCTTTTCAGCCAAACGTCCATGCATGGGACGATCCCCTGCCATGTACAGTACGCAATCGTCCTAGGGTGGGACGACCCCCTGCGGTCAACACTTTGCATGCGTCCTAGGGTGGGACGATCCATTAATGTCCAGCATGCAATGTTAAGCTTCCCATGCATTATCCTGCAAACCTACGTATTGTCCAATCTGTCTGAGAAACATGTTATTACACAGTAGGTTTTTGTATGCATTCTTAGGAATTTTTTCCTATAAAAAGCCTCCTCATTACTATAATCAATCACACAACCATTCCTCTTCATTATATTCTCATACACTCTTTAAATTCAAGTTTTATTATTTTGTTAACTATTTCAATGGAGCAATTGTTATGGATGGGAGATAAACACTGTGGAACACCCGCTAACATCGTCGAATACGTAAGTTTTTTAAATTATCAATGAGGTTTGAATTTATATATATCATTGTCTTGAGGCATTTTTTTAACACTTTTTTTCAATAGGAACAAGGTCACACTAGGTTTAGACTTCATTCTCATTGTCTTGAGGCACCTAGTGCTCGTATCATTCCATATTTAAATCAAGCCGGATTTGGCGACGTTGCAAAAATCCACACAACTAAGGTGGACTCAAAGCTTGTTGTTGCTCTGTTAGAACGATGGAGACCGGAGACGCATACGTTTCATTTTCCAACGGGTGAATCTACCATCACTTCAGAAGATGTACATATGTTATTTGGTCTTTGTATTGATGGCCAAGATGTTAATGGTCCAACACAACTTGGGAGAAGTGTATATATGGAACACTTGGGTATAGAACCGCCGACTGAAGATAGAGTGAAAAATCAAGTAAAAATAACATGGTTACAAGAGGTGTTAGCCTATCTAAAAAATAGGGAAGCACCTACCGAAGAGGAAAACATCCTCTACGCAAAAATCTACATTTTACTTCTTATTTCTTGTTTTTTATTCCCTAACAAAAGTCAAAATTTGATGCATTGTTGTTGGGTACAGTTTGTTGGGAATTTAGAAACATGCAATAATTATAGTTGGGGCTCTGCATGTTTGACTAACTTGTATAGGTGTATGTGCAAAGCGTCCTATAAAGGAGTCAAAAGCATTGGTGGTTGCGTACTCCTCATGAACATTTGGGCATTTTGGCATATACCGTTCATTGCTCCTATGACTAACCAAGTACCCGAATATCCATACGCCACTAGGTAACTTTAAATTATATTTTCATAGTTTAATACACAAAATTCTATATGCATATGGATAATTTATGACATGTGTTTGTTTTCAAAATGCTAGGTTCGCTCAAAGAGGCATGGAGTACGAAACAAATCCCCGTAATTTTTTACGTGGATATCGAAATCATTTTGATCACATGATTCCTTCTGATATAAGTCGTATAACCACAAAATAACTATTTAATTATATGCATTAGAACACTTAATTAATTTTTTTTAACAGTTTAAATGGAGGCCATACCCTGCATATCCAGAAGTTTTTCGTGCTGATAGGCGTGTGTGGAGTGCGACGACTCCGATTATATGTCTTCACATTGTTGAGATGCATCAATCGGATCGGGTTAAATTCATGTTTGGATTTGAGCAAGATATCCTTTCTCAACCAAGATGACTGATAGAACAACACGATACCGACATGCAAACCCATTGGGGTGTCCATTGGAGTACCGTCAATAAACAAGAAAATTAAGAGTGGAACAATAGAAGAAATCTGGTTTTGAATGGGAACCGTTTGAATGGAGAATTCATCCATACCAATGAATATATTAATTGGTTTAGAAGTACTCCTTTTGTGTTTCCTTCTCAACCATAATTTTTAAATGACCCCCGTCAATTTGCCTCTTATCCAACCCAACAAACCAACATGCATCAACATATTCCCCAAACAATGCCCTCACCTTTCCAAGAACATTATTCACCTTTCCAACCACAAACATCACCATTCCAACAACAAACATATCATCACACCCAAATCACACAACACAACTCATTCTATGCCACCTCTTCACAACAACCCCTAAATCCGTTTCCAGCACATCAACCCTTCCAAACCACAAATCGACCAACCTACCAGTACTCTCCAATCCCTCAACCAAACTTCGATCACTCTCGCTCTCAACAACATACCTTTACCATATCCTTCTCTCAATCTAACTATGACTATCCATCCTCACAATTCCAACAACCAACCTACAACCCATCGTTTGAAAATGTATATCGTCCACCTTTTGAATCTAATGTTCCACTCTCAACCATACCGGTGCCTCAACACATCTCCAACTTTGATCTAACAGATGAGCAACTTTTGAGTATGTCGGACTTTGGTGTTGATGACATTGAACGCGGTAATGAAGAAGGTCCATCAAACCAAGAAGAAGAAAATTTATCATCCGATAGTACTCCTCCAAGTGAAGATGATCCTCCAACAGAACCGCGTGGAAAAGGACGCCGCCAAAAATTCCCAACTAGATGCTACACAGGTTCACATGTTTTTCAACCACCAAAAAGAAAGTGAAAGTGAACTATGTAATGCATTTTTATTAAATAAATAAAATTTTATTATTGTTCGATGTGATTATTTAAATATTTAATTATATTATTACAAATAAATATAATTAATACAAATTTAAAATATAATAACAAAAAAAATATTTTTAATTTTTTTATTATATTAAAATAATATTAATCAATTAAATAATAAATATAAAACAAAAAAAAATTATATTAAATAATCAATTAAAATAATAATAATCAATTTAATAATCAATTTAATAATTTGATATTTATAATCAGAAAAAAAAAAAAAAAACTTAACCCGGTCGTCCCTCCCTTGGACGAACCGGTGCAACATTAAAAAAAAAAAGGGCCCGTGCGTCCCTCCATGGGACGACCCAGTGGTGAAGCCCAACATTTTTGTGGCATTTTGGTATTTTCTTTTGTAATGGTGGCAGTTTGGAATGTTTTTTTCCAAATCGTGGCAGTTTGGTAAAAATTTCTATTTTGGTGTACTGTTTACGGAAATGCCCTGAATATAAACTAGATATTTCAAATGGACAATGACGGCGGTAAAATATATACGGTGTCCAGACGACATTCTCTAAGGTCAGAGTATTCACTCTTTGTGTTCTCCACCAAACTTTCTTGAATGACTTGTTTGACATTTCATCTCTCCGCACATGGGTCAATAGCATTAACACATTGTATCTTGCTCTCATAGATGTGAGGGAAGTGCTCGTATATCCAACACTGAATAAATAAAAACCTTCGAATAAATATACCCAATAATTAATAAAAAAACCATCAAATAAATTATAATATACTTGTAACAAATTGTTTGGTGTCAGGACGAGATGCAACGTCAAGTGTCATGTACAACATGGTCAAGGCCGTCACTACCCAAGCCCAACATGGAGTGTCAAGGGCATTGAACAGAGACAAGTATCCAACATCAATATAAACTCCAAACTTGTTTGTAAAGAGAGTACATGCCACCAGATGTAACATGTACGCCCTAGCAGGCACCTTTGTGCCGCCACAAGTTCCCCATACAACCTCCTCAACCAATACATCCGAAGGTGAAATCCCCGAGTCTCATCAAACTCCTCTAGCACCTCCAGCTCAGAAACCTCCAAATCTTCCATAACCATGCGCACTGTTGTCGTCTGGTCCATGTGTACTGGTGTAAAAAATGTACCGACAATCGAAATGTGAAAGAGGACATCCACGTCATCTCCTCAAATGAAAGATGGAAGGATGATGTCTCTGGGTGCCACCTCTCAATAAAAGTTAATAACAAGGAGGCGTTCAATATAGTCAAGGAGCAACCAACAAAGTCCAGAAGATGAAAACCTTTAACTATCCTATTCGTCTCCTCAAGCATGGGACTCTCAGGGAAGTTCTTCAACTTCGAACCATGAGAACCGACCTTCAACGTCGGACGATTATGTAACAAATAATACTATTAAAACAAATTAGTATCCATCAAATATCATAATAAAAATAAAAATCACGCATTTAAACAAAACCAAGAATACATACATTGGCCTGCCATATCCTATAAGCGACATGGTCCGCATATCTTGTCAGCATGGACCTGTCAAAAGGTCCTCTAGGGAAACCTCCATCATTGTGTATTGATGGCTCTGTAGATGCATGAGTCGTAGTGTTTGTATCAATATGGGACAACAAGTCAACTCACTCATTAACTGTAACATCCCTTCTAATTTCCCCGCGAATTATATATTTAATCAGAGTTTTAACATAACGAAAGAGCGTCACAGTTTAAATAATTTTCAAACTAATAAAACTGCATAACAGTAGTCATGCATTTACTGAAGAACTTTATTAAACGATTCAAAACCAACGATTATGTTTTACACAGCGGAAATAACATAAAAATCCGGAATAAATTCAAATCATAATTATTCTAAACATAAACAAAAAAAAACAGAGTTTAATGATAACTCTAAGCCAATCGTTCTCCGGTGTTACAACTACCAGAGCATGATACTGACACGCGGACAATCTAAATAGCACAGCTCAAGGCTATCCTCACCAGCTCCTAAGCGGCTAACACTTCAATCTGAAATCATCAAAGTAAGGGTGAGATTTCATCAACAATTAAAATGCATTATACGTTTCTTTAAAACAATAAAACAATCAATACATTATTCCACCCTCATTAGCATAACCAGACTACAATCCACAATTACATTCCATACAGTTCATTATGCACATAATAACAATCAATGCAATTATAACACTGGAAATCATCCTAACATGTTATAATTACATATGCAATGCAGACTCAATGCATGTGGTACCAAACGTGAACTTAATTCACACCCTGTTCCGCTTACACCATGGAAACAGAGTTAATCAACGATTCGCCCATACACCACTGGGTCAAGAATCTAGCCTCACCACCACTATCCATTGGGTACGGGTATTGGCTCTACAGGTCCAATTCCACACAATGGGAATTAACCATCACCGGAATGCATATGCATGCACATCAAAAGCATGCAACAATCCAAATACGGAATATGATCACACAACATTATTCCACACATAGCCAACACCAACAACAACACATGATAACAGCAAGTCATGAACATATAACATTAATTACAACACATGGAATTAACATACACATGGAATTAACATACATCAAGTATACACAACGAATAATTCACGAATTACAATGAATTCTTGCTACGGAAGCCATATCAATCCCTCAAGCTTCAGATACTGGGTTTTGAAAATGTTTTTAATAGATAGTACTCGTTCTAAGCTTTCTAACGATACCAATTATGCCTAAATCGGAGTTACGATCGCAAAGATATGACCAAAACAATTTTCAGAAAGTTTTATTCTATTTCAGCACAGTATGCATCGATGTATAAGCCCATGCATCAATACATAAACAGCATGTGTCGACACATGCATCGTATGTGTTGATACATACAATTAAAATTCTGCATTTTTCAATATTTATTCAGTATGCATCGATGCATAACACGTATGTGTCGATGCATAGCTTCAAATTCTGCCCTGTGAGTCGATGCATGACTCTATGTATCGATGCAAGCTTTTCCCACGCCTCTGGTTTTCTAAATTCTTACCACTTGCATCGACACATAGCCTCTTGTGTCGACCCATACTGCTATTTTTCACCAAAAACCAGTTTATTCTTCACTGTTTGCAATCCCAATCAATACCATTCATCACCAAACTCCATATTACACTAGAACAGAATTAATTCATGCGTTTTCACATCCAATTGACCATAAAATTATGTTTTCCAATTAGCCTACAATCATTCTACACAAACTAATTGTTCTTATCAATTCCAATTATATTATTACGTCAGATCATAACATTAGGGCACAACCTAGAATTCCTAATTCGAGATTCCTAACGGATCAAATCATTCTATTGATCATCAAAACCTATAAGGCATAATAATCTGACCAAATCACCCCTTACCTCGCGATGAATCTTCGAACTTCCGACGCCTTGACTTTTCTCCTCTTTCCCTTCTCTTCTCAAAAGCACGTAAAATGAAAACTCTATTTCTCTTCTCTTTATTCCTTTATTTATTCCTTTTATTATTCCCAATAATAAAATAAATTAATTAGAATAATTAGAGCCTTTTACTCTACACACCTCCCAATTCCATTTCACACCCCCAACACATCCATTATTTAATTATTTAATTAAATCCATTAATTCAAAAATGCCAATAATTAAACTTTTAATTAAATTAATAATTAAAATTCTAATTATTTTAACAATGGAATTATTTGGGGTGTCACAACAACAACCTTCTACAACACAACCTCGGCCTCCTACAACACATGCTCCTCAACTATTGGATCCTTAACTATCGACTCCTCAATTATCGGCTCCACGGTAGGAACAAGAGTTTGAACCTCCACAACAGGAGTTTGTACCTTCTCCGCAGGTGTCTGCACCTTCTTAGATACCTTCTCAACAATAGTGGATACTCTAGCAGCCCGACAACGGGGAGCATGAAACCCTACCTGCTGCTCAATCATTTGTTTCTGATGAGAAATCGGTCGGAGAACAACGTCCAGCGCGTAGCTCTAAGGCCTGCACCTTGTTAGTAGCTCAAACTTCAACATTCGCTCTATCGCTGGCCCATCTCGCAATAGAATCGTCTTTGTCTCTGGTCCTCGCTGCAAAATAAGAAAAATATAAAACACCCAAAAATTTTAAATTTCCAGTATTTTTCAAAAAAATAATTAAAATACCGGAAATTTCAAAAATTTATGGTATGATATTACGTACCAAAAATTTCAAAATTTCCGATATTATTGGTAAATGATAATACCAATTTTTTTGAAATTTCAAGTACAAAATACCAGAAATTTCACATAAATACCATAAATTTTGACTTGTTTCGCCAAATTTTCGGTACACCTTCGAAATTTCTGGTATCGTTAATAAAATTGAAAAATTCAGCGCTCTCCGTAGATTTGGAAAAATATGATAAATGAATTTGGTACGGACATTTTGATTTTTTCATAGGATTAGGGGGTGGCATGTATAACGTACAAGGTGGTAAGATAATTTCTCCTAATTGTTGTATGAGAATTTTGTTTGTCACTCTTACGGGTTAAAATCACATCTGAAAATTCTAAAATACCACTAAAATATGCATATCTGAACGAACCCTTAGATCAGTTGTCAGAGGGGTTTTCAGATATATATCTCTGGAAATCTCTTGTTTACACGTTATAATTATTTAAACATTAGATTTAAACATTTAGTGGTATTTTTAGATATGCATATTGTAACACCCAAAAAATTATAATCATAGTTATTTGTGATTATTTGAGAATTATTATGATTTATATGATGCATCATGGTGTTTGGTGAAGATACATTGTGGAGTAGTGTTAGAATAATACATATATGAGAAGTATTTGATTAGTTAATGATTATTTATAAATTAAATAATTCTTTGAAATTTATTATATTTAATAATAATATTTAGAATTATTATTTAAATTAAAATAGAGATAAAATTTTTGTGTAGAGATGTTGAGGGAATGATGGTAATGTTGTGTGGAATAAGTGATAGTATGAACGGAATGACATATTAGGGTTCATAAGGGTAAAAAGAAAAAAGAATGAAAAAAAATGTCATTTTGTATGATCGTTAAGTTTTAGAGAAAAGTGAGAAGCAATTAGGACACAGAGAGAAGAGAAGGGGAATTCATCTCATGGAGCTTGAAAGAGATTGATTGCCAAGAACTAATGTAACAGATGTTTATCATTGTTATTATAATTGATCTAAAGTTTTAACGTGGTGATTTATTAATGAGGTTGTTATTACGTAAATGATGTAATTCATGATGATGATTTAGTGATGTGTATGTGCAAATATAATACATGTTATTGTGGTGATTTTATAATGGTTTTGATGATATGTTGTATTGTGAAGAACTCGTGTTGAAATTGATAAAAGTACTATATTGAATTCCCATGAGTTGGTGTATATAATGTCTAAAATATTGTGTAGTTGTTGTATAGTGATTCTATGTTGAAAACTATAAGGATTTGGATTGTTTTGGTGTAAGGCCGTAAGAGTGTTTGGGACCGAACAAGTGCAGGATCACAACAGGAAACTGTTTTCTAGTGTGCATCGCTAGGCGATGAATGAGGCATCTCCAGGTGATGAAACTTTTCTAGGTCGTTGCGAGGCGAAAGTAGGAGGCGACGGAAGGCATAAAAGAGGATGTCTACTGCAGTGCTTCGCTCGCACCTTCGTCGGACGATGCGAGAGCTAAAGAAGTTTCGTCGGACCAGTAAGAGTCTTCGTTAGGCGATGGTGTCCAGAATCAAAATGTTGGGTTAGACCTTTTTAAACGATCTATAACTTGATTTTTAGAACTCAGTTTGAGGTTCCATTTGAAGCGTTGGATAGTTGACGCAATGAACTTTATTTAGGTGTAATAAAATGAAGAATAGGAAAAATATCCCCAATATCTAATATAGAATGATTTCAGGTTCCCCGTGTTAGATTATGATAGTGACGATTTATAAAATATTATTAGAAGATAATATTTTATGATACCTTATATAATGTGAGAACATGATGATGAGTTGTGAATTATGAAGATGCTTGGATACTATGACGATTAGTTAATATTATGTATGTATGATGTTATGATGATGATGATATGATTGATTTGATGATGACATGATGATAATGACGACATTATGATAATGAGGATATGATGATGAAATTGTGGATGATGGTGCATGTTGACTAGCCGTGGTTGTATTTATTATGTTGTTGCGCATCATGCATTCATGGCATAATTGGAAAGCTTTGGTCCGTTATAATGATTTAGGTCGTTAGTCAAGTGTTGATATTAATCCCATTGTGTGGATTAAGATGCTGAGGACGTGCTCCGGTTCCAAGAGGTAATCGATCCTATAGTGGGGATCTTTGGAGGGTGATGGCCCAATGTCCATCAAAAGAAATGGTACCACATGCAAGAGTCTATGTCCTTGCACTACATCTTATGTGGCATTGCATAATTGTTGATTTGACGATGTTGTATTATGTTATTATACTGAATCATGATATTTGTTGAGTTGGTGTAACATTCAAGGTCAAAGAAGGCGGGGTGTGGTTACACTGCATGTAACACTCTAGGCCGAACAGGGTTAAGAGTGGTTGCCACATCGAAATGAGAGGGATCCTGAGACTGTGCAGGTATGGACTGCATGGTCAAAGGAAGCTTATAAAGATTAATAGGTACTATCCATACCAACAAGATGCATCTTCTTTTCGGGACCTGTTCCATAAGAACTCCACAGTTAAACGTGCTTGACTTGGAGTAGTATTGGGATGGGTGACCTTCTGGGAAGTTTCTCGGAAAGTGTGTGAGTGAGGTCAAAGCATGCTGAAAAGACACTTGTTGGTTTGTGGGGTCGGTTGATAATTCTGAAGCCAGTCCGGGGCGATACAAGTGGTATCAAAGCTAGACCTATCCCAGTACGATGTGGTTCGAGGACGAACCATGCGGAAGCTGGTGGGCATGTAACACCCAAGGCCAAAGAAGACGGAGTGTAGTTACACCGCATGTAACACTCGAGGTCGAAGAGGGTTAAGAGTGATTGCCACATCAGAATAAGAGGGATCTTGAGACTGTGCAGGTATGGGACTGCATGGTCAAAAGAGTCTTATAAGGATTAATATGTACTACCTATACCAATAAGATGTATCTTATTTTCGGGAGTCTGTTCCATAAGAACTCCACAGTTAAGCGTGCTTGACTTTGAGTATTATTGGGATGAGTGACCTGCTGGGAAGTTTCTTTGAAAGCATGTGAGTGAGGTCAAAGTATGTTGAAAAGACATGTGTTAGTTTGTGGGATCAGTCGATAATCCTGAAGTCAGTCTGGGGCGTTACAGTTGGTGTTGTGATACTTGTTGGTTTATTCTTCTATGTCTATTCCTTATGTCTTTTATAATGATTATGATTTACTCACATTTTCTTCTTGAACGTTGCCTCCACGTGGGTAATGCACAGGTGATTAAGAATAATATTGAAGCTTAGACAGATAGCTTTATGGAGTATTTCTTTAGTTCCGTCGAATAGAAGGTGTCTTGCTTTGTATAGGTCACACAATTGTTTTTGTAATAGTCGTAGATTACTTTCCTCGCATTTTTTCCATTATTATGTAACTACTCATGGGATGTAATAGTCTAGGTTTAATTTCCATTTTTACTTTCCGCATCTTCTTGTTATGTAACTGCCCCGAAGCCATGTAATAGCGTAAGAACTTTTACTTTCTGCACCTTTATTTTTCTATATATATTAACTGCTTAGATGTATGCTAATAGGATTATATGGCAAGACTAAAATTAATCTTAGAAAACCTTAATCTTAAGATAAATATTTGAATCAACACACTTTTCACACTTGCACCTCTAGGGTATCCTCTCTTGTTGCCTTACATAATGGCCATGTCCCTCGAGTGTAGGGATATCTTAGCAAAGTTGCCTACGAATAACATCATCGTAGTCCCTTCGGTATAAAGATCATAGTCCATCGATGACCCTCCGAGTTGCCTACGAAAAATGATGATAGTCCCTTCGAAGTTGCTAAAGTATCCTTACATGTTGCCTTCAATGACCATACGATGATCCTACGCATGTCCCTTCACATCCAATGGATGGGGTTACCTAAAAACTAATGGTACGGATATCACTATCCTAAAGGAGAAGGAAAATAACAAGAACGACCTTTGAGTGGGTAAATAACTCTTAATTGCTTGCTCATCAACTTAAATCATTTTCACACCTCACATTTTCAAACACTTCGTACTCATTCTTGAGGACTGATACAAGAATCATTTTACAAAGTAAAATCAAAATATTTTTAAACAAATCACACACACAAATAAAGTTTTCAAAAGTGAGCTAAGAAATTAAGAGCCTGCAGATAACTATAGATGAAAAGGGTGCTAACACCTTCCCTTTTTATAACCTATCCCTCGAACTCAGAATCGATAAAAGGTCTTTCCTGTTCTTTTCACTTATCCTTATTGGATAAAAAAAGTCGGTGGAAAATCTTGTTAACCACAACATTTGCGATAAAATGCAAAACAACCAAGTCAGTTCTCCCACCGTGTTACACTCTGATATGTAACATCGGGTTGGGAAACATTTGAATTAAAATTTGTGTTCCTTTTTGTTGACAAAATAATATAAGTAGTTCTAAATGTTTTAAGTTATTGAAATATCATGACTATGGATGATGTAAATTGACGATGATTTGACATATATTATAAATAAAGTTATGTTATGATTATGATTTCCGCTGCGTAGCATTTGTAAGAATATGTGTTAATTTTTCGAAAAGGATAAATGAGATAATTATTGAAAGCCCGTGTTACAGAGCAAGATGTTTTTGTTTAATATATTTTATGAAGATGTGACACTCTGGTTGGTGCTTTACTCTGATTAAACTATTAAAATAATTGCAAATATTCCATGGAGTTTAGAAGGGTGTTACCCATATTTGAAACACAATTAACATATTTCAGATATGCATATCCGAAACACACCTAACATATTTCAGATATTCATATTTAAAACTATGTTTGTTACATCAAAACATAATTTTGTGTTAAACACATTTTATGCCTTCGACCGTTTTAGATATGGTGCATGTAACACCCCTTCTAAAATACCCCGAATAATACTAATTATATCAATGATTAAAGACATATTCCATCAGAGTTAACACGGAACAAGGGATATCACAACTATGAAATAAAATAAAACTTCCAATAAAACAGTAGTCATGCCACACTGAGGGTCATTATTCAAATAATTTAATCAAATTAAGACCATGTCTTACACAGCGGAAAAATACCATAATCAAAACGGAATAAACCAAAACATAATTATTCTCAATGAAATTCAAAGAACAATTGAACAATAACTAATTCCTCAACTAAACGTTCCCCAGTGTTACAACCTAATCAGAGCATGACACTGACACGCGGACTTAAATATCCTAGCTCTAGAGCCATCCTCACCAATTCCTGAGCTGCTAACTTTAATTTGAAATTGTTAAAGTAAGGGTGAGACTTCTCATAATTAAAACACATTATAAGCTTCTCAATCAACAATATATCACAAGCATATTATTTCACCCATTTTAGCATAAATTCAGATTCAACATGCAGTCACAATCATATAAGTCAATATGCATAATCAATAATCAACAAAAGAATTGTAACACTGGAAGACATCCTAACATGTTACAATCTCATGCAAACACAAATGCAGACACAATGCATGTGGTACCAACACGTGACCAAGTCACCCAACACTGATCCATCATCAACCGGATACATCAACCATCGATTCGTCCATAAACACCCGGACACGAATCCATCCTAACCACCCATCATCACCCAGGTATCGGTTAACGACAATACAAGTCAAATTCCACACAATGGGAATTAACTTCACCAAAACAATGCATATGCATGCACATCATCAGCATGCAACATCAAATCAATCTATGAAATACACCAAATTATCATAACTGAATCAAAACCAAAAACATGATATTTCAACCATCATGCATACAAATAACAGCATAAACATGCCTTACATTCACCCAATAATAATACATCAATCACCACAGGTTCACTGCTACATACACATCAATGTGCGTCAGTCAATAATCACCTATTTCGAAATTCGACTCGTTTTCAAAATAATTTCAAGTTTTAGGAAATCTTTTCATTTTATAAAATAGAGCATTAAATTTAAGAAATAACGTCCAAAACGGCGCTCAAAACGGACTTACGATTTAAAAGTTATGAATTTTCAAAATTTAATATTTTTCAAAAAGTCACAGCAGAACCCGGTTCCTACCTATGCAGGAACCGGTTCCTGCGAAGTTCAAAAAAACATGCTTCTGGCAAAAGTATGGGAACCCAGTTCCTACCTATACAGGAACCGGTTCCTGAGTGCATTTTTGCCAGTTTTTATAATTTCACACAGTGGAACCCGATTCCTCCCCACTGGGAACCGGTTCCCACGACCTGCAAAGTCAAATTCTGCACTTTTGACAGCATTTATTCATTCTAAACCAAACCCAAACATTCCCATACAAATTGCAACATGGAAAACACCAAAATACATCCTTTTTATTATCTGACACTCTAATTGTTTTTAACCTACAATCCGACACAATAGGGACAATTCTACAGAATCCTAGAATTCTAAACCGAGATTCCCTAACATACTATGATCCATACCATTGAATATCTAAACCGATAATATGAATTAATTAATTGAAATCACCCCTTACCTTGTGGGTTCTTCGACTTCTGACACAAATTGGTTTTCCTCCTTCTTTTTCCTCTTCTCCAATTTCATGTATAATGACTTTTCCAAATAACCTTCCTTTTTCTTTTCCTTTTTATCCTCCTTTATTTATTCCTTTTATTATTAGTCTATAATAATAATAATAATAATAATAATGATAAAATAAATTATTAGAGGCTTTTACTCCATACACCCCTCCTTCTACTCTTTACACCATAAATTCAAATTCTCTCCTCTTATTTATTCTTCTAAAATTCTAATATTCTAATAATTCCCAAAAATCCAATTTTAATTAATTAAATAATTACCATTCCAATTTATTAATAATTGAAAATATGGGGTGTTACAGTGCACTCTGACATGTTTCCAAAAGTTGTGATAAAGGATATAAACAAGGTGAATGATCATGCTAAGCCCTAACAGAGTTAAAGGACGACGTTAAAACGATTATTGTCGTGGTATATGTTCGACAATAATTTACAAATGATTAAGTTTCTAGTGATCATCAACATATGTTAGAATGAGTCAGAATTGAAGTTAGCAAACTCGGGTTTGGTGATGTTATTGGAAGGTCTGACAATGTCACCATTAGAAGGAAAACATTTGTAATGGTTACATGCGAGAGAAGTGGAAAATATGTTCCAAATATTTAAAACTTAAAACGTGACGACACTATATTGAGAAAATATGTGTGTCTGTTTAAATTGCACGGATACCATAGGGTGGATGATTTATGGCAGTTTAATGTCTGAATGCAATAAGCGTCCTTGCAATCTTTATTATTGACTTTGTTGTGGGATTTTTTCGGTGCTTCGGTTGAATTTGCAACCATCACAGGAACACCATCGATAACCACCTCTAGGGTTTCATGGAAGCCAGACAAGGATTGCATCTGTTTTTTCCATCGAATCCAATTCTTAACATCAAGAATTGGAAGAGAATTTAGAATGCCCCTATCACTAGCCATCTTCGTAGCAGTTGATTCCCTTGCCCTAGAAACACGATCTCTGACGTGAAATTCTTGAGAACTCGATCAAGAATAATAATCGAAAGCTCTGAAATAAGGAGAAAAATAGAGAATAATAAATGAAATAAGGATTTGTATTATTGAATTGTACAAATAATGATATAGACTAAGAATACTTATATACAACCCTAATTGGGCATGAATCTACACAACTTGGATTATATTTAAATATTAAATCTAATCAAATCTAATCTAATATCTACAAGGTCATCAAATTGTATGTCGGCTAAAGTTGTAGGAGAAGGAGATTATTTCAGAATTGTTGATAATCAAAGTTGCATTAAGAAACATACTTGCCAAAAAAACCATAAAGTGTTTCAAAAATCAAGCAAATATACAATTAAAGTTATCATTAAAACATGGTGAATAAAAGTTCGAGATCTAAAACGCAACAACTTTTGAAACTTTTGGACGATAACCACTATGTTTCAAGGTACATTGTGTGTGACGATAAAGTTAGTGTTCGTGTCATATTTTGGACTCATCTAAAAAGTATCAAGTTATTCAACACATTTTCAACCGTCCTTATAATTGATTCAACGTACAAGACCAACAAATATAGGCTTCCACTTCTAGAAACTATTGGTGTCACTTCTACGGAGAAGACATTTTCAGTTGGATATGCATTTCTAGAATCTAAGAAAGAAGACAACGTAACACAAATGTTAGATATATGTAAGTCTTAATGGAATGATCCACACAAAATATTAGTGTCATTATAACCGACCGAGATAACATCCTTATGAATGTGGTTGGTAGTATGTTTCCTACTACATATGCATTACTTTGTCTATATAACATAACAAAAATGTGAGAGCTAAGCTAAAACCTGCACTTAGAAAAAACAAATCAAGGGTGAAGATGGAGACATGGTCAAATATAGTGTGGTGGTGGAGAAGGTAATGGATGCATGGCCGAATATATCAAATTCTTCTACAAAAGAGTTGTATGCTGTGAATGTGGTACATTTCAGAAGTTTGTGTGTGAAATATCTAGGTTTTTGAAATATATTGAATCTAGTATTCTTGATAAGGTGAAAGAGAAAGTTGTGTGTGCTTGGACAGACCAGGTTAGACATTTGGGAAACACAGTAACTAATAGAGTTGAATTTGCACATTCGACATTGAAGACATGGACGGGTGATAGTAAGGGATACCTTTGTAAGGAAATGGTAAATACCAAATATGCCCCAAAAAGGTGGAAATTACACAAGAAGACAATTCAACAAAGCTTACTCCATCTTACCATGAAGTTGTTGGTTCCATATTCATGGATTCTCCTAAATCTCAAACAACAATTTTCAAGGGGGCTCGCATCTCCAAACCTCCTCGTACACCCTATTAAAAAACACATACACCTCTCCAAACCACCACTTTCACGTCTGATTATCAACATTGATGACATTCCATTTTATGCACACACATTAAAATAATTGTATGGTAATTGCAGGTTTCAGGCCGTGTCCGGTTTACTTAGTAAAGGAGAGGAAAATCACACTCTTGTGCACCAAACACTTATTTCGGAGTTGATGATTTAGATAAAAACTAATTCTGCCACTAGTTCTGCATATTTCGGATATGCATATCCGAAATAAATGACTTCTTTTTTAAAAAATAAACAAAACATGGTTTATTTCAGATATTCATATCCGAAAAAACCTTGAATTTAAAAAAACAAAATAAGGGTTATTTCAAATATGCCTATCTGAAACCCACTAATTACG
The DNA here is from genome assembly GCA_021764765.1 of Vicia sativa. NCBI lineage: Eukaryota > Viridiplantae > Streptophyta > Magnoliopsida > Fabales > Fabaceae > Vicia > Vicia sativa. The sequence goes on from CM038796.1 coordinate 231,248,349, forward strand.
TTAAAAATAGGTTAATTAATATGTTTATATATGAAATATGCACTGGTAGGATAATAATTATTTTGTCTAAATTGTTATATCTCTTATATAAATAGGTTATCCAAACCATTTCTTCAACATCACAAACCATAAACAGAGATGAGCCAAACATATCCTCGCACTACTTTTGTCTACTTCAATGGTAACATGTCGCCACTACAATTTCGGGTCTCCAAAAACACGCCTTTCGCCAACCTCATTGCTACACTGAATTCTCTCATGCAATATCTAGAAAATAGAGCCTAACACCCATGAATTACTTCTCAACCTGTATGATATTGTCAACCTAAACATGCATAGTTCGTGCACACACCAAATTTTATACCTTTATGCATTTGTGCAATCTACTTTAAAATCCACAGAGTTTATCATGTAAAACTTTTTTATAGATCGAACACAATCTTCTTTTGAATGAAATTTGTCTCCCTCTTTTAATTGTTCATCTGACTTCATATACGAGTTATAGAATATATTTGATGATGGTTCATCGCTTCCCAAGATAAAGTTGTTCATGTGTGAAGGTGGTGTGTACACTTGAGTTGAAGGTATTGGACCCTGATCGCCATCTTCAGAATTATCATTCACCATGTGATCAACTTTTATTTATGGTTATTCTTTTTCTTCTTCATCAAAGAAATCAAACTCAAATTTGTCTTCAATATGATCAATAACTCGTGACTCAATTGGTTGAGACAAATGAGGTTGTCGTAGAAAAATGTACAACTCAATCGAGTCGTACCCAGAATATTCATGACTACAAAACATATTTTGAAGATTGTCGTCATCTTAAATCTCAACCTAATAAAATTTTATTTTGTCTGTGCCAACAAAAATAAGAAGTTCGTAGAAGATATGTGACACTGAACCTCGTTCATGCTTGACCTCTAGTCTCTTTTTAAAATATAAGAAATTGGTTTTTCTACTTAAACAAAAAAGGATATTACCGGTGTTTCAGAACAAAAACAATGGTACATCTCACCATTAACGTGCACATTGATAACATATTGTGGGGTATAGGTCATTTTGTGTTTATTTCTTTGTGTGAGTATTGAGTTAAGGATATTATCAATATTTATGCATTTTTATTTAGGATATATAAAGATTTCAATGTTGTTCACACTCTTATATTGCTCTTAACTCGTGGATTATGTCGTATCTTGAAAGCACGAGTTTTGGACATGTTATTAATATATCAAACTGTACCACTGATACGAGATTTATACACACATTATTAGAAAGGTGGATACCAAAAACCCACACTTTTCATCTACCAATTGGTGAATGTACTGTCACACTAGAGGACGCGTACATGCTGTTGGGTCTCCCTAATGAGGGTAAGGTGATTAATAGTTTGGTTCAACAAGCTAACACCTTATGCGAGGAATTATTGGGTAAATATGGTATAGACAGGTCAATGGTTATGGGCCAAAGTATTTTGCTAATGGACCTTAAAGAGAATTATGGATCTCTTCACTTAGATGAAAATTCGTTTGAGGCAACTAAAGTAGTTAAAGCTAAAAATTATATTATGATACTATTTGAAAGCCAGTTATTCCCCAAAAGTACATGTAATAGTGTTAATTTTATGTATTTAAGTAAGTTTGAGGACATTGATAAAATGAGAGGGGATAATTGGGGTTCTGCAGTTTTAGATTATCTATATAATTCAATATGTAAAAATGCTATAAAAAAACACTTGTACGTTTTATGGATACACTTTTTTGCTCCAAGTATGTGGCTGGTGGAGAATGGAATCCCTTTCCCACGTCAACTGTAACACCCCAAATCTACCCAACGAATATTATTTAAATCAGAGTGCGGAAAAGATAATCATACAAGGGATGTCACAATTTCTTCGCAAAACAACATGCATTTAGTCACAACTATACAGATACATAACACTTAGATAAAAGATGAACTTATAACAATACTTTTCAATTAAATCAACTAATCAACTAACCACAGAATCATAATTCTTCAATAGTAACAACAATACATCTTTTATTCAATCTCAAAACATTTCACAATATTATTAACATTATTTAACTTCACCTAGCATAATTATTCAACTAAACCAACTTCAATAATCAACATGATCAAGTATTCATATTCTTCATAAACTTCAACAATTTAAGCAACGTTCATCCCCTGAGTGTTACATATCAGAGCAATGACACCAATTCGAACTAACAGCGACTAACGACTTCATAATGCTACTTCGAACTTCCACGGCTATCCTTGAGTACCTGCCCATTTCCCATGGTAGGGAGATATCATCAGAAGGGTGAGATATCCAACAATATAAACAAGTGTATGATAAACAATATGCTAGAATTAAATCATACAAAATTATCACATCGCAGTTAGCACATCACAACAACTTCCCAATTAACAACAACATGAAATCACTTCACAGTTAACAACAACATAATTCACTTCACAATTAACAACAACATAATTCACTTCACAATTAACAACAACATAATTCACTTCACAGTTAACAACAACATAATTTAAATGAGACACAATAATGCATATGCATGTGGTACCAGTGGAGTAAACTCCCTTCACTATTGCCAATTAATAGAGGCACAAGACATAAGCCTTCTTCACAATTCCGCCAATACAGACATTCACAAATGCAAATGAAATGCGATGCTAACAACATACAACAACAACGTAAATTCACTTCACGAGGCATACGCCTATATCACTGTTATTACCAATAAATAGAGGTAATTATCGTCACTGAAAACACCCTGCAACTTCACATAAATAACAATAATATACAACAACATATTCTTCGCCAATAAATCACAAACAATTCAACAACACGATCAACACAATTCAACAAATAAAATAGTCGTAATCACCTACTAAAATATACAAACCATCCTGACAATTTTCAATTAATTCCGGACAACTAATTATACCGCTTAATTTATTAAACCGGTTAATTCGGTACTGTTTTCAAGCACCAATATTATTATTATTTATTACAGTGTTCCCGTCTAATTATACTGCTGATATAATTATTTCCATGTATCTAAAATTACACCGTTATCAAAATTCCGGTTCTACTATTGACATATTACTATCTGCTAAAAACTTGCTACTTAACCATGCTCCTGTGTTTTTTTTTTTTGTGATAAACTCCAATGTACACATATACTACTCTTTTATTCTACTTCGTACAACCACTTTTCCAAGTAGTTCTCTGTCATATTATTACTCATACTACTACTCTATTATCTAAATCAATTAGTATCATTCCCTACTAAATCGCAATAGCTCTGTATTTTCTAAAACACTATTACATAAGCCATGTGCTAAATGTATTAGTTTCTGTTTCATAAAATAACTCTTTTATTCCATACAAAATACTACTACATGAAATTCTACTAAATTCACTAAGTCTACACTATATTTAAACTAATTAAATACTTAAACTCTCATGTGTAATTATACCACTAAGTCTAAATTCATTAAATGGAATTTAATTGATTAAACAAAGAAGATTAGGATACTATGCATTATGGCCTCCGCCTCATAAGAGTGACGACCACCCCCACCATTTACTATAAGGGCGCCCGCCCCCTTCTTCTCAAGCCACAAGGGCGTCCGTCTCAACATGTATGCATCATAATTATTATGTTTTATTTTTTCATCTCTTCTTTCTTAGCCATGGGACGACCGTCCCTTCGTATGGGGTCCCCGTCCCCAACTCTTTTCTTTTCTTCTTCAATACAGTTTCAGGTTCTAATCGATACCAAATTAATACTTATATCATCAACCTAAATTTAATTTGATTAACTTCTCGTCTCCATCGATTACTGCCTGCAACACTAATTTCCAATTACACCAACAGTTTCACATAACCATTATTTCCATCAATCGATCAACATTAACATCACCGATACAAAATTAAACAATTATTCTACACACAATTTACATACAAACATAAATAATCCTATACAATTTCATCCCCACATACGATTCATCATAAACTCGGTTATAGAATTAGAATCCCACCCTTACCTTGGATTTACGATCTCTCTATAATTTCTGGTCGAATTCCGATTTGGCTTTCCGGTTCGTAATTCTCCTCTGGCGGCTAGTTTCCCAAAACCCTTGTTCCTCTTTTCTTTCTCCCACGTACAACTTTTCCCAAAAATATTCACTAAACCCTTATAATTCTCCTTTTATATCTCTTATAATTAAATTCAACTTATAATAATAATAATAATAATAATAATAATAATAATAATAATAATAATAATAATCTATTGGGTTAATTTTCACACCTCATTTCTACTACTTCTAACACCAATTAAACAACTCTATTAATCCACACTTATTTCTAATATTATTTTCAATAATATTCTATAATAAAATTAATTCATCACTAATTAATCCCAACTTCCGATAATTCACTTAATCACCCTAAATCAACTTAGAAATTTATTAATGCTCCTTATAATTCTACTGATAAATTCAACTTCGATTAAATTCCAATAAATAAATCTTTAATAATTTTATTTACATAATTAAATAATTTCCGGGTGTTACATCAACAACAACACCTTCATGTTCCCCTGTGCAACAAAGTAAGTCTATAACTCTATTTTCATTATATCACTTTATGATAAATAGTTGTACATAATTTTTGTAATCTCTCTTTGTTTTAGGCTTTGTGTAAGAAGGATGAATTACAACAAAAATCCGAGACAAATTGTTGATCTCTGTCGTAATCTTTTGGATCACATTGGACTAGATAATTTATTACCACTAAACTATTCATCTTCTAAGTAATTGATTTTTAAAGTTATCATTGTGATAATGCAATTATTTCTGCAATTTTCTTGGAGACCATATCTGAGTCTGAACCATTAACCTGACCTCGAGGATGCACCAGTTTGGACTGCAAAAACTGCAATCATATAGTTCAATATTGTGGAAAAGCACCACATAGATTCTGTCAAAATACATTTCAACATGCACAGGAAATACCAGACTCCGACTTGTTTGTCACCTTGGCATCTACTTAGAATTGACACCTAGTGAAATTATAATAATTGGAGAGAATACACTAAAGAATAGTGTCAGATGTGGAAGAGGCACGACCGACATGTGCTACAATTCCATGTTGCCCCCGTGAACCAGAAAAATGCAACACACAGAAGAAAAATTGCATTGCTACGAATCGGTTACTACGCCTAAAATGTATATGTCTGACACCTAAGGTATTTAATCGACCCACGCACACGAGTTTCATCTTCTTCAAATGCCCGAGAATATTACTAACAACCATACACCACCCAACAACAAACCCAACAGACATCCACCTCTCAATAAACACAACAACGTTATCGATCCACAAACACTCAACCCCAATCCCAAGATCAATACCAATACGCACACATGCAACACACATAATCATAGTACAAAGAACAAAGACCATACATCCGACATCCCGATGTGAACCCCTCAACATCTCACCTTAGCCTAGACACGGGTCTACCTGATGAATATTCCCTAACCGAACCAACATACCATTAACCATCACATCACCGTAGCACCTAACAAACATATGTATACTAAAATCCACAAGATTCATTTCCTTTGTACTCCACTTATCTTGATGACCAATGTTATCGACCATCTATGGAACCCATACCCCCACCAAGACGATCAAACTTTGAGAACATGGATAACCAAATATTTGAAAGTGAGTCTTCCGGCTAAGGTGATCTCGTGAATTTCATGGACCCTGACCGCATTGACCTAGCATAGCCCTTGACCCAACTACAACCACAAGAGAAAATTTGTAGACTCACACAACGAGTTAGGAGAGCGCGTTGGTGCGGAATCACATGTCATTTTCGATTACTAGGCGATAACTAAATTATACTCCCTCAGTCCCAAATTATAAGACGCTTTGGAGAAATTTTTTGTCCAAAATTATAAGTCACTTTACAATTCCAATGTGTAGCGGAAAAATAACCTGCACATAGAAAAATAACAGCCCAAGCACATACAAAGTAACACCAGAATCACAGAAACTCCGAGCTGAGATTGAGGTCCTAAACCTAAGTCCAAAGGTCAAACTTCGAGCATAGCGATAGTAACCAAGTCCGAGAACAAAAAATTAAAAGTTTTTTAATGTTTAAGTTGAATTATTAAGTATTTTGAAAATGAAAATAAAGCTCAAGTGAGCAAATTCAAAATGACAAGAAAATAAATGCTCAAGTGAGAAAAGGAAAAATGATATAGTAAATAAAATGCTCAAGTAAGCAAAGAAAAAAAAATGACATGAAATATAAATGCTAAAAATAAAGGGACATAGAGTAAAGAGCATAAAAAATAAAGGGTGAAAAAATAAAGGCATAAAGTAAAAGTCAATTCTTAGTAATTAGTTCTTAGATAGATGATCATCTTGAAGCTTGCGCATGAAGACTTCCTAGAAGCTTAATAGAATTATAACGATCACACGACAAGTTTTAATTGCTTTTTGTCGAGTATATAATCTATTTGGAACAATCAAAATATCTCAACACTTGATCAAAGATGGTTGAGAATTTCAAATGAAAAAGGTTAGTGAAAACTTTCCAGAAGCTTGATTAAAAAATCATAGTGACCACATGACAAGTATCACAAGTGTTGAACCAAAATCAAAGCTCAAATCATCTCTTGGGGCTTTTGCAAAACATAAAGTTTATGCCACCAATTGATCATTTTCCGATTCGGGACAAAGAAAATAAGATGAAGAAGAAACAATGTAGCGCTATGTTAAGCAATCACCAAGTGACTTATGTAGAAGTCACCCTACAACAAGGTTGATCAATAATGATGTATGTGTTAAAAAAGAAAACGAGAAGAATGATATATAGATCACCTTCCAATGTTTGTCAGCACATGTAAAATAAAAAAGAATGAGATAAGATGAAGAGGGAGGGGAAATGATATATCAACTTAGATTATCTTCTCAACAATTATTCCATCTTTAAGTTCAACCACTCATCTTGGTGGATTAAGGCACAAAATATATTGTTAACTCAAAGCACAAAGGATCAATTGTATAATTAATCCTTTGGTAGATTTGAATCAACAGTACATTTTTCCAACCTCATCAATGAATGAAAAAGAGTGTGGATGGAGGTTTAGCTCAGAGAATTAGCAAATTCTAATGAATAATTTACTAATATTTATGAAGAAGAAAAGCTTTGAGTGAATTGGGTGAATTGAGGGAAATTGAGAGAATGGAGAGAAATTTTGACAAGGTGAATTTGGCTATCAAAAGCTTGAAATTTGAATGAGAGAAGGCCTCTATTTATAAGGTTTTGGTCTGGGAATGAGTAATGGTTTGGAATTAGGCTTGGGTATGGAATTAGGCTTGAAAAATGAATTTGGAGTCAAAATTGAATCAATTGGTGATTATGTCATCAAATGAGGGTGTATGGTAGTGTTTAATGATGATGACATAGTGGAATTTTGAGTGACCAAAAAAATAAATTCGAAATTAAAAGAAAATAAAAAAAGAAATTGGAGCCCAAACCCACAAACTTGAAAATTGCCCAATTTTTCAACATTTCGCGTAGTGCAATCGATTGCATTGAGTTATTTTTTTGAAAATTTTGCTGAAATGATCAGTGAGCAATCGATTGCACTTAATTTTTTTTTTGAAAAATTAGTACAAAACAAGTGTGGTGGCAAAACACCGAATTTTTTTTACTTGTTAGATCCTTTGGCTCGACACCTACAAAACACAAATATACAAAGGAAAAAGTAAATACTTTTGGTATTTTAATCAGAGGTTAGCAGATGAAATAAATGCAGATCAATCATACGTGCAGAACACAATCAAGGTGCTTGGTGATCCCTTGAGAGCAAACTTAGGAATAGGACAACCATAAGAGTCCAACCTTATTTGTGATCTTGATGCATTTTGAAGATGGGATGATGAAGGATCTTATAGGCACAAATTGGGGTACAACACAATGCAACATTAATTAGGTTTTTCCTAATATATCCTATATTATTTATTTCTCTTTCTTATTTCAATTTTCTTAATTTCTCTTTGCTCTGTAATTAATGAAGGACAACAGTGTAAAGTCATACAAAATTCCTCTTTCCCACACAATAATGATTATTTTCCTAATATATATGAAATGCCCAAAACGTCTTATAATTTGGGACAAAGGGAGTTTGTAATTTTTATTCTCTGAATGGACGTAATCATTTTATTAAATTATAAATTTAAGTTTTTTTTTTATAAATTACTTATTATTATTTAAAATAAAATAAAAAATATAATATAGTTACATCTTAGCTCCATATGAGGTGGTTGATGTGAAAAGAAATGCACCTAAATACCATCTTATATGATGTCTCCCTTTTAAAAAATAGTGCATGCGCCATTTCATATGCCTTTACCATTTTATCCAAATCTTAAACTTACTTAATTGAGTAATTTTTATAAAAACATGATTATTTTTTTTTTTTTTAATATTTGGTTATTCTAATTTTCTCTCTCCATATATTGGTATTTATTTTAATTTTTAAAAGAATTACAAATTAATAATTTAATTTTTTTAAAAAACATAATTCTCTAAAAATCTCCTTTCTAAAACTTTCTAAAAAAAACTCACAAACATTCCGTAAATATAAATACACTTTATAATAAAATAAACTAAAATTTACCTTTCTATCAAGTTTATATACATCATAAATTTACTTTTGTTTGACTCAATCTCCTCCGTTAAGGAAATAAAACCCCCTTTAAAAGTTGGTTCAACTAATAAGGACAATGAAACGCCTTTCCATGTCATGAAATCTATTAATATTAATATTAACTTCAAAAGTAAGTATACGTTTATGTAAGTTAGACTACAATACAAAATTAAAAATCTATAATTTATATATATTTATGTAATATGTTATTATATATTATTATAACTAAATACAAAATTTTGGAGGTCTTCTTAAAACCCAAACTTTTAAGACTTAAAATTTGGACCTTGATGGTTTGGTCTTTGGGCCGGTCATAATTTGATGGATTAAAATTATATTTATAAAAATATCAGATTTAGGAGTATTATTGTCAGGAACTTTATTCTTATCAATGATTTGACAAATAAATAAAATTCTCAAGAATATTAGTAGTTTTATTTTATTTAAATTTTTAAAATTAAAAAATAAATGTGTTAAAATAATATAAAAGTTAGAAGTTATGATTAATTATTTTATATTTCTATTATGAAAATGTAAGATTCTCATCATTTGACATGCGAATAAAAATGTAAAAATTCTACAACAACACATATTTTTGAAAATAAAAAACATTCGAAAATAATTTATCAAAACTTAAAACAAAGAAAATACGTGAATTTCAATGTCACATTCTCAAAAATAACATTTATATATTGTATCTATGAAACAAACACCTAATTTGTAATCACAATCATCCCATAAATTCAATTAAAATTAAAATAAAAATTTAAACAAATTAAAATTTCTCTATTTTTTTATTGGATATTTCCGTAGATATGAATTTATAATTGTTTCCATGTAAGAATTTCTAGTTGAATTTTACTTTTATGTATAAAAGATTGACAAATTATCATAAAATTTTTAAATATTTCATAAAAATTTATAAAAATTTTATTTTTTTTGAAAAATATATAACTTTTTACATATTTAAATAAAGATCATCGCTAAATAGAAAATATGATCATCGAGATTTAAAATGAATACTTTTTTTAATTAAAGGGCAAGGCCAAGAAATATATTAAGAAAAAAGTAGGTACAAAAATGAGGGGGGCAAGAACCTGACCTCAAACCTATCTAATCCTGTAATTAGGAATGCCTAATATGTTTTTATCAAAATCAACCATTACAGTTGGATGGACCTCGTTCCACCACGTAAAGTTAGAAACATCTAGACCTAAATTAGCTAGCTTATTTGCACAATGATTACCTTTCCTAAAAATATGGGAGGCCAAAAAATTGATACTACGCAACTTAAACAAACATAAATTCCAACAACTTCGAATTTTCCAAGGAACCACAGAAGAATTGCTATAAGCCTGGACAACAGAGAGAAGTCAGTTTCTAACAAAAGATTGGTCCAATTGTTATTGTAAGCACGTTCCATGACAATAATAGCCCCCGTAAGCTCTGAGAATAAAGCATTATTTGGCCCTAAATTGCAAAAAAAACTACCAAGGCAGTCAGTCACCTTCAGCATTACGAAAAATCTCCCACAACCAGCCCTAGTAGGAATACCAGCGGAAGTTCCGTTAACATTAACTTTTACCCACCCGAAAAAGGGGCGGAGACCAAAGAACCTCCAAAACAATTTTGGGTCTGTGCGGATGAATGTCTACCTTGAACTTCTTTAAAATAACAAAGTCCGAAATGGACGAATTAACATAACCAGAAGTCAGCTTACCAGACATGGCTGTAGCAGAAAAAATATTGGCGCAAAAAGAATGCCACAAAGAGTGCTTGTCTTGGAACCTAGCTAGATTCTTTGCTTGTCAAATACAAGATACAATGTTCAAAATAGCTGCCAATAGGAGCACATGAAGCTGGCGCGAATGAGCCTCTTCAAAAATCTTTAAACAATAAGCCACACTCCCTATAACATTATTTAACTCCAAAATACTACAAATCCAGTGCCAAATATTTTGAGTAAACATGCAATCAAAAAAGAGGTGGGATGTGGATTCAGTCCAAGTAAAACAGAGACTACATACCGACGGACCATGCTGACCGCAAAGCACCAAGTTGTCATTAGTGGGAAGTTTGTCATGATATAAATGCCAAAAAAGAAGAGACTTAGACGGAGGGATGACGCTGTTCCAAAGCTTGTTGCCCCACGAGCTAATATTAAACCGACAACAATAATTATATGCCTCTTTGAGAGTAAGAATTCCATTATCCGCCTTCTGCCAAACCATTATATCCGGCTCATGAGTATTGACCAGAATAGTACCACACATATGCTCTAACTGAGGACAAACATTGAAAATCTCGGACGGGATGACAATTCTATCCCCATGTAAGAAGTCTTTCAAATTATGAAAGTACTGCTGCAAAATACTATTAGGAACAAAGTCTTGAATAACCATCCCACATCAATTATCTTTCCAAATATTTATAGAACCCCCATTTTCAACCAGCCAAAAAGAATTATCAATAATAGTGGAAAGAAAAGATTTACATCTTGATCAAAAGGAAGATATTATATGATACGACACACATCTACCTTTTTTGAAAACTCTGACCTTTAAAATGATCGCCCAATCATCAGTACCGTTAACCAAACTCCACCACTGACGGAGGCTGGCAACATCATTTAACTCCCTTAATGATCTCAAACCCAAACCACCCTCCTTGATCCCTTTGCAACAATGTTTCCAAACTACCATAACCAATTTCCTTTTATTAATATCGACACTCCATATGAAATTTCGACACCACCCTTCAATCAACTTGACAATGCTAACAGGCCAAACATAAATCATTATCGAATAAAAATCTAAAATGAATACTTTACATAGAATACTCTCACAAATCACCATTTTTAGTCATAGATTCAATCTTTATTTTTTTTGACTCATTTATCATGGGTAGATAGTAGAAATAAATAAAGTACTAAGAAAAGTAAAAAAATAAAAAAAAAATAAAAAATAATTTGGTACAACCGCAGAGTGTGTGAGCCCCACCACTCACTCACTTACTCCGTAACCGACCCCAACCATCCCATTCTTCAATCTAACAAACAACTCTTCTCTCTTGCATTCCAAACTTCCCTTTCTTTCCTTTCATTTTCTTTTTCATATTCCAATTCTTCAATTTCAATTTCATCTTCATCTTCATCATCTTCAACACCAATACTCATGACGACCACTACAGAGCTTCTTCAAATCGATCCTTCTGAACTCAGATTCGTCTGTAAGTCCTTCTTTTCTCACTTCTTACTCACACATCATCATCATCATTCATTCACAACAATGCTGTTACTCTTTCTTTTCCTTCTCATCTAGTTGAATTGAAGAAACAAAGTTCATGTTTGATTCAACTCACAAACAATAACGATCACTACATATCTTTCAAGGTACTACTATCTCTTTTTCAAATTCTTGAAATATATGTTTATCATTTTGTAATTCTCTTGTAATTTTTACTGCTAGGTTAAAACGACGTCGCCCAAGAAATATTGCGTTCGACCTAATATAGGCCTCATCAAGCCAAACGAAAAATGCGATTTCACTGGTATTTTCACTATTTTTCATGTATCTTTTTTAGTATGATTCAACTATGATACATTATTATTGGTTTATGTTTGATTGTTGGATTTAGTTACAATGCAAGCTCAACGTACCGCGCCGCCGGATATGAATTGCAAAGATAAGTTTCTTATTCTTAGCACGGTTGTTCCCTTTGGAACTACGGAAGATGACATTACATCTGACACGGTGAGATTCTGTTGTTTATTTGTTTTTGTTTTGATTTTTTCGGTTTTAAGGGTTGAAGAAATTCTTGAATGATTTTGGATTTTTTGTTTTTTGCGTTATAGTTTGTAAAAGACAGTGGAAAGTATATTGAGGAGAAGAAATTGAAGGTGGTTCTTATTAGTCCACCGTCTTCGCCGGTTTTGCTTCCGGTGAATGGTGATGTGAAACAGGACCCGCTCTACCAAATTAATGTGCTAAAAGATCGGGTGATCAGTGGAATTGAAAATATTCCACCTCCACCTCTAAGAGTGAGCTCCTCTGAATCACTCACGAGTTACTTTGATTATGATATAATGTTCTGAACATTGGATGGTAGATGATAAATTAACTGCTTTTTCATTTTTTTTCTTCGTTTTATTAGGCTTCTGTGGAAGTTAAAGGTTTGGAACCGGTCTTGGATACGAGAGAGGACATAACGGATGAGGATAATGTCCCGAGACATGCTGAAAACGTGGGGGACATGAAGCCAGTGATAGATGATGATGTGCAGTTGAGTTTAGCGAAGGGTTGTGAGGAGTTGAAATCAAGGCTTTGTTTGATGGATTCAAAGTTAAGAGAGGTTAGAGCTCCTGAATTTAGATTAAGCATTATGAACGTAAGTTTTCTAGTCCATGTGGCTGTCATACTTAAAAGGTGAATTTCTCAAAATGTTGGTTGGTAATATGGACGTTATCAATTAGACTACTATCTAGAATGGGAATTGATGGAAAAAATGAATTAACTCGAGGAATTTCAAGCTATCTAATATCTATTAACTCTATTAACTCTGCATTTTACTAATATGTGAATAAGCAAGGCGAGGATCATACCATAATGCCATATGGTTTAGTTCCCGTTGAGCCTAAAAAAGATAAATTATTATCAACTAATGCATGTTTGGTATCGCGGTGGAATTGTAAAATCATGCACAAATCTTCTACAACACATTTTTGTTTGTGTAATGATTATTCCCTAGGGCCATAAATTGCCTTAAAAGGTTGTAATATGCTTATTCTATGCCAGTGTGGTTTATAAAGATGTTATCTCTCAGCTTATGTATGGTCCAAGACCTGGAGTCAGTTCTTTAAGTTTGTATTTTTTGATATTTTATTGTAAAGTTCAAAGATGGAAGCAAGTAAAATATTTAATTTTGATCTTTGTAGGCTGAGGTAGCCGTGCTGAAGTTGAATGAGGAGAAACGCACGTACAATAAAGAGAAAGATTTGCTAAAGAAAGAATTGGTAGGTTTTTGTTATTTTTAATGTTATGTTGATGTTATCACTGCATGAATTCCGGCTTCCGCAATTGCATCACGACCATAATTGGTTTGTCTTCTTTTTTTCTTTCTTTCTCAATATTAAGGGTAGCAACATTACCACAACTATATTTTAAATCTTTGAGTGTGAGGGAAAGCATATAAAGCATATTTGATTGATAGTCTTCCAATAATAGAAGTTCAACCTCTAGACCTTTAGTTTTTGAACTATTATAAATCATCACTCTAAATCCGACATCTATTTTTAGACGATAATAACAGCTATTTAGGTAATTAGTTCAGCAGGAATTATTATATGTTTCTCATATCAGCAAATTATTGATGCCTACTATTGAGAAGAAGATCTGCATTTTCCTGTCGTCTACAATGTTGTGATTCTTTAAATCAAATAACCATTAGAAGTTTTCTTATCGAGTGCGCTTGATTTCTGGCTGGCATTCCATAACATAAGTGGGGATTTGTGCTGATAGTTGAATGTTTCAATGTTCATATCTTCTGATTCTTTAAAGTAGTGAAGTTATGTTTTGAGCTGCGATACATTTTTTATTGACAAAGATGATTGATCAATGTTTTTTTTCTTCCAATACTTGATATCATATTTCCTTTGGTTTTTTAGGAGGCATTGAAGAGGAAAAGTAACACAAAAGTTCAGTCAGGCTTTCCATTACTGTTTGTCTGCATGGTTGCTATGGTCGGTGTGGCAGTTGGATACTATATTCAGGCATAAGGCTTAGAATTTCTTGGGTATGATAGCAGACATTCTGAAATCTATGGTTTCTCTATAATTGTTTATCATGATAGTTTTACTTGATTGATGTGTTAATATGTGACATGAGAATGTGTGTAAAGTGGATTATGCCTATCAATAGAAGCATAATAAGCAGTCTTATGATATTATCTCACGGATACACAATCTTTCTGCTCCGAATAACAGTAACTTAGAAATTCTTATTGCACAATCAAGCAAATGTAAAATCTCTATATCTGTCGTGACGCTCGGTGATTTCACCCACAACATGTACAAACCAAAAATTTGAGTCACACAAGCAAACAACTCCTCTCTCTATGTCTGTAAGTAAGCTCCTACAAATCCTTTCTTTGTATCTTAATTTTTTTTTTTCTTTTCCCAATTAGCATCATATAAAGTTGAAATCTTCTAACAATTGACCAAACTACACAATCAAAGCCAAATTCAAGCCATACCCACGCCACACCATTTATCACACATGATTAGTATGTTAATGCCATTGATGAGCACTTCGTTAAATGGGAGAGCCAGGAACATAAGGTACAAAACCCCGGCCTCCAAAGACAGGTCGCATGAAACAATTGTCGAATTTACGCCAGTAGTGATGCACCCCATGGCTTGGAATCCGAAGGAGCAAACGCAATCTGTTTGGTCTTTGTGTCCTGTCATTGCCCCCTACATCATCCTCTTCATTACCAAGAAGTGGCACACTGAATGATTTCGGGCTTGACGATGTTGACTGTATGCTGATTATATTGTGTTTAGATGAAGGAAGCAACAACCTCACAAGTGGCTTCGTCAATAACCCAAACACCTGCACATTTCAGATGTTCAAAATGATATTTGAAAATGACACTTCTCCTAATCTATCAATCTGCCATTTTGTTTGAGTAGAGTAGAGTCTAACCATTGTGCTGAAGAGTACAACACTAATAGTACTAGTGATCATGATCGCGTTTTCACGCAATTTCGTATGGCCGAGCCTAGTGAACTGCATGTAAAAAGTGTTTATCAGTACAAGTCAATTACAGAGTTCCAGGATGTTGAATTGGAAGCTACTAAGTTCCATATTTCACCTGGTTGTAAGCAAGTGCAATAGAAACTGCGCCACGCATCAGACCAGCCCACCAAATCGTTACCTGTGAAACAAATCGTCGGCGCAGAATGTAATACATCAATTGACTTAGCTATAAAGATCTTGATATGAAAATGAGAAAATCAATACATACTTGTTGCTTAAACTCAATTTTCTCAGATTGAGACTTCTTAGTCAAGTTGGATATGAAGGAAAGAGGGAAAACAAATGCAGCTCTTCCCACTAGAATAAGCACCAACAACAACGAACTGACTCCAATCGATTTTCCCGGACTAATGAAGAGATCACAATGTTAATTTCACATTTGACAGTTATTTCAATATAGTCGAATAACTCTCTCAATCTAAAATTTTTTTACCTCTGACTTACAAATCTCCATTTCTCAATATCTAGTGTGTCCATCCCAACATAAAGGAAGATAAATATTTCAGCAATGAATGACATAGTAGCAAAGGTATGCCTGCAAATGTGTAATCAGTAGTAATCTTTACACAAGTTTAAATATGTTGAGAAATTTCACTCACTTTGTTGTTACTCTTGAACTTTCTGTCACATTATGCCAGGTATAATGCGACATAAGAATGCCACAGAAGAACACAGTCAAAATTGCACTTAAAGAAAATAGCTGCCAAATAGATAATGAAAATGATCAGTACTAGAATCAGTTTGACTCAAATTCAAGAAAAAAGATCTTACCTCAGCTAGCATATATGAAAGGTAAGCCATTAGTATCATCAGAGCAACCTCGCGATCAGTAGAGTGTCTGACACGTGTCATAAAAATGCATTAGAAAACCTGTAAAGACAATTTCGAAAAAATGTTTGAATATATGCTTAGTCAACCTTATCAACTTTCCAAAATAGAGTTTTTTAATGATATATGCACTAAGCAATCCAACCTGAAATACATTAGATGAGAAAGTTACTTGAGTCCCAAGCAAATATCAGAATAGACAGAATTATATATATCCAATAGAAACACTTACAAAGATTCCCAACACAGTGCTCGCTATGAATAGATACAAAAAGTTTCCTATTAAGTCTAAAGCAGTGGTTAAATCAATGTGGGAGAGGTCGAAATTCTGAATTGCTTTGAAGAGTACTACAGAAGTTGCGTCATTTACTACTCCTTCTCCGAACACTAAACTGTATAGTAAAGGCGTCTCGTCCTGGTTAAGAACCTGATGCAAACGTATCGATAATATTAAAGAAGCATTGCGTAAAAAGAGATACAAAACGTGTTGGAATTTATCATACCTGCAATGTGCAAACAGAATCTGTTGCTGAAAATATTGCTCCAATTGCTGCATTCAGCAGAATCATGCAAGTGTTCATATTTGTACATAAATTCAACATAAATCTATATAACATAAGTACATAACCACATATATAAATGTACCTAGATAATCTCCAATCTTGAGGGAACCAATATTTAGTTTTTCGAATAAGTGTATGGCACCTAATGATATGATGCAGAATGATATGAGTGTACCAATTGCTCCGAAAAGCATTATAGTCATAAAGTTGCGGAAAAATTGTTTCTTCTTGACCCGAAACCTAAGACAGATAAAGAATAACAGCAAAATCAAAGTAAGAAGCATGCAATCTCTTAAAACAATACAGTTAGAGGTAACATAAAAGTAGAAAAAGAGACGGACCCGGCATTGAAAATGATAGGTGGGAGAAGGTAAATAAAGAAAAGATCTTCACTGAAAACCATTATATGCGAGCTTCTTCCTCCGGTGGTAAACAATATTAATGCACCGGTACACAAACCCTGCGCGATCACACGCCATCAATAATATATCATACAACGAAACAAAAGAAATGGCAGAACATAACATTAACAGCGTTATAATACTTAGTACTTACAATGAGAAGAGCAGTGATGGACTCATTAATCCATCGATTCTCCTCTAACAGATGACCGATGACGATGCAAGTACAAAGAAGAGCAACAAATATATTAAGCGACACTACGGAAGCGTGGTCTGAGGTCATCATCGTCGCGAGTTTCTCGTATAAAGCTCCTTCTCCAACCATGTTCACTTCACTTTGAAAGTTGAAACTCAATGTCACATGTTCACTAAGGAAGGAAGAAAAAGAAGAAGTAGTGTAACATATATATAGAGATGAATGGAATATAAGTCATAAACCAGTTTGAACCGTTGATTTATGAGAGAGTGATGAAGATTGAATTGAAGTGTGGTTGATGAGTGATGAGTTGGAATGCTTTTTAGCATGCTTTTGCCTTTGTTGTATGCAACACTCATGATTCTGTTGTTTTCAAATCTCTCACACACACTCACCTTCACTTTTTCTATTTTAGTTTCACCTTTTCATTATTCAAATCTCTCTCCTTCTTTCTCTATCTTTTTTTTATGATATTATGCTCCAACATAACAAGCTATATAGTATTAATTATTGACCCAAAAGGATTCAATTGCCCCTCACTTTGAACGCAAGGTGAGACATACACTCATGCATTTTGAATCTTTGATGATGAGTGTATGTTGTCGTGTGGAAGACTCTCATTGAATTTTCCATGGACTGTGATGTATACCATTAACAATGCCATTTGAACTTTAAAATTCTACAATATAGTTGAAGTAATGAGTTGACTCTAATTTGATTAGTGCTCACAAGAAAAGCAGTTTCATCAAATTTGGAGAAAATGGCTTAAAAAATAAACCACCTTTGTTGGGCTTCTTTTGGTTCATAGAAGCTCGACACAAAAATATGTTTTGAAATTTAAAAATTCTATTAAGGTGGCAAAACATATACGTTCCTTCGAGCATATCATATTTAGCATATCATATTTGACATATTATTTTTAGGATGGATTTAGATTTTAGACATACACCTTCTAAAGTATTTGTCCCACTCGTCCCTTTTTTTTTATACAAATTTTAGTGCGCGCGCATATATATATATAATTTATTAATTTTTACATTTTTAGCCTTTAAGTGTGCATTGTCTGTTGGCTCTCTCCGCCTCACTCCCAAAGTTTTAGACCTACGCTCTCAACTAAGTTTTAGACCAAAGTTTGGATATAATTAACATATGATAGGTTGATACAATTTGGATTTAATTTGGCTAAAGTTTGGATATAATTAAGCTGATTGGTTTGTACTACAGTTTGGAGAAATAAAGATTGATAACATAACAATTGGTACATAATAATTTAGACCATAAAGACATATAATTGGTATATAATGTTACATGGTTCATAATGTTACATAAGGTATTATAATTGGTACATAATGTTACATAACAATTGGTACATAATGTATATAATCAGATAACATAACAATTGGTTCAAAACTAATAAAATAACAATTGGTACATAACAGTTGGTTCCTGACAATTACATCCAAAATAACATAAGTTCAAAAGTGACATAGTCACCATAACAGTAGGTTCATAACCAAATAAAAGTAGTACATTCACCATATAACTGACAAATAACATAATATGAAACTGTGAATCAATACTCAAGCCCTTTTGAATGTCATTCCATGACTTATTTCCATTTCCTCTAGAGCTGGAGGCCTTCTTTGCAGGACTAGCATCAACACTTATTGGGGAAATGTCCAAGATATCATCATCATTGAACAAAGCTACCAATGTATCAAGATCTATACCACAATACCTTCTCATTGTCTCATATGAACTCATAGAAGCTTGTTGTGTTCGATGAGCGCTTGTTGTTGTTGAGGTTTGAGAAGCTTGTTGTCAGGTGAGTAGCGAGAAGCTTTTGAGGTGAGCAAAAGTTGGAGTTCATTTTGCTTTAGCTTTTTTGATTGGACCTCCCTTCCCTTTTGGTCGACCTAGTTAACACATGGTATACATAAACAAATATAGGCATAAATTAAGGTGCAGAAATATTTATTTACAACTGTAAGCAACATTGATCAATTATAAATAAGACCTACTCTTTTCTTTACTATTGGAGCTTGGCTAGCTTGAGTTGGCGCTGTTGCATTTTCAGGTGCAATAATATTTGTTGCATTTTCATGTGCAGTAACATTTTCACGTGTTGTTGCATTTTCAGGTGCAACAACTTGACTAGGAATAATTGCAAGTTGTCCATTCTTTTTGCATGTTCTTGTGTTGTGGCCATATTCTAGGCATATCTTAAACCTATGACTTGTGTTTGTTCTTTGCCATCTAGTTTGTGAAGTCTCATCTGGGTCTCTTCTGGGCAGTTTCTTGGGCCTACCTGGACCTCTCTTGAACATGGGTGGTAAGATTTCAAAGCCTTCTTTGTCCCATCAAAATACATGTATCACCTTTCAAACCTTGGCTGTAATCCAGGTGTTGGTCTTCCAATGTTAAACTTGAATGTGTTTCCCTGAGATGCCCTCCTTAATTCAGCACCATAGGACCACAACAAACTATATTGTTTGACTGAGTCACCTTCAACAAATTTCATAGCTAACTTTATAGCTTTGAAAGCCCTACATCCTATGATTCCTATAGAAAACCTCAATCTTATATCAGCTACCACTTAATTCAACCTCATGCTAGAATTGTTTTTCAACTTGTCAACTATTATACTAGCAACCCAATCAGCATTAGCATTCTTGTTGTAGAACTTTCTTCCACATTTGTGTTTATGGAACAAAGTTTTAATCCTAAAAGTTGTAGCTCTCAAAACTTTGTTGCATAAGACAGTGTAGCCACACTTCTTGTTCTCCTTACAAACAACCCTGCACATGCTCCCATCATTCTTTGCAAACTTTACCTCTCTGTCATTCAACATATTATGCTCCAAAATAACCATCTTAAACTGTGACAGTGATGAGAATTCCATGTCAACATTGAACGTAAAATCCTTGGTAAGTGTTTGGTCCGCATTAAACCTAATTACTGCTGGTCTATCCTCATTATTTTCCTCTTCTGCCCCACTATCAAGTTCATATGTCAGATATTCTTCTTCTATGATGTGTTCCTCACCCATCTCTGCAGTAGTAAATCTTCTAGGTGATTCAGTTGTAACATTAGCTTCAACATTCTCCCTTCTAGGTGCTTCACTTGTAACATTAACAACAACATTCTCCCTTATTCCTCTATCCATTTGATCTTCATCAAAGTTATGCATCCTCTCTTCTTCACTATAATCAAAGTGTGTGTCATTCATTGATTATTCATCACTCTCGTCATCACTGTCTTGAACATTTGGTCCCTTTTGTTTCTCCATTAGCCTCTCCATGTATGTCATTTCACCTGTTGAGGGTTTTTGCTCTATATATATTTCACCATCACATTTTTTCTTCTCAACAACTATAGCTAACATTATTGCACCTTCATCGTTTGTAAATGGTTTCAGATCATTTTCAAGTAAACTGTATTCACTTTTCTACCACACTTTCACTTGATCAATTTTAAAGGATGAGCCCATTATCTTAAGTAGGCCAAGTACTTCAAAGTACGACCAGTAATCAGAATCTTGCCCCTTCACTACATATACTTCTCCTCCCTCGTACCTCAGATTCAGATCCTTTACAAACGACCGTTGGTATAAAATAACACCTTAAATAAACTCATTTCCTTGTAAATCGCAAGTTATTCACTGGGTAAATTTGACATTACATACTAAAAGGTAACTACAAAATCCTAAATTGTAGAATACTAAGTACGTGGGACAAATGAAACAGGTGAAAATAAAAAAATTAAGATGAAAAAAACCACTTAATACTAACGTGGGACCACAACTTTCATAAGCGCGCCTTAGAATTGAGGGACCACTGTTGTAAGTTTCGATGGAGAAGAGTGCAGGGACCACCTTTGAAAATGTAGGGTTTTGTGTTTAGAGCTTTTTGATTTAGAAATAGAATTACAATGTATACTACTTAATTAACCACATACACTTTGAATAGCTAGCTTAGTTACAAATTTTTTTATAAAAAAAATACTACTTTTTCACCTGTCATGACAAGTCAACAGCTGTTAGAAATTTTTAATGTTGGAGACTAAAAACGTTGAAGAAAACTTTGTAGGATGAATCTTTAAAGAAAAATTTTACATGGACTAAATTTAAAAATAATTATATTTATAAAGATAAATAACATATTTAACTCTTTATTTTATTTTATTTTATTTTTGACAATATAAGAGGACAAA
The DNA here is from genome assembly GCA_021764765.1 of Vicia sativa. Taxonomy (NCBI): domain Eukaryota; kingdom Viridiplantae; phylum Streptophyta; class Magnoliopsida; order Fabales; family Fabaceae; genus Vicia; species Vicia sativa. Next base: position 231,270,133 of record CM038796.1, read on the forward strand.
TAATCACTTTTAATTCTATTTTGCAGTACTACTCGGTCTCATATTATAAATAAATTTTACTTTTTTTAATTCATTAAATATTTAATGTAATTGGCCTATAATATTCAATAAACCTAAAATATAAAATTTGCTTGGAGTATTTTAATTCATTCCAACTTTTCAGGTAGTGGAATTGCACGACAGGGGCCGTTGGAAACAATGCAATGATTATTGTCGCGCTTAGAAACGACAACATACCTCTTTCATTCAACCCACTGCAACACCATCATACACAATTAAATAAAGGGAACATTACAGCTGAGAAAACATAGATTAACATTACATTAGATTAGAGTAATGTTTTAGTACTATTGTTACGTAATAGATTTTATTTTTTACAGTTGTATTATTAGTAGATTACTAACAAATAAATAAAAATGTATTCTGTTAAGTCATTTTAATTGATAATTAAATAAAAATATTTGATTTTATGAACGTGAATTCAAATCTATTACTATATTTTTATTTTTTTTAAAAGTGTAATTTCTGCCATTATACTAAACAAAACTTCTTCGTTTGAATCAGTATCCATAACATAATATAGCACATTGTTTTGTTATGTCATTAACGGTTTGAGTTAATTATAGTAGTGGGGGCAGTATGATGTTTTACACAAAAACAAATCATGATCAGGTTTGGTTAATGGTTAGTTACTACACCTACTTACTACTAACATGAATTGAAAGGCTTAGCGTAGTAGGCCTGATTTGTTGGTCAATATCATTCATGCTTAAAATGTTAAATCGTCTCTTTATCATCATAGGAAATAATATTCATTATTCATTCCATTCTCAATAGGTCGGTAGAGAAAGGTTAGATCAAACAACTTTTAGATTTAAGCATGATTAAATAACTTATATGTAATTTATACATGTGGATTTGTTAATTAATTCACCCCATGACTTTCTTATCCACTCCGGCGAAATTCTCAAATTTTTCTTTAAAAATCGAAAATATATTTCCGGTTAGCACCATATATCATATAAATCACATTGAAAAAGGTTGGATGTAAATTGGAAGTATATTTTTGGTTTTAAACTATAAGTAATTTTTAAATAAAGCATGTACGTGAGATCGAGTGAGATTAAATTTGGAATAAATTCAAAATATGGTGTATACCGAAAGTATATTTGCGGTTCCACTCAAATATTTCAGTCAATCACGTTGAAAATGGTTGGGTGTTAACCGGAAGTATATTTCGGATTTTAAACTATATGTAAGAAAAATATAAAGCGTGTATGTGAGACCGAGTGAGACCAAATTTAGAATAAATTCAAAATATGGTGCATACCATAAGTATATTTTCGGTTCCACTCAAATATTTCAATAAATCACGTCGAAAAGGATTGAGTGTTAACCGGAAGTATATTTTCGGTTTTAAACTATATGTAAGAAAAATATAAAGCGTGTATGTGAGACAGAGTGAGACCAAATTTGAAATAAATTCAAAATATGGTGCATACCGGAAGTATATTTCCGATTCCACTCAAATATTTCAGAAAATGGTGCGAACCAGAAATAAACTTTCGATTTTGCGAAGGACATTTTGGAGTTTTCATGGGATGCGCCACACATGGGGTGAGTTAAGAAATTCACTTATAATATATATATATATATATATATATATATATATATATATATATATATATATATATATATTTGTGTAGAAAACTATTCAAACCATCCAATTTACAAAGAATTTATATTTGTTTGTATACTACTGTCACTAAATAGGGACGAATATACTCCAAATGTCCTTCGTAAAGGTTCCTTTCCGTCACTTTACAAACAATCAAATTCAAATGTAATGAATAAATCTCTCTAATCTGATTTCTCTTATTTATATCTAACTGACCCACTTCCTTTCCCTTCTAACTAATTAATATATTAATAGACTAAATTATAGAATTGTTATCATTATTCTATTTTATGATACATCATAATACTTTGGATGCACATTTTAGTATCCAAGATGGAATTCATGTTTCTGGGGACTGATTATATATTGTATAAGAAAATAAACAAAAATTGAAAGTACTAATGATGCAGTCCATATTTTCTATAATTTTGTGTTCTTTTATTGATTAAAAAGACTAAATTTAAATAAACAAAAATTGTTACTTCTCGTTTTGAACTCTTTATAAATTGTACTCATAAAATTGCATTATTATATTAATATATAAGATATATATAGCTGTCCATGTCCTATATTTTTTATATTAGCAGAGTCCTCGTATCCGTGCTTCATAGCTTCACTGGCTCATGAATGTTACAGCAAAATTAAGTAGAAACATACTCACATACCAATTAAGAAGAAAAATAGATTAATATATATACTATAAGATAGAGAGTAATGAACCTTTGATCATTGATAGAGAAATGGGAGCAGACGAGCAGGAAATACAATATTTTCTATCTCTCATGTCAATAATGGCCTTGCTAACTAGAAAGAAATTGTACAATATCTTCTTGAAGCAGCATTTTTGAAGCATCAAGAATACTTGTTTGTATTTTTTTGTCAACAAAAATGCATTTTGGTACGAAGCATTTCCATAACGAAATTCACAAACGTCAATGTGTACAATTTCGTGAGGCTCAGTTTTCGCGAGAAGTAGTATTTTAATTTTCCCTTTTTTGGTATTTTAGTGCAAATCTTTACATTCTATCTATTTATGTTTTTCTTTGATGACTTCGATCTCATGTACTGGTCACCTGTCTTGTTCTTCTTTCTCCTTGGTGCACTCATCCTTGGTTCCATCAATGGGCCAGACCAGGTCTGCATACTTGCTTTATGATATGAGAAGTCTGTGAAACTGAACGGAACATCAGGAGGATCAAAAACTGGTTCAATGTGATATGAAGAACTCAGAGGATAGCCTAAAGTTCCATCTTGGTGAGGTGGAGGAAACTTCTCACTCTTGCTCTTCGCGTTTGCGCGTGTTACCAGTCTCCATCTCTGCGATGAAATGAGTTAAACAATTACCGCAACATTGAAAACTAAAAGCATTAGAAGTTTTTTCTTAAATGAATAAAGGCCTTATATAACATACATCAATATTTTCTTGCAACTCAGCATTGACCTCTGGAACTGCAATTCCCCTCCCACTTGGATCACGCGGACGCGACTTCTTACTGCCAACAGCATTACCTTTGCCAGCTGCTCTTAATCTGAAGTCATAGAACATTGAAATTAAAAATTGTTGATGAAATTTTTGTTAAACTTCGAAAGCAATTTAAGCCGTTTACCTTCTAGCTTCTTCATCTCTTAGCTTTGTATCCATCTCCTTACTCGGAGGATATTTTGGAAGGTTAGAGGGTTCACAGGCATAAGGCTGTGTTGTAAAGAACTGCAAAATCGAAAAACTAACAGTAAACTAAGATCCTCATGTTAAATTAATGGAACATTAATGATTTCAAGCACAACTAATCGTATATCAAACTTTAAGCAACATATGAATATGATCTATGTGATTTCGCAAGATAAATTTAGCAGCTAGATTATTATCTTACTTCGCTGTGCAATGCAGCAGTGGCAGTTTGGCGTTCAGCTGGATCGATTGCTAGAAGGGTTTCAATCAGTGGCAATGATGATAGTGGGAAATCTTTGAACTTCTCTACGATGCACCGCTTATATGATTGTCGTGGCTTAAAAATGGTAGCATGTGGTAGCTTTGCCCTTCTCCAATATTCTTCAGAAGGAGAACCACACAGCTTAAATATCTTATGCAGCTGTTCCACCTATGAAACATGAAAGCATATCATATCAGAAACTATAATATAAAATTGCTTGCTTTCTGAATCGCCCGATCTCGATCCAATGGTCACCGATGTGCTAACTACATGAACGAGTGACAATGTGACTGCAGCAACTTCAAATTAGTGTTAGAGATTACCTCGGTTCGACCAGGCATAATAGGCCTTCCAACCAACAACTCACCAAGGATACAGCCAGCACTCCACAGGTCCACACCTACATCATAATCGGTGGCTCCTAGAAGAAGTTCAGGAGATCGATACCATAGAGTAACCACCCTACTAGTCATAGGTTGCTTGTGGTTAGGATCAAAGAAGGAAGCTAATCCAAAATCAGCAATCCTAAGAACTCCTTCATTGTCAACAAGAAGATTCGATCCCTTTATATCACGATGCAGCACATAACGGTTGTGACAGTGTTCCAGTCCAGACAATAGCTGATGCATGTAGCATTTAATCTAAAGAAGTTCAAAATTTAGAAATTTTTTCATTTTTTCGAATCATAAACTTAATTGCAATCACCAAAGGCAAATATGTCAATACCTGAGACACCGTAAACTTAATATCCGGGCTCGTAGAGAGTCCAGCCAAATCATGCTCCATGTATTGAAAAACCAGATACAAACTACATGACATTCTAGAAGTCACCAAACCTTCTAGTTTGACAACATTGGGATGGTCAAGACGACGCAAAATCAGAATTTCTCTGGCCATGAATTTCACACTCTCTGGCTCTAAATTGTCGAATCGGACCTTCTTTAGTGCAACAATTTTCCCAGTTAAAGTATCCTTAGCTTTGTATACATTGCTATATGTACCTTGTCCAATCTAAAATTGAAAAATAGTACAGAAGTAAAATAATCAAATCTCAATTATAGCTTATAACGAAACATCATAAAAATCTTCAAAGGCTTAAATCCATATTACTTAGTCCCCCGTTAAGCCAACTCAGTTGATAGTTGTGTAAGGACATTTAAGTGCAAGGCGCGGGTTGAAATCTACAACATCCCACTTATTCGCCTTTAAGAGGTGAAATTTCAGCTACTAAACTACTATACAAAAAATAATCCATTTTACTCGGCATAACCAACAATAATAAACAGTAAATTCTTCAAAATTCAAATGAAGATGACAAAAACAAGGCAATGCATCACGGCTTACCTTATCGATCTTGTGAAAACTGTCGGCCCTTCGAGGCGTCAATCCATGTATAGCTTCTCCAGCAACCTTGGAGAGCCAAGAAGGCCACCCTGCAGCCACTTGCTCACCATGTATACAGTTAGGTGGATTGCTCAATCTCGGATTCGCCTTCAAAGATCGTCTCCTTTCCCTCCTTTCCCTCTGTCTCCTCCTCTTCTCCTCCTCCTCCTCCTCCTCTCCTCCACCCTCTTTCTCACTCTCACCATTTTGAATTTGAACCTCAAACTTACCCTCCTCTACCTTATCAACTTCCACTTCCTCTTTCCTCCTCTGTGAAGCCTCTTTCCCAAACACACACCCCATTTCTCACAACACTCATTTACTCAACTTCTACCAACCACATTTTCCCTCATGCAATTACAAACACCACCACCACCCCAATATCATAAATCTCAAAACCTAATAATAGTTTTTCCCACTGATTTTCAAAAGCTGAAAGTGGTAACATGAAATGGTAGTAGTAATTCAAAAGATCATAACTTTACCAGACAAAAGTGATAAAGCAATGATTTTGCAGACACCCAATAAACTGTTTGAAGCAGTAAAAGAGAATGGGTTAATATCAGTCTCACAGAGAGATAAAAAAGAAAGCTGAAAACAAAAGCAGTAAAATAAGACTAGTTTTTTTTAACCCTTGTGATGTTTCTTTTTGTTCTTGTCTTTGCTTTACTTTTGGAGTTGAATTCTGGAATGGGAATATGTGTGTTTGAGAAGGAAGATCAAAGTTGAAAAAACAGTAATAGTACTACTTTGGAGCCACCAAAATCAAATGTTTGTGTAGCCAAAACATTTAAAGTGAGTAAGTTTAAAACTCAACTCATTATTATTATTTTGTAATAGAAAAAAGTTTGGAGACATATAGAAATAAAAATAAAGCGACTCATGTGATAAATTGAATTTGTGATAAACTCGTTTTGTATTAATAAAAACCAATTGATTATTAATAATTGCTAGCTGTCTCTTTGTCTGTTTTTTTAATAGTATTGTAATATAAATAAATAAAAATTTCAATATAATCCACGATTTGTTATGAGTAAGTTGACGACCTAATAAAATCGGTTCAATTTAGACGCACAATTGACACTCTTTTAGCTGACGAACATGTGGATGTTCGTATTGAAATACCCCACTAGAGGAGGGTCTCACCTTGGTATTTAACAAACAACATCACACGCCTCGCGTTGTATCCCGCAATGACAATTTTAACTGACATTTCTATATAAGCGCGACTTTGCGTCAAATCGAGGTAGTGTTCATTCATACACGTACAAGTTTCACATCTTACATTTTGTCGACTATAGCACTCGAGTGTTAACCTTGCAGATACCCCCTCTCCACCTCTTCGCTCGCCAGAGAGATCTATCACCAAGCCAAAAAAAATCACAATAGCCATCATCAATCTACTAATATTTTTTGTTTCACTCCATAATAGTTATGTCCTATGTGAGAATTGTTTTCTGATTGTCACGAATTACCATCACTTTCCTTCAATCTCTTCTATTGTGCCACCTCAACTGTATTATGTAAGTCATTGTTGAGAATAATTCATATCCAGAACTTCTGAGGGTCAGTCAGAAGTTCTGGTGTTCAGTAATTCATATCCAGAACTTCGGATGGTCAGTTAGAAGTTTTGATGTTCTGATGTTCTGGAGGATAACTTAGTATTTGCTATGTTAGAGTTAGCTTAACTGTGAAGTTATCTTAGCGGTGAAGTTAACTTAGCTGTGAAGTATTTAGATAACTTAGCTATAAGGTTATTTTAATTAGGGCTTATGTGGCATACTTACTTTTGCCATTTTTGTGTATAAATAAGTATTCCTGTGTTCATTAATAATATACAATCCTTATTTCTTTTCTCCTTTTCGTAGCCGTCATTCTCTTTTATTCTTCCATCATTCCAATCATTTTTATTCTTGTGCACCAACAAATTGGTATCTAGAACTCCGGTTAGAAACATAGGGAAACACGACTGAACATGAGTTTGAGTTGTGTGATTGATTTTGCTTATGGGTTCACGTTGAATCTAGAACAAGAATCATTTTTTCTGATTTTGTGGGTTGGGAAACATTGTGTGTGTGAATATCTAAGTGTTTTGCATAAGGTAGAAGATGAACGGAAAGGGCAACATGAACACCAAACTTCCAGTTTTTGATGGCAAGAAATGGAATAGATGGATGATTCAGATGCGCGTATTATTTGGAGCTCAAGATGTTCTAGAGCTTGTTACTGATGGGCATATTCCAGTTGCAGAAGATGCAACAGAAGATGAGAAAGAGGCGCATAGAAGCAAGATGAAGAAAGATCAGAAGACGTTGTTCTATATTCATCAGTGTGTGGATGTGAATGTGAATGTGTTTGAGAAGATTGCTGATTCTATGACGTCAAAGGAGGCGTGGGACACACTGGTCAGATGTTACGGTGGTGACGCATCAGTGAAGAAGATGAAGCTTCAGTCCTTGAGAAAGCAATATGAGAATCTCAACATGAAGAACAGTGAGAAAGTTTCTGAGTACATTTCAAGAGGGATTCTGATCACTAATGAAATGAAAGCTTATGGAGAAACACTTTCTGAACAAGTAATCATAGAGAAAGTTCTAAGGTCACTTACTCCTCAGTTTGATTACATTGTTGTTTCTATCGAACATTCTAAAAATCTGGAAACCATGAGAGTAGAAGAGTTGCAAAACAGTCTAGAAGCACAAGAGTTGCGTTTGACTGAGAGAACTTCTGAGAAGGAAGTTGAGCAAGCTCTGAAGGCTTCTTTTGTCAAGAAGGACCAGAAGCTAAAAAAACATGGTAGGTCAAAGTCGAAGTTTCTATTCGATGAGAAACATCAGAAGGGAAAAGAGAAGTATGACAAAAGAATGGTTCAATGTTACTGTTGTAAGCAGTTTGACCACTTTGCTAGAGATTGTTGGTCAAACAAAGAAGAAGCAAAAATAGCCATAGGAGATTCAGATGATGAACTTGTGCTATTGGTGGCTTATGAGTCTGACGAGGAACCTGTGAGGTTGTCATTTTTTGAATCTGAAGGGGATGAAGATGACTCTGAATATTCTGATTCAGAAGGAGTGTTTCTTTATGAGTCAGAGTCAGAAAATGACATTGAAGAGTCAGAAGTTGAAACTTCTGAAGAAGAGTCAGAAGTTGAAACTTCTGAAGAAGAATCAGAAGTTGAAACTTCTGAAGAGTCAAAATATGACATTGAAGAGACAGAAGTTGAAACTTCTGAAGAAGAGTCAGAACTTGAAACTTCTGAAGAATAATCAGAAGATGAGTTAGAATCTCAAGGAGATTCTGCTTCTGAAGATGAGTCAGAACATGAAGGTTCTGAAGAAGAGTCAGAACTTGAAAGTTCTGAAGAAGAGTTAGAGTCAGAAGACGATGAATCTTCTGGTGACTCTAAAGATGAGTCAGATAGTGAATCTGATTCTGATCCAAATTTTGATGATGATCGAGAATCTGGTGGTGATCATGCTTCTGGAAGGGAAAACTCTAAAGACATAGGTTCTGGAGGACAAGCTTCTGAAGGTGATCAAATTTTTGGTGGTAATCATGACTCTAAAGGTGGACCTTCTGAAGGAGGAGCTTTTAAAGGTAGTCCAGCCTTTGGCGGTGGTCATGATTCTCCAGGTGGAACTTCTGAAGAAAGAGCTTCTGAAGGCGATCCAACTTCTGAAGGTGATGGTTCTGGACAAGGTCTAGAAGTTAACAAAGGTGGAACTTCTGGTGGAAGTAAAACTTCTGAAGAAAGTCCAGAAGGTGATATGGTTCCAGAATCAGAAGGAGATTCTGAACAAATGAATATTGGAGAAGTTCTCAAGAAGAAAGTGTGGTTGAATGCTATGAAAGAAGAACTTGAGGCTTCAGAAGGAAACAAGACTTAGAAGTTAACTGATCTTTTAAGGGAGAAGAAAACCATCAGCGCCATATCGATTTTCAAGGAGAAATCTGCATTTCTAAAGGGAGTATTGGAAGTTTCACACTGTTGCAACCGGAAGAAACTTGCAGATGTTCTGATGAAGGATGTCAAGAGTAAACACCTTATCCGTTTGAGGGATGGAATTGGTGTTGTAGATTTTGGCTAGCTGAATATGAATTAAGGGATGGTGTTGAGAATAATTCATATCCAGAATTTCTGAGGGTCAGTCAGAAGTTTTGGTGTTTAGTAATTCATATCCAGAACTTCGGATGGTCAGTTAGAAGTTCTGATGTTCTGATGTTCTGGAGGACAACTTAGTATTTGCTATGTTAGAGTTAACTTAATTGTGAAGTTATCTTAGCGGTGAAGTTAACTTAGCTGTGAAGTATTTAGATAACTTAGCTATAAGGTTATTTTAATTAGGGCTTACGTGACATACTTACTTTTGCCATTTTTGTGTATAAATAGGTATTCCTATGTTCATTAATAATATACAATCTTTATTTCTTTTCTCCTTTTGGTAGTCGTCATTCTCTTTTATTCTTCCATCATTCCAATCATTTTTATTCTTGTGCGCCAACAGTCATTGCAAGCATTGTAAATGTTTATGTTACCAATTTTTTATCACTATTAATATCTAGAAAACAATTTCATGTAATCAATCATCTTCAATGGTAGGATCCAGGACGATTGGATCCATGACTCACTGTAACATAATTCTCACGCTTGACATCTGATCATTGACTCAAGTGCTTTAATATACTGTCGTATCATTTATTACTCTTACAACACAAAATACACACCCGCGTGTAGATACTTTGATCTTGATCGTTTGACTAGTTGTAGCACCACATCAAAGTCGAACTCCTTAATTGATTGAGGAAACTTCTCTTTAACCTTTGCCAATCCAACAACATTTTCTATTTCATCTCTCACAATAACCTCTTATTCCCCACCACTCCATTCTTCTAAGTCAGATATGTCACGAAGCCTCCACCAACTTCAAGCAACACTGATAAGAACTTTGTGTTGTACCCTAAATTTTTATAATTCGCATTTCTGTATTAAATTTAATTTTCATTCATATCTTTTTCATTTCTCGCGCATTTTTATATGATATTTTGATTTAAAATTTTCATCTGATTATATTTTCTTTTAAACAATTTATATTTAAATTTTACTAGCATTTTCATAAGATATATAAAAAACCATCACCTTCTCACCGCCACCCTCAGTCTCGCGTAATACTCTCTCCACCTCTCTTATCTTCACGCAAACCTACAACTCTTTGCAACCTCTCCAACCCAACTCCCTTCCACCCTCTGTCTTGCGTAATACTCGTTACGTTCTTCCTTACTCACCTTTTTCTTCATCTTTTCGTTCAAACTCACCGTAAACCCACTAAACCTTCTTCACACTACCCACCGTTCCATCACCTTCTTCTTCATACTCCCTTCCGGACACCATACTCCTACCGTCGTACCCTCGCCGTCTTCCTCCATCCCGACATCCACAACGCTCATCCTCCATTCTCGCCGATCTCCATTTCCTTCCGCCGCTTCTCTTCGTGAGTTTCTGGTACCGTTGCTCCAACCCTCACCGTCGTGGAGCTATTTCCCTCGCGTCTATAGCCTCATCACCATCAACGTCGCTCAACTTCAACAAAGACATTCGTCAAGTTCCATCTGCATCATAACTCTCAGCTTCCTTCGGTAATTTTTTAATCGTTTTTTTGTTACTGTATCTGTGAGAAATAGATATTGGATGGTACAGTTTTGTTGTTTGATTTGCTGTGACAAAATTCCGATAAGGAATGGTCGATATTGTTACTCTTTGATTGAAACTGTGATGCTATAAACTGTTACTCTAAATAGTATTGTTAACCATTTTTGGACTGTCAATGTAGATCTAGTGATTGATTTTGGACAGAATTATAGGGCTTAATGTTAAATTTGATTTTTTAATGATATTTTGATCAATTCTGTGTCAATTGAGATTAATGTGATTGAGAAAATTATGTGGTATGAAATTTATTCCCTTTAGTGTTAGATCATAAAGTTTTTAGGTGGAATTCTTGAATACCAATAGGCTGTTATGTTTGTCACCAGATGCTAATGAATTGATTGAAATTTTCTTAAGCTTGTTTTAGTTTGAAGGCTGAAATCGTTAGGTTTGTTGTCTATATCGCTTTTATCCGTGTAAGATATAACCAAGAAACTATGAGTGAATATTATGTTGCATTTTCTATTGCGTTGCGATTTTGAAGTTTGAATTTAATTTGGATTTCGAAAAATCGCATGGACGCATACATTTGAAGCATTCAGTTTGGTTTGTGACGTTTGCATAGCATCACTTTTGTCGTTTTTTATTGTGAATAATAGATCGAAGATTCCATGTTAATTTCGATGATGGTTTAATGATGATGCCACATTTATCTGCGTGTAAATCTAACCGAGGAACTTTTGGGGCAACATGTTGTTTCTTATGGTTGTGAATACTTCCGATTTGAATTTTAAGTTTCATTTGTTCATATTCATGGCTGCCCGAATTTGTTTGATCTTAGCTTGTTTCTAAATCAACTTTCTATGTTTCGATTTTGAATTGAATAATAGTATATATTTCTTTGGTTTTAGTTCCTTTGCGAATCGAAATACTCAAATATTGATTGTTTTGGTTCTTCCATTCAAGTACATATCATATCATGCAATTTATTTCGATTTTATACCTTGTAAATACTAACTTGTTTATTATTGTATAAGCTATTAGTGACTCAAGTTTCCAATTCTATTTCACCTCTAAATTCTACTTTCTATTTTCCATTTAATTTATTAGTTACATATCATTTTAATTAGTTGATGTTGTTAATTAAAATAGATTAGTTTACTAATCTATTTTTCTTAACTTGATTAATTAATTTAATCGATGTTTAACTAATAGATTATTCTCTTTATTTATTTTCATCCTCATTCGGAAAATTGTATCTCGCTCCCTTGATGCGTTGTAATTAATTTATTTCTTTCTATTTTATTTTATTTTATCATTTAATCCCCATTTGTAATTGATGTATCTCTCTTCCCAAAAACTTGTAATAATTCTTTAGCTTGCATTTATTTTATTTTATTTAATTGTCACTTACACAAACCAAAAAATCATTTTTCTAACTAATAATTGTGAATCATTTTCTACCTTGGACCACACATGCACACATGTACGTTTGATCCGGGGCCTTCCTACAATGAGTCTATTTCGATTAATTGCTTCAATTAGTAGTCTTAGTAGACTAACCCACTTTGCTAGTACACTTGTATTTTAACCGCTTTATGTTTGTGTGGCCACCTTGTATGGGCTTTTTATCGATTTATTTACTATTGTATTGTTTACAATTATTTTGCTTCTCCTTCATCTCTCGCTCCTGGTCCACATACCAAGTTTCTAATTTCCATAAGGGTTTCATAGTAGAGAGTAGACTTGACTATTCTCTCGAGATCGATCAAGTTTCATGGATTGGTCAATCATAACCCGATTCATTCTTTCTCCAGTCACCAAGCATTTAAAACACTTTCAATAAAACGCGATCCAATATCGAGTCTTCTTCTCAGATCTCGATCCAACGTCGAGTTTGCTTTCAAAAATACTTTCACAAAAAAACAACTTGGATGATAGCCCAATGGTTTAAATAAATTTGAAGTCTTTAGATTATTGGATGATAGTCCAATAAGCGAAAAAACTTTTATCCGCATTAAAAAAAGAACTTGAGTGACATTTGGTTAAATTGTTGGATGATAGCCCGACAGTTTAATCAAATTTAAATTCTTTAGGTTATTGGATGATAGCTCAATAAGCTAAACACTTTTATTCACTCGAAACACTTAATAAATGTGAACCCCGTTTCATTTCATCGATTTCATAATAAAGCTTTAGGATGATAGACAATTGGATGAGCTCACTCATCCAATTTCTAGTATTTGAATCATTAGATGATAGCCTAATATTTCGATACTTTTCACCCACTTAAAATCAATCTTAACTCATTCAAGATTTTTGTGCATCCAAGCACCTTTTACCGTTAAAAACTTTTTCTTAAGATTAGACATAATTCATTTATAATTGAGATGTTCTTCCTCTATCCCCATGGTCTTCGACTTCTCCACTTGATTACTAGAGGCGTTCTCAAACCCTCCCTCATGTTGGTGCGTAGTCCTTTATTCTTTATCACACCTTGTGGGCGTTTAGACGAGTCTTCTCCTTTAAAAATGTTGACTTGTCTCTTCATTTAAAATCAATCAACAAACAATCGTTTTCTAGCCGAACTACGACACTCCGACTTTCCCATTGCACAAGGGAGTACGTAGGCACTAAGTCTTACGACTAAAGGCGAGCAAAAATAATAAAAACATTTCTTCTCTTTTTCTTTCTCCTTTCCACCTTAGAAGATCGTAAATTTTCACATTAACACACGAACACACTTTGAACTAAATGGGTACCATCGAGTACGATGGATGTAAGGGATGCTAATACCTTCCCCTTGCATAACCGACTTCCGAACCTGCATCTCTTAGTCTCGATGACCATTTCTTTTCTCTTGTGGGTTTTATTCGATATTTCCCCTTTCCTTCTTGGAATAATTAAATCTCGGTGGCGACTTCATTGTTTACATTGAATTAGTAAAAAAATTTGATGGCGTCAACACCTTGTTAGCGATTTGTTAGGAAAATTTGGCGTTAAATTTGTATATGAATCATGCAAACTAATATTGACCCATAATGGTGTATTTGTAGGAAAATGATATTTCGTTGAGGGAATGATCAAACTTTGTACTACCGATAATATTATTAATAATATTTCTAATTCTACTTATATGTTTGAGTCTGTTTCTTTATGGCATACTATATTATCACATTCTTGTATTAGTACTATGAACAAACTAACTAAATGTGGTTCCATCTCATGTAATATAAATGATTTTGAAAAATGTGTTAAATCATAGATGATTAAGAAACCTTTTAAACGTGTTGAAAGAAAGACCGATCTACTTAATCTTGTGCATTCATATTTGTGTGAATTCAACGACATGTTAAATTGTGTGGGAAATAGATATTTCATTACCTTCATCAATGATTGCTCTAAATTCACACATGTATATCTTTTAAAGCATAAATATTGTGCTTCTAATTCCTTTAAAATCTATAAAGTAGAAGTAGAAAACCAATTAAGTAAAACTATCAAAATCCTTAGGAGTGATATAGGCGGTGAATAATTTCTACTGAATTTGATGCATTTTGTGAAGAACATGGCATCATACATGAATGTTCTGCACCTTATACACCACAACAAAATGGTATAACCTAGAGAATGAGTCGAACATATCAAGAGATGATGAATGCCATCTTAATGCATTCTAAATTACCATTTAATTTATGGGGTGACGCGTTACTATCCACTTTCCATATAATTAACAAAATTTCTTTGAAGAAAACTGGTATTTCTCCATATGAGATATGAAAAAGCAGAGCTCTAAATATCAGCTACTTTAAAGTGTGGGGTGTGTTGCCTACTATAAAAATATGAATACTGACAGAACTGAATTGGGTCATCGAGGGATCAAATATGCTTTTGTAGGATATGCACCAAATAGTAAAACATATAGACTTTTAAACTTAGAGTCTAATGTAATTGTCGAATCCCATGAAGTAAAATTCTTTGAAAACCTTATTATCGATGATAAGGAATACAGGCTTCCTGCAAATGAAGAATATCATGAGGAATATCCTCCTCGGATTATCGATATATAACCTGAAGGTACTTCTCAAATGATTGAAATACAAAATGTGCATAGGAATAACAAAAGAGCCTGAAAAGGCAAAGGATCTAAGAACAAACAAAGTCGATCCTCGACTTATTTCCTTTTATCTAGTTGAAGGAATTGTGAGAATTATGTTTGAAACATTCCTATGGAGTATGATCCTAAGACCTATAAGGAAACAATGACTTCAAAGGAATATTCTTTTTAGAAGAATGATATCTAAGATGAAATAGATTCAATTATGTCAAATCACACTTGAGAACTTGTCGATTTACGAAAGGGATTAAGATCCATTGAATGCAATCGAGTGCTTAAAAAGAAGTATCATATTGATGTACACTAAACACATATAAGGCGATATTACTAGCAAAGGTATTTAGACAAAATGAGGGTGTTGATTATTTTGATACATATGCACCAGTAGCAAGTAAGACAACAATTAGAGTATTGTTTTCCTTAGCCTATTTGAATAATGTAACACCTCAATTCTACCCCGGTAATTATTATGAAAATCAGAGTTAAAAAAATTATTTTCAACAAACAATTGGAGCATTACAATTCACTTCACAACAACACGCTATCACAGATACATAACACATAAACTCGGATGAACCGAAATAACATGAATCAACTTTATTAATATTAAGCAGCGGAACTACATTAATCAACTTGGGTGACATAACATCTTTTTCAACTTAAAACAACTTAAAATCAACAAATACTTTTCATGTATCATCATAGTTATTCAACAACAAAATCAAAACAACAAAACAACTAGCATTCATCTCCCAGAGTGTTACGTATCAGAGCGACAACCCGACTCGAACTAACAACAACTAA
Source organism: Vicia sativa (assembly GCA_021764765.1). NCBI lineage: Eukaryota > Viridiplantae > Streptophyta > Magnoliopsida > Fabales > Fabaceae > Vicia > Vicia sativa. The sequence continues at coordinate 231,285,690 of CM038796.1, forward strand.
ATCTTCATTTTTCACTACCTACACATTATCCATGTAGAGGAAACATCACAACAGAAGGGGTGAGATATCAACCAATATAAATAAGTATATGATAAATGATATATTAAAATTAAGGCATACAAAATTACCACTTCAAACAACATAACTCATCACAATTCAACCACACAACAACAACTTAATTATACAACACAACAATAACTTAATTATACAACACAACAACAACTTAATTATACAACACTGAATGTGACTCAACATGATGCATATGCATGTGGTACCATTGGAGCAAAACTCCCAACTTAAAATCTGCCAGTTTATCGAGGCCTTAACAAGGCATAAGCCTTCAACTTTCAACGTCGTGCCAATCTAGGCCAACTTAATAACGCAAATGTATGCTATGCGATATCAACATCAACGACAAATCCACAATAACGCGACAACAACAACGACATACAATAATAACAACAAGTCAACCATATTTCAACATTGGCCATAGGCCTACAATATAATTATTTCATCAACTGCAAAACAACTTATCAATGTTGGTCATAAGACCTACAACTCGATTTATCCGTAAACCGGAACAATTCAACGCATTTCAACATTGGCCACAGGCCTACAACTTCATCAACGTATCAACAACAATTTATTACCTCCATCATCACAAGCAACCAACTACGACAATTACTACACAACTTAACAGATATGAATCTATGCCTAAAACATTTATTTACCACTGATATTTAATTACTAAGTTACCTACTAAATCATTTAATTCATTCAACTACTTAATTTTCCATTACTAAGATACTTGCTATATTCAACATGCTCGACATAGCTCCAATTCATCAACCAACCAAAACTAACTACAACCATTTACGAATCACTTCTACAAATTCTCAACTAATTTCGGTTAAATAATTATACCGGTTAAAACTACTAACGTTACTATTCGGTACTATTTTTGTCGATCTCAATTACTATTAATTTCATTGTCTCTATTCTATTCATAAACAACATATTCAACAACATTCGCTCAATCGTTGACACAAAGCCTACTTCGCACATCGTCAAATCAATACAAGAAAATCTATTCCATTCATCAAAATTCGCAATTCTCGTAGATTATCAATACCGCAATAATCCTACACCGGAACAAGTTATTTATTACTACTGCTAATTTATTATCCTAAAGTCTCTACTTCCTTTGATTAAATTAATTAACTCAATAATTATCTAATGCACGTATTATAAGTTACAGGACTAAAATATCATCTGCTACAAGAATTCATCAACTTCCCGCCAACACTAGTTTTCTGCTATTCTGCTAGTGTTTACACTTCCTGCTATATATTCTTACAACATAGCTACTGCACCTTAATTTAATTCTCATGTCAAACTTTATTATCCTATGTTTGCTACTTGCTACTAATTAACTCGCTACATGCCATCACCTAATTAATTACAAACAGACACGAAAAAGATTGCAGGAACAAGCAAAATAAGAAACAAAAATGGATAAAACAACAAACAAAATATAATGATACTCCCTAGTCACAAGGGTGCCGTTCGGCACCTCTTCATTGTGCATGCCTGCCGTTCAACAAGCCTTCTCTTCCACCATCAGCACATGTTTACACATACTCCCTGTCGTTCGACACAATTTTCTAATTCCAGGTTCATGTTTATCAGTTTCGACCCAAACTTTTTCACACCAATACAACATACCCTTGTTTTACAACAATAACATTAACAATCGATTCAATCATTATTTATATCCACAACTAACACAACAACAATCTGTTTGGAATAATTAGATGTGCCCAAGACCCAATTGATCATATTTTGAATTAATAAAGTATTACATTTCATTATCGTATTTACTATTTAGTTTAATAGTTATTTGATAAGTCCTTGATAGAAATTATGATAATGAGAAGGAAGTCCTTTTTAATTATTTTGATCTAAATCGTTCTTGATCGTAGAATTATTGTGAATATATATATATATATATATATATATATATATATATATATATATATATATATATATATATATATATATATATATATATATATATATGTGTGATGGTCTTTATAGGATGAAGATTAATAGATCTCATTTATTAATTTGCATATATAGATGATACATATGTTGATATGATCATTGAATTGACTCAACTGAGATTTCTAATGGTTATTATTACCTTAATCTCTCAATAGAAATTCTCAAGAAGAAATATAATAATTTTCTTTGACCTGAGATTATCATAGTAATTAATAAGTTATTTATTGTATTTTGATTCTAGACACCTAATATCTTATGGTGCTAGTTGAAAGGATATTGGATACAATTAAACACTTGTATAATTAATGATAATCAAGAAGGGATCTGTCAACTCTTGGTAATGAGTTTGAGCTCTATAATTAAAATTCTGGCTAGGAAAAATGGAATGAAAGAAGAAAAGAGTTTATTAAGTCATAGACATTAACTTATTAGAGTTTGACAATAATACCATATTCTAGAGTTAAGCTAACGATGGAAGAAAAATATTATACTATTTTTTCTAGTGGTTCTTGAAAGTTAAATACTTCATATTATCCGGAAGTTAAGGAGAATTGCTAAATGCCTACCTTGGTTAATATATTAATTTGATTATTATATTACCGGCTTAATATTGAACCTATCGGGTCACACATAAACAAGTATTCCAATTTTTACTAAAGAATCATTTTATCATCTAAAAATTAAATTAGATAATTAAATTAATAAAATAAAATATTCTAAGTGGAATATTATAGTATTTTTTGCTAGCACAAAAATATATATATATATATATATATATATATATATATATATATATATATATATATATATATATATATATATATATATATATATATATATATATTTGAGCATATTTATTTTAAAAATAACTAAGTTAATGCAAAAATTAAAATCCTATGGTTTCTTTTCAACTCCATTTTTGGAATTATATGATTCTCCAATTCTCAAGAAATGAGAGCTTACAAATATAATGTCCTTTATGATTCTTCAAATTTTTTTTTGAAAATTTACAGTTACAAATATAATATCATTAGTAATAGTGATAATTATTATGCATTATTATATATTAAAGTGTTGGGAATAGAAAATGGTTTTCTAATTAACACACATGATAAAGAGTATGAGTCTATAAATAGATTCTAAAATAATCCGCTTAGACACAGATTTTCTCCTCTTAATATTATACATGTGTTGCTCAAAATATTCATCTTCCACTAATCAAAGGTTGATAGTAAAATTTGGTCTCGGTCTGGATACACGTAGAGTCTTCACAGATTTGAAGAAACTTTCATGCTCAAAGAATTGATCAACAGACACACCTTTTATATTCTATTTTATCAAATATAATATAATCGTAAAATAGATCCATTTTTATTCCGCTGTATGTGTTGTGAACACAAATAAACTTCAATTCAATCAACACAAGAACCACCAAACGACACATCAATATCCAATTTCCAGAAAGATCAATGCAACACATAAACACACCAAATTTCTATGACAAGATTCATACACTATAATCCCACATACAATTTATCTAAACCCGGTTATAGAGATTGAATCCCACCCTTACCTTATATTGACGGTCTCTCTATAATTTCCAATAAACTTCGATTTGACTTTCTTGTCTGCGATTCCTCTTCCGACGACTAAATCTACAAACCGTTGCTTTTCTTTTCTTTCTCCCACATACTGACTTTCTTCCTTCCTCTTACAAAGCTTTTTCACCAAAAACCTAGTAACTAACCCTTACTTCTTTTATATATAATTCCAACTTAAACAATAATAATAATAATAATAATAATAATAATAATAATAATAATAATAATAATAATAATAATAATAATATTCTACTGAGTCTATTGTTCACACTCCCAATTTTGCTATTTCTCACACAACAATTAAGCCCAACTAAATAAATAATATTCTACTTAACTATTATTATTTCTAATAATAATTTCATTCGACTAATCCGACTAATTAATCAACTATGAACTTAATCGCTCAACTAACATATTAATCCAATAATGCCTCTTACAATAATTCCGATAATTTCCGACTTCGACTAATTTCCAATAATTAAATCTTTAATTAACTTAATTAAATAATTAATTAAATCCGGGACGTTACAAATAACCTTATAGTTCATCAAATGGATGTTAAAACAACATTCCTAAATGAAAATCTTGATGAGGAAATCAAATGAAACAATCAAAAGGCTACATGCTTCATGAAAATGAACAAAAGGTGTGTAAGCTTGTCAAATTCTTATGTGAATTAAAACAAGCATTGCATTGGAACAATGGAATAATTTTTTTGACTAAGTGATAATTTCAAATGGATTTAATCCAAATTCATATGACAAGTGTTTGTACACAAAGGTGCCAAAAATATTGTAATATTCTTTTGTCTCCATGTTGATGACATCTTGATAATTAACAACGATATGAACGAATTTTTGAGACAAATAAGTTTCTAACTCTACATTCAATATGAAAGATCCTGGACTAGTTGACATGATTTTAGGGATCAAGGTAAAGTGAAATAGTGGAGGTTATGAACTTAGCCTTTTGATTCTTATTTGTAAGCTAGTTTGCTTTTTGACTTACAAGTGTTAGCACTAATTTGTGAATTATTTTAAGACTCCCTTGTACCTTTATTTGATTATAGTGGAACTATTTAATTGGTCTGGACGACCGGTGGTTTTACTCTCATATTGAGGGGGTTTCTACATTAAAATATATGTGCTCTTTTGTGCCTTTATTTGTTCCATTTGATGTCATATATTTGTTGTTGATTAGGTTCTTACAAGTTTGGAGAATTTTATTTCCACTTTGTAGTGGCTTGTTATTGTGTGTTAATTTCCTATAAGTGACATATAGAATCTATTTCCCTATATTCCAAATCCTTAAATATATCCACAGAATTGAAATAAATCTACTTATTAACATCACATTACAATTATGAAATTGTTCCTTCATATTTAGTTAGCTCATCATCTACAAATGGTTGTTCATGATGAATAAACACATGAAAAAATTCTTCCATTTTACGTATTTAAAACAAAACCTAAATTACAAAGGGATATAAAAGGGGTGAAAACTAAAACAACCTCAAAACCTTAAATAACAACATGTTTCTTTAAACCCCATACACATGTTCACAGAAAATTGGAATTTTATACTGGAATTCAGATATACATAAAAACTTAAAATTATAACATGTTGAGTTAAACCCTAAATGAGAAAAGGGTTCAAAATGACTAATTATCCTGGAATGTGTTAGCTTAATTGTGCATGCGCCTACGCCGACATATTCTTCCGAAACTATTGTTCGTAGCTTCACTAAACCTACGTTGTCATATTCTCCATCGCTTTCTCCATAATATTTCTCTACAAATAATAGTCGTTTTGCTTCAAGCTTAAATGTGAATCCGTTTTATTCCAACCATGTTTTCTAATTTCATTTCTATATTAGCATCATTCGCACAATATTTGGTCCTTAAATTTGACTCTGCCTACCAATTTTAACATAAAAGATAAATAAATGTGACAGAATTTTAAAAAATAAGACAAAAACAATCTTTCTAAAAGTTAAAAGACCAAACGGTACATCGATTCAAAGATAAAAACAAAAATGAATATTAAGCCTAAATTTACTTTATTCGCATATTATTGACATTGCTCCTTGTCAAGAGCTTTTTTTGTTAGTTGTTTTGTACTTTTTTTTCTTTGTGGAATTTTATCTTGTTAAATCTTTTTAATAATAGTTTAAATGAGGCAAATGCTTAGTTTCTTTTAGTTATTTTAGGTTGAATTTTTCAGTGTTATAAATCATTTATAGAAACTAAAGAATTTATAGACGAAATAATAATAACTATTATAAAAGCACAATACAATTATAAGTATTAGAATACAATTATGAGTATTAGAGTTCAAACTCTGATGATAATATCCAATCAAATAATATCGAATTACTCCTTTGAGTTAGAATTTACAGACAAAAATCCAAAATTTTAATTAGTCATTTTTTTTTAGAACTTAAAAAAGGAGTTTAAAAATAAATAGACAAACAAACTACCATTAAAAAAGGAAATTTCTCCACCCACCTATTGAGTTTCTTCTCCACCCCTGGTAGAAACCCAAAAATACTCACAAGTTTCGTAAGTGCACTTACGAATTCATTTCGGAGGTGGACTTCGCAAGTGCACTTACGAAATAAACCATAATTTTTTTAAAATAGGGTGAATTCGCAAGTGCACCTGCAAATTCACCTTATTTTTTTAAAAATCAGATGAATTTGCAAGTGTACTTACGAATTCCCCTTATTTTGAGAATTCGTAAGTTAACTTACGAAGTCTGTCTGTTGTTTTAGAAAAACACACAGCATAACCCCCAAACCCATTGCATTTATAAACACCCAACATACTCAAAACATCAAACTCCAAACTCTTCCAAACTCATTTTCAAACTCCAAACTCTTAACTCATCTCCAAACTCTTCCAAAGTCATCTCCAAACTCAAATTGGTGTAAGTTTTCTTCATATTTTTTTATTCAAAATGTAAATTTTTATAAGATTATTAGGTTAGGTTGTAGAAATTAAATAGTATATGAAGTAATAGTAGGTAAATATAGTTGTATTGGATGAAAAAAATAGGTATTCTGGGTATTTTGGGACTGAGTTTTTTGGCTTTGGAATTTTCTGGACGAAGGGGTTTCACAAGTTCATATGCGAAGTGACCCTAGAAGGACTTCGTAAGTGCACTTGTGAATTGTTGCCTAATTTGTTTTTAAATTAGTAACCTAACAATTGTAATGGTTTATTGGTTTATTTAAGGAAAATGCTAGAGAACCAGAATCAAATGGCGTATTTGAGACATGGCAGACCAAGCCAGACTACGTTGTGACACCCCGAAAATAATTCGGTAATTAAATAATTATGATTTTAATTATTAAATTAATTGAGGTCATAATTTATTTAGTTTATTGGATTATTAAGTTTAATGATGGAATTAATTGGAGAAGAAAATGATATTTATTTTATTTATGATTAAAAGGAATTAAAACAAGGAAAGAGGAAAAATAGAATCATTTGGAGAAAACAAGACTACGTAGAAGTGAGAAGAGGAGAAAGAAGAAGGAAAACCTAGAAGCGTCAGAATCTCGAAGAACCCACAAGGTAAGGGGTGATTTCGACTGGTTATTGCTTATTATAGGTTTTGATGTTAATATTATAGACCATGGCATGTTAGGAATCTGTGCTTAGGAAATTCTAGGTTTCCATGGATGTATACCTAATAGTGTCAGTTGGTGTCAGATTGAGTCTGATTGTGTCAGAATGTGTATGGAATCTGATTAGAGTGTCAGTAGATGAAAATAGATGATGGAAACATGTTGTTTGATGAGATAGATGATGCCAAATGATGTATTTTAGTGTTTCCCATGTTGGAGTTCGTATGGGTAAAAATGGATTTAATTGAAAATGGAAGGATGTCAAAAGTGCAGAAAATGACATTTTAACACGTGGGAACCGTTCTGTATGGTAGGAACCGGGTTGCCTTTGAAAATTCAAAAAATCTGAAAAATACACGTGGGAACCGGTTCTGTATGTCGGAACCGGTTCCATACATTTTTCCAGCGAGGTTTTGAAGCTTTTTAGGAACCGGTTCCTGTATATGTAGGAACCGGGTTCCAACTCAAATTTTGGAAAAATGCCAAACTTTGAAAATTCATAACTTTCAAACCGTAAGTCCGTTTTGAGCGCCGTTTTGGACGTTATTTTCTAAATTTAATGCTCTATTTTATGAACTGAAAATATTTTCCAAAACTTGAAGTTATTTTGAAAATGAACCAATTTCTGAGATAAGTGACTTTTGACCGACGTTAATGGTGTATAGTGGAGATCCTGTGTTGATGGATGTCCGATAATGTATAGATGAATTGGCATGTTTACACGATGTTAGATGTATGCATGATGGATTGATATATCATGTTGATTGGTTTGCATGTTTATCTTGATGTTGATTGTATGCATGATTGGTTGAGATATCGTGTTGGATGGTTGTTTCATTATGTTGAATTGATGTATTACATGGCGATTAATATTGCATGCTATTGATGTGCGTGCATATGCATTGTTTTGGTGAAGTTAATTCCCATTGTGGAATTTGACTTGGATTGCCGATAACCGATACCCGAGTGAGGATGGGTGGTTAGTCTGGATTCGTGTCCGAGTGGTTATGGACGAATCGATGGTACTGTATCCGGTTGATGATGGATCAGTGTTGGGTGACTTGGTCACGAGTCGGTACCGCATGCATTGAGTCGCATTATATATTTGTATGAAGTAGTAACATGTTAGGATGTCTTCCGGTGTTACTCTTCGTTGATGTTATGATTAAGCATGATGAATATGGTTGTGTGTGAATCAATTTATGTTAAGTGGGTGAAATAATATGCTTGTGATATATTATTGATTGAAAGACTTATAATATGCTTTAATTATGAGAAGTCTCACCCTTACTTTACCATTTCAGATTAAATTAGCAGTTGAGGAGTCGGTGAGGATGGCTTTAGAGCTTATCTTTTAGTCCGTGTGTCAGTGTCATGCTCTGATTAGATTGTAACACTGGGGAACGCTTAGTTAGGAGAATCAGTATTGTTTAATAGTTTGGATTTGAATTCCTTGAGAACTATGATATTTTATTTAAATTGATTGACTTTGGTATTTCCGTTGTGTAAGACATGGTCTTATGATGATTACTGAATTGTTGGATGATGATCCTCAGTGTAGCATAGCTACTGTTTGAATGAAGTTTATTTTGATTATTAATTGTGACATCCCGTATTATACCGTGTTAAACTCTGATTAAAGATGATTTAGATATTAATTTAATTAATAAATTCGGGGTATTTAGATGGGGTGTTACAATAGTGGTATCAGAGCATAGTCGGTCTTGTCGTGTCGTTATCCCTTTAGCGACTAGTGTGAAGTGACTCGATACTTGTGTCTGATGTAGATTGTTTTGTTATGTTCTGAACAATGGCGGAAGAACGGAAGGAATGATGATGATTCTTTGAGGCTTTGGGAATGTTGGTGGAGTGCTCGGAGGGAACCGGCAGCTGCGATTGGTCTTGCCAGACAATTGGGGAATTTTCGAGGAATAATCCTCCATTGTTCAAAGGCACGCATGATCCGAAGGTGCTCGAAGTGGTTGAAGGAGATCGAGAGGATCTTGAGTGATTGTTGCGGAGAGGGTGAAGGTGAGATATGGAACTCACATGTTGGTGATGGTGGTGGGTTGCTACCGGTGAACTAGAAGAAGATGGTGTTGCATTGAATTGGTGTGTTCGGAGAGCTTTTCGAGGAGGTACTTTCCGAGGACGTCGAGGTAAGAAGGAGATTGAGTTTTGGAACTTAAGGGTAACAAGGATCGTGAGTATGCTTTAAAGTTTTCTGAGTTAGCAAAGTATTATGCTCATTACCCTAACGATGTAGATGGAGAATTTTCCAAATGTATCAAGTTTGAGAATGGTCTTCGTGAGATTAAGCGGTATTATCGCGTGTCAGAAGATTTTCGATCGGTTGATTGTAGTAGGATTCTTGAGGAGGATCTTGCTAACACTAAGTCGAATGCTCGAGGGTATGTTGATAGGAAAGGTAAGCAACAGATGGATCGTGGTAAGCCTTATGATAGGAGTAATCAGAGATCCGGAGGTTGGAAGAAGTCTGGTGGAGGAGATTCTAGTTCTTCCGCTAGGTGCTATAAGTGTGGTGAGACAGGACATCGTATGGTGGACTGTAAGAGCAATGATAAGAAGTGTTTCAAGTGTGGAAAGTTCGGCCATGTGGCCAATGACTGCAGAGTGAAAGTGGTGACTTGCTACAACTGTGGTGAAGAGGGTCATACTCGTCCTCAGTGCACAAAACCCAAGAAAGAGCGAGTTGGTGGTAAAGTGTTTGCATTGTCTGGATCAAAAACTAAACCAGATGATCGGCTGATTAAAGGTACATGTTTTATTAATGGCATACCTTTGATTGCGATTATTGATACTGGAGCTACGCATTCTTTTATTGCGTTAGATTGTGCTAAGAGATTGAATTTGGAAATTTCTAATATGGATGGAAGTATGGTTATTGATACTCTGCGTTGGGTTCTGACTACTTGTATGTTTGTAGAAATTGTCTGTTGTGATTTTGATAGGGGTTTGGTATGGATTTAGTGTGCCTACCGCTAGAACAACTTGATATCATCCTTGGAATGAATGGTTGGAATTCAACAGTTCATATCAACTGTTTTGAGAAGACGGTCATTTTTCCTGAAGAGGTTGAGATCGAAAATGAGATTATGTCGGCTAAGCAGATGAACTTAGCTGTGAAGGATGGTGCTGTGGTGTTTATGTTGTATTCCGCGACTGAAGCGAAGGGAAAGGCAAAGAGTGATGGGTTGCCAGTGGTGAATGAATTTCCAGAGGTGTTTACGGAAGACGTTAGTGAACTGCCACCTGAGAGAGAGGTAGAATTTGCTATAGATTTGATTCCTGGAACTAGTCCGGTGTCGATGGCGCCCTATCGCATGTCGGCATCTGAACTAGCTGAACTGAAGAAGCAGTTAGAGGAACTGCTGGAGAAGAAGTTTATTCGTCCGAGTGTTTCGCCGTGGGGTGCTTCGGTGTTATTGGTTAAGAAGAAGGAAGGTTCAATGAGGTTATGTGTTGACTACCGAGTTGAATAAAGTTACAATCAAGAATCGGTATCCTTTGAGGATTGATGATTTGATGGATCAACTCGTTGGAGCTTGTGTATTTAGTAAGATTGATTTAAGATCGGATATCATCATTCGTGTGAAGTCGAGGATATTGAAAACGCATTCGAGCGAGGTATGGACATTATGAATATTCATTATGCCGTTTGGAGTTACTAATGCACTGGTGTTTTCATGGAGTATATGAGCAGGATATTTCATCCGTATCTTGACAAGTTTGTAGTAGTGTTCATTGATGATATTACGATTTATTGGCGATGAGGAGCATGCGAGAACATCTCGAGTTGTGTTGGAATTCTTGAAGGAAAGGAAACTTTATGCGAAGTTGTCCAAGTGTGAATTCGGTTAGAGGAGGTGAGTTTTCTTGGTCATGTGATTTCCAAGAATGGAATTGTTGTGGATCCTACAGTAGAAGCGGTGTCTCGATGGGAGCGCGAAGAATGCTTGAGATCCGTAGTTTTCTGGGTCTTGCAGGTTACTACCGAAAGTTCATTGAAGGATTTTCCAAACTGGCGTTGCCGTTGACTAAGTTGACCAGGAAGGGTCAGATATTTGTTTGGGATGTTGAATGTGAGAAAGGATTTCAAGAGCTGAAGAGGAGGTTGACAAGTGCTCCGATCTTGATTTTGCCAGATCCGACTAAGTCTTTTGTGGTGTATTGTGACGCATCATTAATGGGATTAGGTGGTGTGTTGATGCAAGATAAGCAGGTTGTGGCTTATGCTTCGCGATAGTTGAAAGTGCATGAAAGGAATTACCCGACTCATGATTTAGAGTTGGCAGCTGTTGTGTTTGTTTTGAAGTTGTGGAGACACTATTTATATGGTTCTCGGTTTGAGGTATTCAGTGATCATAAGAGTCTGAGGTATCTCTTTGATCAGAAAGAGTTGAACATGAGGCAGAGAAGATGGTTGGAATTCTTAAAGGATTATGATTTCGGTTTGAATTATCATCCTGGTAAAGCAAACGTGGTTGCAGATGCTTTGAGTAGAAAGTCTTTGCATATGTCGATGTTGATGGTTCGTGAGTTAGATTTGGTTGAGCAGTTCCGAGATTTGAGTTTAGTTTGTGAAACTACTCCGGATAGTGTGAAATTGGGTATGTTGAAGGCGACTAGTGGTATTCGGAAGAGATCGAAATGGATGAAACGATGTTGGTTTAGTTGATAAGTTGACATTGATCAACCAAGGTCAAGGAGGCGAGTTCGAATTGCGAGAATGGTGTTATGAGATTTGGTGATCGGGTGTGTGTTCCGGATGTTGCCGAGATCAGGAAGAGTATTTTGGAAGAAGGGCATCGTAGCGGGTTAAGTATTCATCCCGGTGCTACTAAAATGTACCATGATTTGAAGAAGTTGTTTTGGTGGCCTGGAATGAAAAAGGAAATTGCTGAGTTTGTGTATGCTTGTTTGGTTTGTCAAAAGTCGAAAATCGAACATCAGAAACCATCAGGGTTGATGGAGCCGTTGTTTGTTCCAGAATGGAAGTGGGATGGAATCTCAATGGATTTTGTGTCTGGTTTGCCAAGGACAGCTAAGAATTGTGATTCTATCTAGGTTATTGTGGATAGGTTGACAAAATCTGCTCACTTCATTCCGATAAGAATGGATTATCCGATGGAGAGATTAGCAGAATTGTATGTCGAAAAGATTGTGAGTTTGCATGGTATTCCGTCTAGCATTGTGTCGGATCGAGATCCGAGGTTTACATCTAAGTTCTGGACAGGGTTGCAAGAAGCTTTGGGTACCAAGTTGCGTTTGAGTTCCGCTTATCATCCAGAGCGGATGGTCGACGGAAAGAACGATTCGATCGTTGGAAGATTTCTTTGAGAGCTTGTGTGTTAGAGAAGGGTGGAGCTTGGGATAGTTATCTGCCATTGATTGAGTTTACCTACAACAATAGCTTTCACTCGAGTATTGGTATGGCTCCGTTTGAGGCATTGTATGGTATGAGGTGTCGGACACCATTGTGTTGGTATGAAACTGGAGAGAGTGCTGTGATTGGACCGGAAATTGTTCAACAAACTTCGGAAAAGATTAAGATGATTCAGGAGAAGATGAGGACTTCTCAGAGTCGTCAGAAGAGTTACCATGATAAGAGGAGGAAAGACCTTGAGTTCAGTGAAGGAGAGCATGTGTTTATGCGAGTTACTCCGATGACTGGTATTGGTCGAGCTTTGAAGTCAAAGTTGACTCCACGATTTATTGGTCCTTTTGGATTACCAAAGAGTTGGGAAGGTTGCATATCAGTTGCTTTGCCGCCGTGCGAATGCATGATGTTTTCATGTGTCTCGGTGAGGAAGTACATTCTTGATCCGTCTCATGAGATTCGGGTAGATGACATACAGTGCGAGAGAATTTAAGCGTGGAAGCGGTACTGCGAGGATTGAGGATCGGAAGTTGAAGCAGTTTGAGGCAAAGAGATTGCATTGGTAAGAGTGGCTTGGGAGGACCGGTGATGGAAATGTCACTTGGGAGCTGGAGAGTCAGATGAAGGACTCGTATCCCGAACTATTCGTCTGAGGTATGTTTTCGAGGACGAAAACTCTTTTAAGTTGGGGGGAGTTGTGACACCCCGAAAATAATTCGGTAATTAAATAATTATGATTTTAATTATTAAATTAATTGAGGTCATAATTTATTTAGTTTATTGGATTATTAAGTTTAATGATGGAATTAATTGGAGAAGAAAATGATATTTATTTTATTTATGATTAAAAGGAATTAAAATAAGGAAAGAGGAAAAATAGAATCATTTGGAGAAAACAAGACTACGTAGAAGTGAGAAGAGGAGAAAGAAGAAGGAAAACCTAGAAGCGTCAGAATCTCGAAGAACCCACAAGGTAAGGGGTGATTTCGACTGGTTATTGCTTATTATAGGTTTTGATGTTAATATTATAGACCATGGCATGTTAGGAATCTGTGCTTAGGAAATTCTAGGTTTCCATGGATGTATACCTAATAGTGTCAGTTGGTGTCAGATTGAGTCTGATTGTGTCAGAATGTGTATGGAATCTGATTAGAGTGTCAGTAGATGAAAATAGATGATGGAAACATGTTGTTTGATGAGATAGATGATGCCAAATGATGTATTTTAGTGTTTCCCATGTTGGAATTCGTATGGGTAAAAATGGATTTAATTGAAAATGGAAGGATGCTGTCAAAAGTGCAGAAAATGACATTTTAACACGTGGGAACCGGTTCCTGTATGGTAGAAACCGGGTTGCCCTTTGAAAATTCACAAAAATCTGAAAAATACACGTGGGAACCGGTTTCTGTATGTGTCGGAACCGGGTTCCCATACATTTTTTCCGAAGCGAGGTTTTGAAGCTTTTTAGGAACCGGTTCCTGTATATGTAGGAACCGGGTTCCAACTCAAATTTTTGAAAAATGCCAAACTTTGAAAATTCATAACTTTCAAACCGTAAGTCCGTTTTGAGCGTCGTTTTGGACGTTATTTTCTAAATTTAATGCTCTATTTTATGAACTGAAAATATTTTCCAAAACTTGAAGTTATTTTGAAAATGAACCAATTTCTGAGATAAGTGACTTTTGACTGACGCATAGTTAATGGTGTATAGTGGAGATCCTGTGTTGATGGATGTACTGATAATGTATAGATGAATTGGCATGTTTACACTGATGTTAGATGTATGCATGATGGATTGATATATCATGTTGATTGGTTTGCATGTTTATGCTGATGTTGATTGTATGCATGATTGGTTGAGATATCGTGTTGGATGGTTGTTTCAGTTATGTTGAATTGATGTATTACATAGACTGATTAATATTGCATGCTATTGATGTGCGTGCATATGCATTGTTTTGGTGAAGTTAATTCCCATTGTGCGGAATTTGACTTGGATTGCCGATAACATGCAGTGAGGATGGGTGGTTAGGCTGGATTCGTGTCCGAGTGGTTATGGACGAATCGATGGTCTTATCCGGTTGATGATGGATCGGTGTTGGGTGACTTGGTCACAGTCGGTACCGCATTCATTGAGTGCATTATATATTTGTATGAAGTAGTAACATGTTAGGATGTCTTCCGTTACTCTTCGTTGATTATTATGATTAAGCATGATGAATATGGTTGTGTGTGTGAATCGAATTTATGTTAAGTGGGTGAAATAATATGCTTGTGATATATTATTGATTGAAAGACTTATAATATGCTTTAATTATGAGAAGTCTCACCCTTACTTTACCATTTGATTAAATTAGCGGTGAGTCGGTGAGGATGGCTTTAGAGCTTATCTTTTAGTCCGTGTGTCAGTGTCATGCTCTGATTAGATTGTAACACTGGGGAACGCTTAGTTAGGAGAATCAGTATTGTTTAATAGTTTGGATTTGAATTCCTTGAGAACTATGATGTTTTATTTAAATTGATTGACTTTGGTATTTCCGCTGTGTAAGACATGGTCTTATGATGATTACTGAATTGTTGGATGATGATCCTCAGTGTAGCATGGCTACTGTTTGAATGAAGTTTATTTTGATTATTAATTGTGACATCCCGTATTATACCGTGTTAAACTCTGATTAAAGATGATTTAGATATTAATTTAATTAATAAATTCGGGGTATTTAGATGGGGTGTTACATACGTTGGCTCGTCGATAACGAGAGCAAAGAGGAATGACACAAATGACACAACTAGAGATAACTTCACCCCCTCACCGTCACGGAGGATTAGATTGCATGAGGCGTCTACCTCTAGTGTACATGAGGAGATACTTGATGAGAAGGTATCAGAGGTAGAGGTACTAGAGGAGGAGGCCTAGGATGCCAAAATGTTAGGTCCCCGATGACGATGTCGTGGAACCTGTATAGGTGGAGGAGGATGATTGTCTAGGAGGGTCATATGACACATCCCTCATGATTTATTATCAGGATCATGTTGCTCGTTATATCTAGGTGGACAAGTATTATAATTTTTATGGTTCCTGCTCGTTATATTTCGTATTATAATTTTTATTCAAAAATACGGTTCCTCTTAATTTATTTTTGTTGAATTCTTATGTTTCAGGAAATGAAGACTTTAAAACATGTCGACCACTCCCGCAAATTTTTTTTATCTTTATATTCCACAGGCTCAGTGGTTCCATAGTGTTGTCATCAGATCCGGTCTTTCCGGATTATGTGGTACAAGTTACAATACCATTAGCACCGACATACATGGTGCTTTTGCTGAGAGGTGGCATAAGGAGACATCATCTTTCCACTTTCCAGTTGGGGAGTTGACCATCACGCTTGATGAGGTTGCCTGCTTGCTCCAACTACTTATTAGAGGTAGGTTACTCAACCATGTTAAGATATCCAGAGCTGAGGCGGTTGAGTGGATGATTGAGCATCTAAGAGCTGATCCAGACAAGACTATTACGGACTGTGACTCCACAAATGGGGCGCACGTGAGGTTGTCCTACCTAAAGGAGATATATGAGGAACACCTCCGTGCAGTAGCACATGCAAAAAGAACTGGAGATACATTAACTGGACGCCATTTGCGAACTATAGGGAGGTTATGGCATTCGATCCCATATCGTTATACTCTGGGTGGCTAGCTTGTGGGTCAAACATGATGGTCAAGTATCTGCTAGAGCGGTGTATGCGCCAGTTTGGCTATGTGCAGATCATACCTAGATCTCATTTTCAGGATGCTTCTGACACCGTGACATAGCGAGATCTCAATGACGTCTTCCAAGATTGGGAGAATTATGTGGTGCTATAGGAGTATCGGGTGATGCGGGCATTCTAGATGTGGCACTGTGTAGAGGTTTACGTGACAATGGGTGGTCCTGAATGTCCACCGAGGCCAGCACATGAGGAGCTTCTAGAGAATGAGCAGGTCTAGGATGACCATGCCATTGATCTAGTGCCCATCTGTCAGCGTATCTGCCAACTTGGACGGGAGTTGGTGGATGCAGGGATTATATTAGAGGGCGGTCCCAATGTCGTTGATGTGATGGAGAGGATCGTCGTTGAGGTAGAGCATGCAGCAATTTAACGCAAACAGAGAAGGACACAGGGGTTAGGATTAAGCATACACAGTAGCCTTATGTTTTGTTATTTGATTTTGTAATAATTTGATCGCACTTACTTTCGGAACAATTTATGTAATTTGATATTTATGACTATTTTTCTCCCATCACATAATAATATTTAGTTGGTTTGCATATATAGAATGTGACTTATTTGAATCAGTGTTTTAAAAACTGGACCAGACATCAAATCAGTGAGGGTACTGGGTCATGGTTTATTGGTCGAACCACTTGGTCACTTGTCGAACCGCATATCTAAACTGGGTTAAACCGGATAACTCGGTTGAGTAGATCAATCATTATAATAAAATTATATAGGTATAAAACTTGTCAAATCAAATGATTCAATCTCTACAAAATATAATTAACACTTAAGTTTTTAAAAAATATCATAAATAAATTCACAAATTAATAATTTAAAGTCAAATTTTAAACATAGGTATCACATATAATAAAATAGTACAAAATTACAAAGTCTAATTGAAAATAAAGCCTAATTGCAACATAATCTAATTGAATAGTTTATAACAAAATAACTCCATTGTCTACTATATATAGTTTTAAGGAAGAAAAATTATTTCAATATTGATATCTCCTTCTTTAATATCAAAATCATCTGCAACAAAATCAATCGCATCTTCAACATGTTTCCCTATTAATGATATCATTATTAAATATTAATTGCAACATAATCTAATTGAATAGTTTATAACAAAATAACTCCATTATCTACTATATATAGTTTTAAGGAAGAAAAATTATTTCAATATTGATATCTCCTTCTTTAATATCAAAATCATCTACAACAAAATCAATCGCATCTTCAACATGTTTCCCTATTAATGATATCATTATTATTTTTTATTTAAATTTTTTATTAAAATAATCAAACAACATCATTTTGATTTTTAAAATTTTAAAAAAATTTAAAAATGTAATTAAACCACCAATATCTGTCGGTTTTTCTAGTTTTTATCGATTTTTACCGGTTCATACCGGTTCGATGACAAATCCAATCTAGTGATTGAACCCGACTGTTTATCTAGCCGGTTCCCGATTCAACCGGTCTGACCGATCGGCTTGGTCCGATTTTTAAAACACTGATTTGAATTTTTGAAAACGAAAATATAATGCAACTTATAGTAAAAATCATTGTAGTTTTAAACATCTTTTAACACATTCAGGAAAAGTTTCGTAGTGCACTTACGAAGTCACTTTTAAGGGTGAATTCGTAAGTGCACTTACGAAGTAAATTTATTTTTTTCAAATCCAACGTTAAAAAAAATAAAACATACAAAATAAGGTTAATTCGTAAGTACATTTACGAATTCAGCAAAAATGTCAATTTATAGATGTGCTTATAAAATCATCCAATAAAATAAATTCGTAAGTAGACTTTTTGATTTATGAAGGGTGCGGGAGGAATTCAGTACGTAGTATGTATGTGTGAGAAGAAATTCCTTACAAAAATAGTCAAGAGAAAATAGCTAAACACCAATACCACACTCAAGTGAATCATCACCGCATGAGATAATCAAAGAAAAACAAACAACTCTACAAATTCAACACATCACTCATCCTTTTTCTCTCATTTCCAAAGACATGGTGGATTCTATTCCATTCTTCACCTCTCTTCCTGAAGATATCAACTTCAAAATTGCTTCACTTCTTCAGGTTCCAATTTTGTAGCTTTCCAATTTACCACCGATATCATCATGCTACAACTTCGATTTTTCTTGTTTCACGCTTTCATAGGTGCGGGATTTGTGTGCTTTGGGTTGCTGTTCAAAGTTCTGGAGACAACTCTGCTTCTCTGATTCCATTTGGTACTCTCTTCTCACTACCAGATGGCCCTTACTCCATTCACCTCTCTTTCCCAATCTCAAGGTACCCACCTTTTTTTCCTGGTTTTTATAATCACCCAATTTCTTATTTAATCAAAGTTTGTCACTTTTTTCGAATTGGGACTCTGGGTAATCATCAAAACCCTAAATTTATAATTGTTATTTAATGTTATGTGGTAATTATTTGGAATTTGGATTGCAGACATGGAAAAGATTGTATTTCGAGAGGCACATTGAGTTGGGACTTAGAGCAGGGTCTGTTGAAAGGTTTTTGAAAGCCTGTTCGCGTAATGAGTCACTAGAGGTTGGGGACTATCTGCAAGCCTTTGAAATCATTAATGGTGCAAGGTTTGGTTTCGAAGACATCCAGAGGTTCCTGTTTAAATCTGAAATGAATGTGTTGGTTAACTTGGTTGGTGTGCATTATTGCATAACAAACCTTGGGATTCAGGTATTCCATCCCTTTTCACACCCCTTTCTTTATGTACATTTTAGAGAAGACAGATTGGAACATTACAGCATTGAAGCTAACCTTTTGAAGAGTTAGATCAGAGTGATATGTGTTTCTGTCTGCAGGGTGATAATCTTGTAGATGTCCTTCGGACTTGTGAGATCTCAAATCGGCATGTATGCGTCAAGTGGTGGAAGCTTGGTAGGTGGATCTATGGCTATCGTGGTAGGGATGAGTTACTCTTTCGTTGGGTTTCTTTGGCAGATTTGGCAACAGAAGAGGATGAGTCTGTTTTGGGAGTGCTTCGTCGAGGCACTGTTCTTGAGGTTTTACGTGTTCAGATCTCTGCTGTTGGGCATAAATCAATACCCTGGTCCTATCAGGATGCCCAGTGATTGGAATAGCTGCAGGGAAATCAACTATACATGTTAATATACATCAGCATCAACTATAAATGTCAATGTTTAACAACATCAGTATGTGTATAATTATAGTTTATAAAATTCTGCAGTAATAATACATGTGTTTGAAATGATAATAATAATGCTTATTATCTTCTTCACATGGCATGTTTGAAATTAATATCTCAATGTCTATAGCTTACAGTTAACCAACTTGGATTTTGGTAACACCGTATAAAATGAAAAGAAGGAATAGAGATTTAGGCGATGTAACTTGTTAAGCACGTCTACTAGTTCTGTAGTTATATGTATACATTTACACTGCTCTTAGTTATTTCTTGAGAATGAGATCATTGATCATCATTGCTTCAACACATTTCTAATGTCCAAGGAGTGTTTAAGATGTGCCGTAGCAAAAAAAATAAAATTGAGACCTTTGTCTACCACATGTCGAATGGGTGTCGAGCACTGAGACACGTACAATCTCAGAGGTTGTGCTTGCTTCAGAGTTCTCAGACTCTTACCAATATGACCAGAAAATTATCTCTTCATCCATGGTTATTTGCTTGGGCATCATCTCATTCTCTGACATGCCATGGTTTCAGTTTTAAAGCACGACAGCATCATGATCATTTTACTTATAACTAAGACAACATGAGAGTGCTATGATAAGAGAAAGATTGTTAAAGATTGTTTTCGTTGCAGGTGTGATCAAAGATCGAACTCTTTGACGCAAGATTGTAAAAAAAGTGATGGGCCTCTTTTCTGGGCCTATATGCTCACGTTACTTTTACAATATATAGGGAACAACACCCAAGTCGAAGAATGCCTATAAATTGAGAGGATTTCTTAATCCACCCGACACATTACTTACACACTATGTGAAATTCTAAAAATACTCATAAAAATCAGAAATATATTTCCAGTGCGCCCACTTCTTTCTTTTTTTCAATTTTTTTTGGGAAATGCACTTCTAGTATAAAATCGGAAGTACACTTCCAGTTTTCAGTCATGGTGTGTGGCACTTTTTAGAAGCAATATGACAGGTTGTGTGATATTGCTTGATTCCCCCTTCAGTCTCAATTTTTTATCCATGGTTCTTTGTTCTTATTCTCCAGTTTGTTCTCTGTGAATTTTTCTTACTGCATAACAAAAATTAATTAGCATCTTTTACTTCCAATCATTATGGTGGAAAGTTTTGCATAAATTGATTAAGAAAAATTTATTTCTTTGACCTGTATATTATAATATTAGATTGCAGAATGGGATCCTTGGGTATCCCTGATGATCACGAAATTGAGATGGTTGAAAATGATGCATCAATTCCGAAGCACGTTCCTCAACATCGACCTCTTCCACTCCCTAAGGAATTTCGAGATATGTTAGAGGCACTTATGTCTCCATGGTACTTCAGCTGGTAAGGGTCTTCAGAGCACCACACTATTTTCCTTTGACACCTATAAAATTCATAAACTAACATGAATCAAGTCACATCACAAAACAGTGTCATATTTCTTCTAAAAAGTGCCATAATTGAAAATCGGAAGTGTATTTCGGACAAATTTTTAAAAAAGAAATGAATTGGTGCGTACTAGAAGTATATTTTCAATTTTTAAGAGTATTTTTAAAATTTCGGTGGTGTGTAAGAAACACGAGGTGGATTAAGAAATCCTTTAAATTGATATGCATTGGTACTGGAAAAATGGTTCAAAATTTAGAGGCAAAATCAATAAGAATGAAGAAGGAAGAACTAGATTTTTATCACGTCAATTTTGGAAGGAGTACTACGTTTGGATACGCGAGACAAGACATCTTTTGTCGACTAAAGGCTGCAAATGATTAAAGTGCCATTTTTGAGTTTATCATTTCCTTATCAGTTCAAAAGTTGCGATTTAATTATTTCAGCCAAGTGACAACAATAAAATATTCTATTATCTTTACTCATGTTATTTTAAAATAGCCATCAAAAGTCCTTAGCCACTAATTGGTCTTTGTATTTGTTGCGAGACCAATCTTGAAAATCCACTTACATCCAATAATTTGTCGATTAGGTGCAAGTGTAAATAAAGTTCATGCCTGATTTTTAGTAGAGCATGATATTCATCATTCATGTTTGCTGCCTATTTTGGATCTTTTAAGGCAGACTTGTGAAATCTAGGCCCCAATTCAGTGAGAGGAAGTGTTAGATGCATTCTTGATTGAACTACGCCACACTTTCTTTTAGCAGCCATGGCAATGGGTGTTGTTGGGATGAAGAAAGGGTCGGATTGGAGTTATAGGTGAAGGACAGTTTAGGTGATGTAGTGGAATGAAGGAGTATTTGTTTATTTTTAACTTGGTTTACAAACACTATTCTCTAAGTTCTTTTTGACAAATCTTTTTTGAAATTATATAAGCTTGTCATCATAAAAACGTGTTTCACGTTGTGTCAAAATATTTTGAAGAACAATAATATCAAATTTTGGAGTTTTTATGATAACAATATACTCCATCTCTCTGACCATTATTATAAACAAAAATTATCTTTTTAAGTTTATTGAATAATACATATATTTGATCTATAAGTAGATTAGATACATTTATTATTCAATAAACCAAAATTTTTACTTATAGTCTAGGGACTAACTAAGATTAATTGATATTCCAATATATATATGTTTCATGCATATGATAAATTATGATCATCTATAAAAAAACAAATGACCATCACATTTAAATTGAGATACGATCATTTGATTCAATATAAATGAAGTGATCATTTGTGTTAAAGTCAACAAAATTGACTATATAGACCTCGAGTCTATTATGATGATCATTTGTATCCAAACAAACATAATCATTCATACTCAAATCAAATTGCCACATCTCAAATGACAAATGATCTATTGTGTTGAGTCATCCTTTATTCAAGTCAGAGAGAATATCTCATATCATGACAATTGTGTCAGTATTAGGTTAGTACAACTACAATTCTAAATTATCGAGTAATTAGCAAATCAGATATTAATTACGAATTTCAAGTCCGAAAGTGAGACAAGTTATTCAACCTTATTATATCAATATTATATGTTGAATAAGATGATGTCGTTGGTTTGTTATTTGTTAACGTAGACAAACAAACTACCAATCAAATAACTATCAATAGAATATACCTAAACAACAACACAACACTCCAAATGAGATAATCAAAGACAAAAGAGATGATAGATGATCCCCACGTTTCTTCTTACACAAGCTTCTTCTCACTTGATACAGATTAAATAATTCTGTACACTACAAATTCAACGCAACAGTGATCCTTTTCCCTTCATTTGCAAGTTACAACTCCATCATCATCCTGCAAAGATATGGTGGATTCTATTCCATTCTTCACCTCTCTTCCCGAAGATATCAACTTCAAAATTGCTTCACTTCTTCAGGTTCCTATTTTGCAGCTTTTCACTTTACCAATATCATCATGCTACAACTTTGATTTTTCTTGTAACGATTTCTTAGGTGCGTGATTTATGTGCTTTGAGTTGCTGTTCAAAGTTCTGGAGACAACTCTGCTTCTCTGATTCTATTTGGCATCTTCTTCTCACTAACAGATGGCCTTTACTCCATTCACCCCTCTCTCCCAATCTCAAGGTACCCACCCAATTTCTTATTTTGCCAAAAGTTTGTATAGACAGCTTAATTAAGTGCTTATAGCATAAGTGATTATCATATAGGTGCTTATTATAAACTATTTCTATAAGCAAAAGATCAAATAAAGTCAATCAATTTTCATATAATCTATATCTTGTTTTTGATAAACTATCCTATAAGAGAAGGTCAAATAAGTCAGTCCATACAGGTCTTAAGCTATGAAGCACATATACCTCAAAAAGAGTATGATACTGATACGGCGACACCGGTAATAATTTGAAGAAAAAAAATTAAATTAAAGTAATCACAAGTGTACCTTTTTCCGGAGGTGTCATGCTATATACTCTTAAGTATGATGTTTGGAATTGATAAAAAATAACATCATATTTTGGAATTAAGAAGTGATGTTGCTATTATGTGGTAATTACTTTGAGTTTGGATTGCAGACATGGAGAAGATTGTATTTCGAGAGGCACATTGATTTGGGACTTAGAGCAGGCTCTGTGGAGAGGTTTCTGAAAGCCTGTTCGCGAAATGAATCACTTGAGGTTGACGACTATCTGCAAGCCTTTGAAATAGTTAATAATGCAAGGTTTGGTTTTGAAGACATCCAAAGGTTTCTGTTTAAACCTGAAATGAATGTGTTGGTTAACTTGGTTGGTGTGCATTATTGCATAACAAACCTTGGGATTCAGGTATTCCATCCCTTTTCACACTCCTTTTGAAGTATTAGATCGTTGTGATATGTATTTCATATGCAAGTGTTTCTGCTTGCAGGGCGATAATCTTGTACAAGTCCTTCGGACTTGTGAGATCTCAAATCGGCATGTATGTGTCAAGTGGTGGAAACTTGGTAGGTGGATCTATGGCTACCGTGGTAGGGATGAGTTACTCTTTCGTTGGGTTTCTTTGGCAGATTTGGCAACAGAAGAGGATGAGACTGTTTTGGGAGTGCTTCGTCGAGGCACTGTTCTTGAGGTTTTACGCGTTCAGATCTCAGCTGTTGATCATAAATCAATACCTTGGTCCTATCAGGATAACCAATGACGGAAATTGCTACAGGGAAATGAAATAAATTTAAAATGTTAATATCTATCAACAATGCATCATCTATAAGTGTCAATATTTATCAGCAGGACTATGTGTATAATTATAGTATTTGTCAATATCTACTAGTATGTACATAGTTATAGTTTATAAAATTCTGCAGTAATGATACATGTGTTGTATATGTCTATAAAAACATGGCAGTAATGAATAATAATGCTTATTTTCTTCTTCACATGACATGTTTTAAATATTAGTGCTTAAAAGCATCTTTAACTTTCTAAAAGTGTCTTAGATATGTCTAAGGATTCATTAAGGGTGTCGTAGCAAAGAAAAAGAACACTGGTCTAACATGTGTCGGACGAATGTGACACATATCATAGGACCCTGAAATATGTCTAAACTTCAAAGATGTCTATGCTTAATGCTCGCAGGGATAGCGAGATATCGAGGCCTTTTAAGTGCTGCAGCATTGTCTGATTGTATTGTAAACATTCTCTCTTCATCCATGGAAAAGGCTTACAACACAACGAATTGGAACTTCCTAAATAGTGTGATGGCTAAGACGGGGTTCCACGAGAAACGGAAGAGATGGATTTTAGAGTGCTTGAAAACCTCAACAGTTTCAGTGCTGTTGAATGGCAGCCCTACAGAGGAGTTTAATGTTGGTTGATGCTTAAGGCAAGGGACCCTGTTGTCCCCTTGTTCTCTTCCTTCTAATAGCAGAAGGCCTCAATCTTATGAAAAGAGCAGTTGAGTTAGGGAACTTCTCTTGATATAAATTTGATAAAGGAGATAATAGTTTTTCACATCTTCAATATCTACACAACCAATGTCCAAAATTGTAAGGTAGAAACTAGTCTGTTCAGTTATCTTGGGATTCCAATTGGTGTGAATCCAAGGTCTGAGAAGACGTGGCAACCTGTGGTTGATACTGTTAGATTTAGATTGTTGAACTGGAACCATAAACATTTATCCATCAGCCATCGCGTGATTATTTTAAAATCTCTCCTGTCGGCAATTCCAGTCTATTTTCTATCCTTCTTCAAAGTTCCACCAGGTATCATTTCTAAACTTGAATATGTTCAAACAATTTATGCCAAGAGGAAGTGAGGACGTGAGAAAATCAATTGGGTTAAATGAGATCAGATTTGTAAGCCTATCGAAGATGGAGGGTTGGGAATAAAAAAATCGGTTGCCTTCAACGAGATCCTGTTAGGAAAATGGGCATGGAAAATTAGAAAGGATTGGACTGGTCTGTAGTTTAAAGCTTTGACAGGTAGATACGGGGATTGAGGGTAATTGTAGAGATTGTATAACTAACGGTTCATCATGGAGGAAAGCCATTTGTCTTATAGATATAGGTGACTGAGAAAATTCAGAAGTGTATTTGGTGAAAGAGAGCTACAAGGCCCTGATGGTGGAGAATAGGACTGAGACTAATTGGTCTTGGTCTTTAGCTTAGCACCAACTTTGAAAGTATCGTGCCTAGTTTGGAAATACATTACCGACTAAAGACAACTTAGTTAGGAGGAGAGGCGTCAATGGTCAGGAACATATTCAGTGTTGAATGGTGTGGATTGGAAGAATTGCTATCCCGTCTTTTTTCCCGACTGTCATAATTTTTCAGGTATTTGGTATCATGTTATCAGATGGTTTAGCGTGCTACCAAAGGATTGTGGAAGCTCTTAGTAGCGGAAGAGCTATATCTAACAAAGTAAGAATGGAGTGGTTCGCCTATATTTGGAATATTTGGAAAACTAGAAACAATAAGATATTTAACAACAAGGCTTAACAGATGTTTGAATCGTGGAACTGGACGATTTCTGTTTATATCAATGGTTCTTTGAACCCAGATTAATTCTCGAGTAGGCGATCTAATGTCGTATTTGGAAGAGGCTTTGGTTCGGCCTAGATGCTGCTATGGCAGCTGTCTGAGCATAATTGAGTAGTATTCGGAGGTTTCATTTGGTATCTTGCAATTGACTTGGTCCGAATCAAGTATGGTGTCGACTGACCTGCATTGGCAGAGCAGAATGCTATGGTGAGTTTGCCTGCATATTCACTGTTTTTCTTCAAGTCTGCTTGGTTTTGGTATTGCCTTACGCCTTGACTTGGTGTTATTTATAATTTTACTTTGCTTCTTAAAAAAAAGGAAAATAATTTGACATTAATTAATAAATGTAAAATACAAGTATGCTCCAAAAACAATAATCAATTCAACACAAAGCAAACAACATTTACAAACAAAGAAATCAATTACACATTAATAAGTTACAGAACACACTAGCTAATTACTTGACAAACAATTTAACAATGAAAATCTACATTAATGATCCACAACAATCTTTGAATCTACTTGGGAACTCTGCTATGAATGCTGTAAGCGGAAATCCAAATGAGCAAAAGTACGACAATACTACCAAACAATCCCACTGCAACAGATGCACCAATATGCCTACAAAATTTGTCATATATGTTGCAAATTTTATTCCAATTCGTATGTTTGTTTCCCTTTAAACCCAAATACGCCATACTTCCGGCTGTGCCTGTTGCCGAGGCCAATATCCCCAACATCACCTGCAACAAAATCATTAGTAATCTATGAACCACAAACACAAACATGACACTTAGTTTAATCGATTGATTAATTACCGCATCCCAGAAGATTAATTGTAAGAGAAGTTTGGTTTTGAGATTCGGCTTTCGGATTGCAGAGAGTGATACAAGAGTTGTAATGATACTGTAAAGTCCAGAAACTGAGAATGCAGCCACAAAATATCTGTGTGGATTCACAAATTGATAAAAATAATTAATATCAATGAGACTAAGGTATTATTAGTGTGGTGAGAATTCAAAAACATAAAGCGGTCTTTAAACAAAGTCATCATATGAATTTCTTCCTTATAGCCTTCAAAAAAAAATTGTTTAGTTCACAACTAGTCAAGTTTGAAATGCTTTAGAAGCGGGTTTGAAACTTTCTTGTATGCTGACACTTCTAAAAAAAATTGTGTATATGTCTGTGTTTGTGTTTGAAACCAACATTGATATTTATGATTACATTTAATTAATTGATTTTTTAAAATTATTGGTGTGTATGTGTCTGTGTTATTTCTAGTTTCTGTGTGTTTGATAGCTTGCATGTTTATATGAAAATATACATAGGGAAGCAAAGTCAAACAAATCAAATATGGGGTAGAATAACTCTAGTCATGCATGCAACTTACACAAAAGCTGGTGAGTATCTGAACTTGGCAGGGATTGGCAAAGGGAGATATTCAGTTTGATTACCAGTAACCATCACCAAAACTGCTGCCAATGATGCTCCAAACAACAGAAACCTTAAAATCACATCAAACTTAAAGTAATCAACACCGCCGGAACCTGAAGCCGGAACCGGAGTTGAAGATGATTTGTACTCAGCATCACCACTAGAAGCCATGTCCAAAACTTGGTTATATGAGTATGGTTTCAATATATGAGATATATTTATAGAATTGGTGGCTATGTAGTAGCTAAGGATAAGGATAGTTGAACAATGAACAAGTTTACAAATATATATAGATAGATATTGACTTGTAGGGGATCCTGAAAAAACAAGAAAGGTGTATAAACATGCAATTTAATTAAGTAGGAGTTTTCTAGACGCTAGAGCTGGGTTTGAAGTTTGAATCAAATTGTGTTATAGTTGACGTGTGTGTATGTATGTGAATTTGATATATATAATATGTTAGAATATTAGTATTTGATATGCGTAGTCTCTAGGAAATATATTATATGGGGGTTTACTTTATTTCGAAGGTTCACACATGTGATCTTTTTGGGTGCCAAGCTTTATGGTTTCGGTTGTTGTGATCTTGTTGAATTTGGATTTGGATGACATGGGGTCATAGTCATATGAAGATAAAATTATTTAGGTAACGTCCATTATTTACCTTTTGATATGTTTATTAGAGTTAAATTATATATCATTTGGAGTGCTTTTTTGGCTTTGTTCCTAACTTGTTGGTGGAAAATAATCTTATATGGCTTTGATATAAAAGAATATAAAGAGGAAGTATGTCATTTTTTATATGAAATCATAAGACTATGTCAACTTTGTTCTCTATATTCAAAATTTCACAGAAATGATATTTCAACATCTCAAGTAGCAAACAATCGTATGCACACCAAACATCGTATGCACACCGCAGACACCTCTTCCACATATTTTCATTTATTAAAAAAAAGAAAGAGATAATGATATAATAAATCATACAACTTTATTTGTATAGAGTGTGGGACACCTTTAAGATGTTAAGATGTTAAAATATCTTTTTTCAAATTTTAAAATGATTTTTAAAACTTCAAAATGTTAATCAAAATTCATTTATTAAATACTATTTATAACTATTATAATGATATAAAGTGTCCGGATAACTTAACACAAGACAATAAACACAAAATAAATAAATAAATAAATTTAGAGCGACTTAGAATGAAATTAAGTGAATAAGTGTTTCTTATAATCTTTTGAATGTGTTACAAAGGATATATATATATATATATATATATATATATATATATATATATATATATATATATATATATATATATATATATATATATATATATATATATATATATATATATATATATATATATATATATATATATATATATAATCAATTAATTTTAAAAAATCGTGAAGTTATGACAATTTACTTATAACAATAATGTTTTTTATTAGGCGTGTTGGATGAACTTTGGCGATAAGTCGATATGTTGGATTAATGTGTGTGTTTCCTCTAGCTCTATTGGTCAACAAAAATCCTACTAAGATTTCAAGTCTAGTCGAGGGCTTTGCTAAAGGGATGATCTCTCCTCTTTCATATTTATCTAGGTTGCTGCATGTTTTATTACCTACTCAGAATGGTCGTTTCTTGTTATTTTCCTTCTCCTTTAGGGTAGTGATATCCATACCATTAGCTGGTAGGTAACCCTATCCGTTGGATGTGAAGGGACAATCGTAGGATCATCGTATGGTCATAGAAGGCAACATGTAAGAATACCTTAGCAAATTCGTAGGGACTATCATCACTTATTCGTAGGCAACAACCGAGGGACGAGATCATATACTCGTAGGCAATATCGAGGGCCATCGAGGGACTATGATCTTTGTGATGATTTTGAATCGAGGGACTTTTGCTAATGGTGCCCCTACGTTCGAGGGACATGACCATTGTATTCCTAAGGCAACAAGAGATACTATCCTAAGGGGGTGCAAGTGTGATAGAGTGTATTTGATTCAGATATTTATCTTGATTATTAGAGTGATCTAATGGTTGATTTTAATCTTGCCATGCAAACCCTAATTAGCATACATCTAAGCAGTTATATACAGTTTATAAGGGGCGCAGAAAGTAAAGTGCAGAAAATAAATGTCCTACGCTATTACATGGCTTTGGGGCAGTTACATATTAGAGGCGCGGAAAGTAAATTGCAAGAAAAGTAAATCTACGTTATTACAAACAAAACTTTGCAACCTATACATCGATTTCTAGAATTTAAATGCAAGATAGTAAATAAATAATAGAAAAATGTTAGTGAAAATGTTTCCAGGTTAGTAGAAAATATTTCAGGGTTAGTGAACCTATTTAAAAGAAAGAAAAATATTTTTTTGATTGATTTTAATTAGGAAATAATTAAAGTTTAATTTTATGGTTAATTAAACAATTAATTGAAATAAAAGGAAAAAAATATTTTTTTTTGGGTAAAAAATTAAATAAGTATTTTTAAAACCTAAATCTAGAAGGAAAAATATTTTTGTGGTTTTTTTTTTTGTATTTTAGAAAATAGTTTAAAAGAATTAAATAAAATAGAAAAGAAAAAGAAAAATAAGAAAAAATATGTTAGTTTTGGAAAAATGGCAAAAATTTATGATAGAACCACGGATCGAACCCAGGTTCTAAAGGTCACATACGCGCTCTCCATGCCATATGAGCTACCTGTCCAAACTGTCATTAGAACGGAAAGAAAACAATATATGAAAAAACGAAATTTGAAATATTCTTAAAATCAGAAAGCGCGCGTAGGGGTCTTCGTTTTTGCTGATTTGGCAAGACTTTTACCTATGGATGCCATTCGTCGCTACAGCCTATAGTGACGTCTTCGTCTGTCACTATATCAGTGTGAGTTATATACACGTGTTCCTGGGCATTTCAATTGATGATGATGATCACAATAGTTCCAAAAGGCACCAATGAATTGTTCTTGATGCTTAGAATGACTTGAATCAACCTGAAACTTTGACTGCTACTTCCTTGTGACACACAATTTTTTTTAGCTTTGTTTAGGGTTTTTGAGGCTGCCAATTCGTCCTCTAATGATCAGGTCTTGTAGAATATATAGGTATGAGTGTTTTAGGTCAGTAATAATGAGAAAATATATTGCATTCATGTGGAGATATTTGATTGAAAATTTGCACCAAATATTACCTTTTTTGGATTCAATTATGTTTAATATCTTGCCAATTTCGAAATTGACAACTTGTAGGGAGTATCTTGGTCCTTAAGAATGACAAATATCCAGCCTTGCATTTATTAATTTTATTTTTGCATTTTATTTTAATTAAAATTGGATTTAAGTGAATAAATTCCTAAATAAATAAAATAAAATGAAGAGAGACGTGAATTTGGTCTTGAAGTCATGTACCATCTTGGGAACAAGTTTGGATCACAAAAACTAAGGCACATTTGAAAAAAAATTGATTTTTGCTTAGTATTCCTCTTCATGCATTTCTTCAAATTTGCCAAACGTTCACAACTTGTATCTTGCTCAATTTTCAACATTTTGAAGTGTTCTTGGACTTTTTAGAAATCTCAATATGTCATCTAACCACTCATTTTGGTTTCATCTTCATCGAAGCTTCCATGTTCATGTACACTTCTTTGCAAAAAGATGACTTTTTGTTGACTTTTAGAAGGACCTATAATGTCTTGATCCATAAATCTCAAATGAAGCACTTTTGGCCAAAGCTTGTGAGACATGAAATTGTAGAGAATTGAATTCTCTTTAAAATGAGATTTTTTGGAAAAATTTCTGATAAATTATGTGAAAGTTATGCTCAGTCAAAGTTCTATTGACTTTTTGTCCAAAAACCCTAATTTAGAAACTTTGACTTTTGATCAAATCTTGAGTTTTCTTGAAGAATCATGATCAAATGATGAACGTGACTTCAAAATATTGATGTTGACCAAAAAAGATGGAGTTTGACTGTATGTTGACCATAGTTGACTTTTTGTCAAATACAACTGATTTTCAACCATCTGAGCAATTGACTGAGCAAACTTGAGCTGTGAGGCTTGAAACTTGACATGGTGATACCTTGAGACATATGAGGAGGTATGATGACCACTTGAGGCATTAGAACTCATCTTTAACTTGAGAGAATCAAAACCCTAGTTTTGTGGGTTGATTGCTTAGGAGAGAGTTCATCTGGTCAACCTTTGAGAAATTCTTGAGTATGGAGATGTGGATTGACTTGGGAAATAGGAGGGAAAATTTTGGGGTATAACAATATTCCATTCATAACACTGCAACAATGGCTGGAGGCAAAACCTTTAATTTTATTTCCACATTTAGTTTATTGATCTTGTTGTTCTTTTGTCATCAGGAACATAGGATCAATTTATACATTATGGTCTAACATTTGGTATCAGAACCTCCATTACCTCTGCCTTATTTTCACACGGTTCTTTCAAATTTGGTATTTTTGTGATTTAATATTTAATTTTGAATATTTAGAATATTATGTTTCAAAACATTATCAAGATTAAATAATCGCGTCCAGTGCGATTCAATTTTGAATGCCAAACGCTGGACTAATATATTTACCATGCAATCTGGTTTTGTTCATAAATTTTTGACGTTGCTTTTACAAATAATTATATGCCTTATTTATTTATTTAATCTTTGAATTAAATTTATGCATAAATTGAAACTGAATTATAATGATATTATAATTATTTTGTTAAACAATTATATGAGAGATCTTATTTATTTATCTAATTTTAATTTTATTTTAATTTTGTTATCTCATATAATTGAGTTGTTATGTCGAGTGATCGTTATAATTTTGATTAATTTGGATTAGCCACAACATTCTTACATTAATTGAGATTATTTCTAAAGTTTTGAGATCACATAAATAATTAGACATAAAAATTGTAATTAATTATATGCGATATAATGAATTTTATCCTACAGGAATCTTCACCATATTTATATAATTAATTAGGATAAAATATCAAATTATTATCATAACTTGCCCACAGGAATTATGAATTGGTATATAATTCAATATGGTATATAATTTGATAGTTTTATTTTAAAGTATAAAATATGGATAGAAAACCAAATACACGTTAAGTATAAATTATGTATATAATTTGTAAAATCTATCGCAAAATTAATTAAATCTTATCACATTAAAGTTTAGCCCACATGTAATTTTTATGTTGCAAGATTTATTGTATGGTATGTTTATATTGATAATACATACAATTTAGATAATATTTATGCCTCAAATTTTGACATAATTTGTTTTTTGTTTTTGTTTGTTTATTTTTTTAGCTTCTCAACCTGCTAATTTTTCTAATATCCAATGTGATATTCCAGAGCTCAGAGGAGATAACTATAAGGTGTGGAAGGAAATAATTCTCCTCCATCTAGGATGGATGGACATAGATTATGCTATTAGGAAAGACGAACCACCTCCAGTTACAAATGAAAGTACTCCAGCTGCAATCACACTATATGAGTGGTGGGAGAGATCCAACCGGCTCAGTGTGATGTTCATTAAGACTAAGGTCACAGGTGGAATACATGGTTCTGTCGATTAGCATGAGAATGTCCATGACTTGCTGAAAGCCATTGATGATCAGCTCGTCACTTCTAAAAAGGCTTTGGCAAGACCTTGATTATGAAATTTTCTTCCTACCGACTCACTAGTGTGAAAGGTGTGCGTGAGCACATAATGAAAATGCGTGACATTTTAGCTCAACTTAAGAAACTTGAGGTTGATATGTCTGATTCCTTCCTGGTGCACTATATTCTGAACTCTCTTCTGTCTGAGTATGGGCCTTTTAAGATTTACTATAATACACATAAGGACAAATGGTCATTCAATGAATTGATGACCGTGTGTATTCAGGAAGAAGAAAGGCTTGTAATGGAACAGTGTGAGAGTGCATTGCTGACAAGCACTCGCGGGAAGAACAAAGCTTTCAAAAATGGCAAGTCTCAATTCAATCCAAAAGGGAAATTCAAAATACCACCGCAAGGTGATATCAAGAAAGAAGCAAAATGTTACTTCTGTAAAAAAGGAGGACACATGAAGAAGGAATGCCTTGGATTCAAAGAATGGCTTGAGAAGAAAGGTAATTTATTCTCATTTGTTTGTTATGAATCTAATATGACTGATGTTAATATTAACACCTGGTGGATTTATTCTGGATCAACAATCCATATAAAAAGGTCCTTACAGGGTATGCAAAACCTAAGGAAGCCAGTGGAAAGTGAGCAGATTGTCCTATCAGGAAGCAGGATGGGCTCACATGTGGAAGCTATTGGAACTTGCAATTTAATTTTGAATAACGGTTTTGTTTTGAAATTAGAAAGAACCTTTTATGTACCAAGTTTCTTGCGAAACTTGATTTCAGTTTCTAGACTTGTACCTTTTGGATATTCCTTTAATTTTAAAGACACCTCATTTGAATTATTTTATAATTCCTGAATGTGTTGGGAATGGTATATTTCCTGATGGTCTTTATCGTATTAATTTACAAATCAAATCCATTTATAGTTCAATGCATGTTCAATCTGCCACTAAGCGATGTAATATTAATGAGAATTCTTCTATGTTATGGCATAGGATATTAAGACATATCTCCATAGAGAGAATTAAAAGGTTAGTTAAAGATGAGGTACTTAATACCCTAGGTTTTGCTGACTTAGAAACTTGTGTTGACTGCATTAAGGGAAAACAGACCAACATGTCTAGATATGGAAGCTCATGGTCAGAAATATTTCATCACATTCATAGATGATTACTCGCAATACATGATTATTTATTTGCTTAATAATAAATATGAAGCATTGGATGCCTTCAAAGTCTTTAAGGATGAAGTTGAGAACCAATGTGGAAAGCAAATAAAGATAGTGAGATCAGATCGGGGTGGTGAATATTATGGTAGATACACTGAGAGTGGACAAGCACCTGGTCTATTTGCTAAGTTTCTTCAAGAACATGGGATTGTTTCCCAATACACTATGCCCGATTCTCCGAACCAAAATGGTGTTGTAGAAAGAAGAAATTGAACATTATTAGACATGGTGCGGAGTATGCTTAGCAACTCTAATATTCCTAAATCATTGTGGAAGGAAGCACTAAAGACAACTGTGTATATTCTAAACTGGGTTCCATCTAAGGTTGTCCCAAAGACGTCATTTGAGTTATTTAAAGGATGGAATTCGAGTTTACGACATATGCACATTTGGGGATGTCCGTATGAGGTGAGGATTTATAAACCACAAGAAAAGAAACTAGATTCGAGGACCATTAATGGGTATTTCATTGGATATATCGAAAGGTCTAAAGGTTATAGATTTTATTGTCCATTTCACACAACTAGGATTGTGGAGTCAAGAAATGCAAAGTTTCTTGAAAATCATTTGATTAGTGGGAGCGATCAAATAAAAGATGTAATTTCTATGCATGATCATATAGATCATGAACCTCCAACTTCAAGTGATAGATTGGTTACTATTCACAATATCCCTCAAGTTCAAATGGATGTTGATCAACCAATCATTGAGATTCCACAAGCTGCTAATAACCTAGTAGATCAAGTTGGTCATCAAAATGATGAACAATTAGTTGAACAACAAGATCCACAAGAAAATGTTGATCAAACATTAAGGAGGTATACTAGGACAAGAAAATCAGCTATTTCTAATGATTACATTGTGTATCTACAAGAATTTGACTATAACGTTGGAGCCGAGAATGATCCTGAGAGCTTTAGATAAGCCATGAGTTGCAAAGAGTCAAATTTGTGGTATGATGCCATGAATGATGAAATGAATTCCATGAAAAACGGCGACGTATGGGATCTTGTAGAGTTACCTAATGGAGAAAAGGCCATTGGTTGTAAATGGGTCTTTAAAAAAAAGACAAATTCATTAGGTAACATTGAGAGAAACAAGGCCAAGCTCGTTGCTAAGGGATTTACTCAAAAGGAGAGAATCGATTACACTGATACTTTTTCTCCTGTATCTAAGAAAGATTCTCTTCGTGTCATTTTAGCAATAGTTGCACATTTTGACCTTGAGTTGCATCAAATGGATGTGAAAACAGCCTTTCTTAACGGTGATTTAGAGGAGGAGGTTTATATGAAACAACCTGAAGGTTTCTCCTCTAATAATGGTGAGCATTTAGTTTGCAAGCTTAAGAAATCCATATATGGTTTAAAACAAGCCTCTCGTCAATGGTATCTTAAATTCCATGGAACAATATCTTCATTTGGTTTTATTGAAAATCCTATGGATCAAAGCATATACCAGAAGGTCAGTGGGAGTAAAATTTGTTTTCTCATTTTGTATGTGGATGACATACTACTTGCAACCAATGATAAATGTTTGCTACATGAGGTGAAACAATTCCTCTCTAAAAACTTTGATATGAAGGATATGGGTGAGGCATCTTATGTCATTGGTATTAAGATCCACATAGATAGACTTCAAGGAATTTTGGGTCTATCACAAGAAACCTACATCAATAAGGTTTTAGAGAGATTTAGAATGAAAGATTGTTCACCAAGTGTTGCACCCATTGTCAAGGGAAATAAATTTAATTTGAATCAATGCCCTAAGAATAATTTTGAGCTGAAACAAATGAAGAACATTCCATATGCTTCTGTTGTTGGAAGTCTTATGTATGCTCAAGTATGCACAAGGCCCGACATTGCTTTACTATTGGAATCTTAGGAAGATATCAGAGTAATCTAGGTATGGATCACTGGAAAGTTGCAAAGAAGGTGTTGAGATACCTTAAAGGAACAAAAAATTGCGTGCTTTTGTATAGGCAGACGGACAATCTAGATGTGATCGGCTATTCAGATTTTGACTTTGATGATTGTGTTGATTCTCGCAAATCAACATCAGGATACATTTTTATAATGGTCGATGGAGCTATTTCATGGAGAAGTACTAAGCAAACTTTGATTGCTACTTCTACTATGGAAGTCGAGTTTGTCTCCTGTTTTGAGGCTACTTCTCATGGTGTATGGCTTAAGAGTTTTATTTCTGGGCTTAGAATCATGGATTCTATCTCTAGACCTCTGAAGATGTTTTGCGATAATTCAGCTGCTGTCTTTATGGCTAAGAATAATAAAAGCAGAAGTCGAAGCAAACACACCGACATAAAGTATTTAGCCATTAGAGAAAGAGTTAAAGATAAAATAGTAGTTATTAATCACATTAGTACTGATTTAATGATCGCAGATCCTTTGACTAAGGGCATGCCGCCAATAAAATTTAAGGATCATGTAGAGAACATGGGACTTGGGTCCACCTTATGATTGTACACATACAGTTTATTAATAAAAATCTTATATTGTGATGTTTTCTCATTTTTATGCGCACAATTGTTTGAGAAAATGTTACTTGAAAAATAGACATGTTGTAATACATGAATGATATTACTCGCTTTAAGAGCAACTATCTCTATCAGTGTTTTAAAAACCAGACCGAAGATCAAACCGGTGAAGATACTGGGTCACTGGTTTATTGGTCGAACCACTAGGTCACTGGTCGAACCGCATGACTATACCGAATTAAATCGGATAACTCGGTTGAATAGACCGATCATTGTAACAAAACTATATAGGTATAAAAAAACTTGTTGAACCGGATGATTCATTCTTTACAAAATATAACTAGAACTTAAATTTTTTAAAAATATCACATCATTAATAAATTCACAATTTAATAATTTAAATTTAAATTTTAAACATTTTGAAAATATCATATCATAAATTTACAATTTGATAATTTAAGTTTAAATTTTAAATATAGGTATCATATTGTTCACAGTGATTTCTGGTGAAACAACCGCTAGTCTTCCAAACTATTAAATAAGCGTTATAACTGTTATGTTATTAAATCCCTCTGGTAACTTGCAGGATCGACTAGATTGATCCTATGGGGTATCGGCCGTTGGTATAAACTTAAGATAAATATCCATATTTGAGACTTGTTTTTGGATGTTTTGTATAGGTCCGAATATGTTTCGATTACTTAGTGATGTGATCAAGTTAATAACGTATATTTGGTTCGAACAAACAAGAACATGCAGTATTTGAAATAGCAAGAAATTATATAAATGCAGCAATATTCAAATAAACTCTTAAAGTGTAAAAGATTTTCAAAGTGACTGCGTGGAACGTAAAAGACAGGAATGTAAACAAATATGTAAAAACTTTCTGGGAAATAACGGCGTTAATGTAAAGGTTTTGGAAAAATAAAGAACTTCAGCAATGGTAGAAAAAGCATTTAAATGAAATGACTTTGAAAATAAAGAAACTTAAAAGACATTGATGCAAGATAAAGTTAGACTGGAGGAATAAAAATACATTGAATAATAAAGTTTTGGTGCAATCATACGTACATCATTCGTGCATTCGTTTCCCTAGCCATGTGGTATTTTGAATGTGACTGAATTTTAGTACAATAGATATGACACCCGAAATCCTAACATTAAGACTCCTATTTATACTAATTCGACCATAACGGTCTAACCCATAAGATCTTGCCACGTTTAGAACATGCAACACACCATGCTTCTCTTGCTTCCACGTTTTCGAACCGTTTCTTCAGCGCGCGTTTCAACTCCTTTTATCCCGCTCGCGTTTTGAATTTCAAATGTATCACTCACTTCGATTTCGAACCTATTTCCTCTGATATGATTCTATTGCCCAATCGAAGCTTGTTTCACACATATCACCAGTATTTCTGTTCGACATTCCGGAACTCAATACATCCATTCGAAGGGCTAATTCCTTGCTTTACAAACTATGATATTCACTATATTCCCTTGAATACTTTAACATCATCTCGTCTCGAGCTCCATGATATTTCTTCGAATCACAAGACATCAAAATCTTCAGCTAACAAAATGCCCCTTTAAAATATGTATTTCGAATCCCTTTTTAAGAAATACTTATTTTAAATATACCTACAAGATTTTTGATGTGACTCTTGAGTAATTATGACCCTGTACACGATTTCCATCATGTCAATCACGATGACCCCTGGGTTTCCGAACCACTTTTACACAGTAACCGCGGTATGGTGCATTTATTAAAAGCAATGATCATTCTTAATCATGCTCATTACCAATACTAATTTCACGCCACCTCATCGTGTAACCAACCCACGTCTCCCACGTAACTTGGCATTAGTTGGTGAGTGTTTCCACTCCCTCACTATAAAACCAAACAAACTTTAGTCTTTTCACTTTTTCCACACTCTGAATCTTCTTCTTCCTCTCTTTCTCGTAAAAACCCTAATCTCTTTAATCAAAACCCTAACAATGTCTTCATCAACATCCCAGGTAAAAAAGATTTCTAAGAAGAAGAATAAGAACACTGGAACAATTTTGGAAAGCAAGGTTGGCACTCACCAAGGTCATCCTGTACTTATGCCCCAGGGACTCTCCAAAGAACAAGAGCTCTTATATTCCTCTCAGGTATTAATCCCTACTAACGCTTCTGGAAAAAGATTTGCCCTAATGGGTCCCCTTACGGTTTTTGAGATTCTTAAGGATACACGAAACATATTTCCTGTCTGTTACGATTTCAAACCTTTATTCAATACCATGGAAAACCCTAGGGTAGGAACTGAAAATGTCAATGATCCTGTTGCTACAAAGGACGTAGAAACTCCTATGACTACCCAAAAGATCCTTTCATTCTGGACTATGTCAAAAACAACTTTAAACCATTTCGATCTGTCCAGCTGCGATGTAGCATATCAAAGCGGTTCGCCAAAATGGAAGTTAAGAAAGGACATCGATGGGAGGAATTAGGTATCTATAATTTCCTAAAATTATCCAAACCGGGCTTCACATACGTCATCCTCATTATTCGCATCCACGTATTTACGGGACAACACCTATAATACCTTCCACCTCCCGGAGGGATGATCACACCCACATTCTTTGACATAGCGCCATCTTGGACTAACACCGATGGAAGCGTATGTTCACGATCTTGAGGAACATTCAAGTATTATCGATTTCGATATCAAACTAGCGACTTCTCCAAATTCATCGGTCATTACCATACAGAAGGTGATAGTGTCTCGATGTTGAACACATTGCCTTCCTTACTCTTTGGCTATCACGATATGTTTTCTGCAGCAGGTCACTTCAAGTAGCTAGTAGGTTCATTCCTCTGGCAAGAGATTTGCATGAGAACAGGAGGATTAACTTAAGTGAACTCCTGCTAGTTGACCTTTATGAGAGCACGAGATCATTGTTTCGAGCTTGAAATCTCATACCTCAAGAACATCTTGTTAGCTGGTCCCTTCGGTTGCTCGATTATGGCTAAACGCTATGTTCGAGTCTTCGCTCTCCACTGCAGATACTATTAATGAGCAAGATCCAGAGATAGTTGATCGAAACGTTGAGGGCACGAGGCTGAGGAGACTGACTCCTAGTGATGACAAGGCCGATTTCCAGGTTTCATTTTCAAAGTACATTGTGCTTCTCTCCAAACAGTATAAATTTGAAGAAACTATGGCGCCTTTTGCTTCGAGGACTCATGGACCATCATGGTTCACTATGTCTCTTTCGGAGGCTGCTAAAAGCGAGGAGATTCAAGATATCTGGAGGGCCTTTTTATTACCAAGACTAATCTCCTCAAGAATTACTCCGACCAAGAACCAGATCCTCTTATTTGCCTATCAACCTAACCCGTTTGAGACAATTTGGTGCATGTCAATTAATACCTGAACCCTTGTTCCAAACTCAAAGCGCCATTACCTCTGGTCGAACTTTTAAAGCCAGAGATGCCAAGCTTCAACAAGAACAATATCAAGAGTTCGCCCAATTCAACCTAATCCCTTTCGAACCAGCTCCCTTTTCTTCAAAGAGTTTTCTAGATTGGTGGAATAAATTCTATCAATCTCATATGTTTGACACTCTTACCATTCAAGCTAAACTGATTGCTGCGTTCGATGTGCAGGTACACAAAAAGAAAGGTAGGTTGACCCACGCTCGAGAGATTAAAGCTTTTCAGAATTACTTCGAAACTACTTATGATCCCACGCTGCAAACCCTTTGTATATCGGCTCAAACCTTGAGGAAAAATTTAAAGAAAAAAATTTCTAAGTTCAAACTTCCTTCAAGGTTGTCACACGAGGATAGGTATAGGTTGGCACCAAATGCATCCACCTAAATTTCCACAACTACCTACCTCGAATTGGCTCGGCTTGGTTTCCTCCATATCCTTGGTGGTTAATTTGCGTGAAATGCTCAAATATAAATCCCCAAGAAACTAAAGCCATCGAGGCGTGACATGGGCTCGATCTTGGCTTCATAATTTCCCGGACCTCTTAGCTATGACCTTTCCGCCATGTCGATTCTTTCGAAAGAGGCGCGGTGCGAATGTTTTGGGAAATCCTAAATATTATTACTTTCTTTGTTTTAACTTTCGTTTTAATTGCTTGATTTCCACCCTCGGGATCAAGACTCGCATCGAAGACCAAGGAAGGAACAGTTCTCAACAATCCCACGAGACAAATGATAGTGTGCCTAAAGTGACTCCAACAATCAATCCCAACTACAACAACGAACACCGTGCGCCCGGTCCAACAACTACTCAAGTCACCCCACCTACAACAACTATTCCGATTCCGAAGGTAAACAATTTATCCCGCTATTTCGAAATAGGTCTGATTTTTCTGTAACTTGAGTCTAAATTGCGTTTTGTACCATTTCAGACAAGTAAACTTCCTCCAACCACTCCAAAAAAGAGAAAAACTAGCACCATTGGGAAGACTCTCAAAACTGGAGAAAGTTCTCCAACGGCTGCGGAAAAGCAGAAAGAGACATACCAAAGGATACTGACGTCTCTGGACTTGATTCAAGAGATGTTGCTCCCTCATACCAATCCAAAATTCCACCTTCGACCTCCAATGTAATATTGGAACATATAGACAGTAACATATCTACGGATAACCCACAGGTAAGTTTACTTCGAATTCTTAAAATGATTATTCGTACCTTAGTTATCAGTTTCTAATCTTTCTTTATCCATGTAGGATGATTCGACCCAGATCCCAACCACTTCGACTCCTCCTCCGCGAGCATCCACTCCGATTCACTCTTCTCCTCATGGGGATTCGAATAATCCGTCGAGCAGGCTCTTCTAACATGGCACTCCCAACTGGAGCTTCGATCGACACGATAATCAAGGCACCGCCTCCTCTCAAGGAGACCAATGAAATAATGCACGAAGGCGCTACTGAGTACCTTGAGGTTCTTCACCCAAAATCTCCTCCAACAATCCCTCAAGGCGTGAACAAATACCTCAATGAAGAGGAAAAAACCGCCTCTCAAGAGAGTGAAGATTCTAGCGAGGGAAGGTCGAGGATGAAGAAGGGAAGGCGCTCAAGAAGTTTCGAGCGAAAGAGCGGGGTCGATCGATGGTGATCGAATGATGATATCGGTGGTGGACTTGGTGATGATGAACAAGATGATGGAAGCGTGAATAACGAGCGGTGATGGTCTTCGTACTAATGAGCCAATGGACTTGAAATGGATGTTACTCCATTACGTATGGAACTTCGGGTCTTCTCATTTCAAACAGTGAAGAAGAATTAGCCAATTTGAAAAGAAATGACCTATTGGGTACATGAAGGCTAAGTTGGCTCAAAGGGATATTCCACTTTCTGCGGTTGGTCTTGGTTCGACCTCTAGGTCTATGCCTTCGATGATAGGGTTGTGCTTCTTCATAGAATTAGAAAACAATCCTCAATGTGGATCTATTCAAGTGCTTAAACAAGATAGCCTTGCTGTTTCATCATGAAGGGATTCTTGAA
This sequence comes from Vicia sativa, assembly GCA_021764765.1. Taxonomy (NCBI): domain Eukaryota; kingdom Viridiplantae; phylum Streptophyta; class Magnoliopsida; order Fabales; family Fabaceae; genus Vicia; species Vicia sativa. The sequence goes on from CM038796.1 coordinate 231,328,075, forward strand.
CCAAGTTGACCTCACTCTCTCGGAAGTTAGTACCATCCTATTCGAACTTACGTCTTTGTTGGGTAATGTGTTGGATGCCTCCTCCGGGATGAATCTGCTGTAAATAAGGTTCAAGAGAAAGAGCTTCAATGGATGCTGCTTATGAACATGCCTCAAAGCTTTCGAAGAAGAAGAGCTAGCCACGCATATCAAGCAAGCTAGAGGCGACTATGAGCTTGATCTCGATCCATCCTCCTCTGGGAAAGCATTCAAGAACTTGAGGCTAAGATCAAAGAGGCCCGGCAACAAATTGCCTATGAATCCAACACCTTTGGGAACCGATTTGAAGAACTTCTTAACAAGGGCCTTCTTTGAAGCGAGCGGTGAGCAACTCAAAGGTGAAGTTGCCATCCTCGAAGGTGCCAAGCGCTTTACCCAACAAAGACTTGAGTCTTTCAAGAATATCTTCGACCGGCTGAGGAACAATCCCCACTTTTGAATCTTGATTATTTTGTAACTCTTATATTTTGATTAAATGTTTACCGTAACGCTTGAACAACGCCATTTTGGCAATTATGTTACCATTTTGGCATTTCATTACAATATTGTGACTACGTTGTTAGTATTCGAATCTCCTGCAGGCATGGTTTATACTTTTTTAAATACTTCCCATTTACCTTTAGGATTCGTTTATCATCGGCCAGTTCTTCTATTTCATACGCATTGTTCGAAAACGTTTTTGCTCTTGAAAAGGGCCTTCCAATGAGGTGACCATTTACCCAATGCTTTATTCTTTTTGTCCATGGGCAATATGACTTTCCATACTAAGTCATTAGCGTTGAATGTCTTACCTTTTACTCTTTTGTTATATGCCATGGCCACTCTTTCCTTTTGTCTCATTAGGATTTCTAATGCATGTAGTCTGACTTCATCTAACTCAACTAACTCATTCACCATCATTTCCCAATATAATGGCGGGAGTTCATGTTGTCTTTGGATTGACATTGTAAATGAATTTCTCGGTAAGCGCATCATGGCCAAATGTTAGTTGGAAAGGTGTAGTATTGGTAGCTTCTTTAGGAGATGTTCTACAGGCCCATAGTACTTGGTCTAAAGTTTTATGCCAATTCTCGGCTTTTACCAATGTGTTTTTGATCAAACCAATTATTACTTTGTTGGTGCTTGACGACCATTTGCTTGAGCATAATATGATGTTGATGTCAATAGTCTAAATCCCATCTCTGAGCGAACTCTTGCATCTTTCTACGAAATCTGACCCTTGGTGCAGTAGTTATACTACGCAATCGAACCTATAGATTATTTGTTTACGTATGAATTCAATAATAGCTTCTTGATCTGATTACTAATGGTATCGCTTGATCCACTTAGTAAAATAATCTATTCCTACCAAGATGTACTTGACCTTTAGGCGAGGCGGATTGATTTCTCCTATCAAATCTAACGCCCATCCTCTAAAGGGCCATGGTTTAATGATCGAATCGGCTCACTCGCGGAGCATGTTGAATCCACATGTTTCGACATTCTTCACATCCTTTAGCGAAGTCTATGCAATCTTTGAGCATGCTAGGCGATACATACCATATCGAAATAGCAACCACTTCATCTTGTGGCTGCTTGATGTGCCCACATGCCCCATTGTGAACTTCGATAATGCGGATCGCCTCACTTTCTCCTAGGCATTTGAGCAATACACCTTCTTGGGTTTTCTTGAACAATTCATTTCCCATAAGGATATATGATAATGCTCTATATTTCATTTTTCTATCTACGTTTATGGTTGGATCTTTTAGATAGCTTACAATTGGGCTTCGCCAATCTGCATCTAATACGGTGTTTGTGGCTAACACTTCGAATCTATCTTTACCACTACAACCTAACTTAATATTTTCTAGATCTGATGGTGTTAGTCTGGTAGCCATAACCCTACCTCTTATTTCGATCAACTCTTTAAAGTTTTGTGTAGAGACTTTATAACCTGAAGCCAACTGTGCTAGGTCATTTGCTTCTTGATTCTCTATTCTTGGTATATGTTGGATATCCATATATTCGAATTTTTTGATCAATCTGTTAGCTATGACGAAGTATGTCATCAAATTTTCCTTTATGCATTTATATTCCTTTGTTATTTGTTTGACCACTAACTCGAGTCACCTTTAATTTGACTTTAGTTGCCCCAATTCCAACAAAGCTTCAAGTCCAACAATAAGCGCTTAGTATTGACTTCATTGTTTGAGCAACGATATACTTGAATTTTGTTGGGATTCCTTCAGGAGAAATTATAAGAACTCCAACACCACTACCTTCTTTGTGAGTCGAACCATCAAAGTATAATGTCCAAGGTTGCGTCTCAACATAACCCATAATGGTCTTTTCGACCAGTGAGTGATCCACAATGAAATCAACAATTATTTGACCTTTCACAGCTCTCAAAGGCATGAAGGTTAGAGAATATTCTGTTAGGGCTAAAGCCCATTTACCCACTCTACTATGCATAATTGGTTTTGACAGCATGTGTTTGATAACATCGAAATGAGAAGAGACATAAACATCAACAAGCTTTATATAATATTTAAGTTTCATACAAGAGAAGTATAAACATAGGCATAACTTTTCTATGTTACTATATCTAGTTTCTGCATCATTTAGCACCCTACTTAAATAGTATATAGCTCTTTTGATGCCATTACTATCTTCTTGTGCTAACATACTACCTATAGTAAATTCAGAGGCAGATATGTACAATCTCATGGGCTTTCCCCATGAAGGTGGAGACAAGATAGGAGGTTGAGAGAGGTATCTCTTAATTTCGTCGAAGGCCTCCTGATGTACTTGACTCCACTCGAAGGCTTGGCCTTGTTTTAAACGAAGTAGTGGAGAGAATGCTTGAGTCTTTCCACTTAGATTCGAGATGAATCTTCTAAGGAAATTTATCTTCCCCAGCAGAGACTGCAACTCTCTTTTTGATGTGGGTGCTTTAGTCTCCATGATGGCTTTGGTCTTATTTTGGTTGATTTCGATTCCCTTTTTATGAACCACAAAGCCCAAGAAGTCTCCTGCCTGCACAAAAATGCACATTTAAGGGGGTTCATTTTCAAGCCATGTTTTCTCATTCTTTCGAATGATTGGCTCAGATGGTGCAGATGGGTTTCTGAAGAGACAGACTTGATGACTATGTCATCAATATACACCTGCATAAAAGTCTCAATAAAATCGTGAAAAATGGAATCCATTGCTCGTTGGTAAGTGGCCCCAGCATTTTTCAAACCAAAAGGCATCACTACCCACTCATAGGTGCCTAAGGCTCCTGGACAACGAAATGTTGTCTTGGCAATAAAAATCGATTATAACGAATATCCATCTAGCATGCTTAAGTATTCGAACCTGCAGAGTCTATTAACATTTTCGGGCATGTATTGGTCTTTGGGGTTTGCTGTATTTAAATCCCTAAAGTCTATGCATATTCTCAGGGAACCATTTTTCTTAATAACAGGCACTATATTAGCTAACCATTCGACATACCTTGTGGTTCGATGAACTTGCAATCGCAACCTTTCGACCTCGACTTTAATCTTAGTGAGCCTGCGGCGCGAACCTCCTAGGGTTTGCTTGATGGGCTTTGCCATCCTTGATTGGAAGTCATGCTCTACCAACTCTCTTTTCAAACGGGCATTTCGTCGTAATCCCATGAAGCAATCTTTATTTTGTTTGAGGATTTCGATCACCGTTGCTTGAGACTTGGACCCACGCACTTATATAGGTTATTCTTTTTGTGTTGTCATCCCCCAAATTTACCTCTTCGAGTTGATCCTGTGCCAACATCTTAGCACCTATGTTTGTAGGATCCTGCTCGAAACCCAGGGGTTCTGTATCATATATGGCATCTAACCTTTGTTCTATTTCTTTTTCTTCGCAGGGTGAGTCTTTGAACTGCCCTTTCATGTTATTTTCTTCAACTATACTATCTATTTCACCTCTTGCTATCCATTTGTTCTCAACCATGTAGGCCGAAATCCTTTCGAAGAAGGAGGACTCAGTCATGAGCACTATTGTCGAATTCCCAGCCTTCTGGCCGTCTTCTCGAAGTACCATCGAGTCCTTCGTCTTCTTTACTTATTTTTCTGTCCCAATACATGCCATCATGGCGAAGGGTCATATAATATTGCGCATCTCTGGCTTCGTTCATCTCCTCATTTGGAGCACAAGGGGCTATTCGTGCTAGATACTTGTCATAGTTCCTTTTGTTGACGAGGTTGACTGTAGTCATGAAGTAACTGTGATCTGCCTCGATGTTCTCCACTATCCATCTTCTCTCCATAGCACTAACCTTTGGTGCATTGTGAAGGCGCCCCTCGCCATGAATCCATTCTCTTCCTAACAGCAGTTGTAATTGGCCTTGGCTTCGATTACCATGAACATGGTGGGCCTGCAGCTCGAACCAACGGTTAACTCCACTTGCACCACTCGCAATGTTTGACCAACTTTCCCTTCATAATTTGATAGAACCATGTTATGCGGTCTAACATCACTTTCTTGTATTCAGCTTTTTAACATAAAATGAGGCATTAGATTAACCGTTGCGCCTCCATCTACCAGGACCTTATTCACCACAGGCATTAACCTTTGCTCGAATGAGGTGGCTTCAAATGATTCTTCATTCTTGGCTCGGATGTTGAAGAAGGCATTCTGCTCTTCGGCGCCATTATCCATGACATAATAGCAAAGCGGCCTATGTTTCATCATATCAATGTTATCATCCTCTTCTGTTCTTGATTTCGGTTTCTTGTCCGAACTCGGAAGGTAATCTGACACCACGTTGCGGTTTAGGTTGAGTGAGGATTCTCCTTCGATTGAAGTTATCGGTTAGCATATCTTCATCTTCCTCGTACGGAGTATATTCTTTTGATTCATCGGTTTTGTGTCGAAAAGTCTCCTACTAGCGGAGGTTTGTTTTCGGTTGCTTGCTTGTCGTTGGTTTGTTAGTCTTTGGACATCTCTTTCTTCTTTGGTCGAAACTACCTCTTCAATTGCCAAGCATTTCCTTCGACCTTCGAACACGTTGTTGCCTTCGCCATTGGGATCTTGACATGGGATTCTTCCCTTATAGTTTTCCGACCTCAACTCTTTTCTTTTGTTGTTGAACTGTCTCCATACACCATGGCATGACGGACATTTTGCTCGTTGCTTCTCCAATTATCTTTCCCTATTGGTTTTGACGTGCGACCATCTATCGGTTGGTACTTGGGGACTCTAAATGTTACTCTTGAGTACCTTTGGGGTAAGGACTATCGGGCTTTCTTTGATTATGATTGCCTGGAGGTGCTTGACCCTTGACCCATCTCCTTGTGATTCCGGCATGGCGCGAAGGAATGGTTTGAATGCCCTGCCATGTTTTGGTCATATCTTCAACACCTTGGGCAAATCAAACGCCGTTGCCTTTATGGCGTACTAAGAACTCAACACACTCTCTCCGGTCGAGGATAGCATCTAAACAATTGATTGTCTTGGCGCCGATTGGCCTTGATTCGAGCCCTGGCTCCTTTCGAACTCTGCAGACAATCTTCCGTTGCGGATGATCTTGCATCTGGGCATAGCATCATCTCAGCGTTTCCTTTGTGGCACACCATGAGGTAATTTTTTAAACTGATATCTGCAGCATATCCTTCATTCATTTTGTACTTTTCCTTTTCAAGGTATTTCTCCATTTCTTGCATCTCAGAACAAGGTTTCTCCATGTCCACCATATTAACATCCACCTCTCCATCTTTTTCATCATCTCCCCAACCCGATGGTTCGATGTCTTTGAGTTGTATTTTCGAACTCTCTGGGGCGGAGTATTTCACCAGGTAGTCGAATTTGCCACTAGGCTCCCCCAGAGTGTCTCAAACTTCCTTTTGGACTCGTGTCCTTCTACCTCTCCGCCTTTTATCCTCATCTCCCAACCCGATGGTTTGATGGCTTGATTGGGATTTTTGCACTCTCGGCGAGAATACTTTACGGATAATCGAATCTTCCTTTGGGTTCTCCCAAAGTATCCCAGATCTCTTTCTCAGGGGAGAGTTGGTTTGTAATTTGGACCTTTTCTAATTGGCGCCTCAGACCTTCAGTAGCCTGTACCAATTTCTGTCCCTGACTCTCCTGGCCCTCAGTAGCCTGGATGTCCTTTGAAATAAATGATTGCGCTGGCTTAGTCGAAGCTTCTGGTTGTTGATGGATGTCTTCAGTGACGCCATTGTTGACTCCGATCAGTCCCCAACTCTCATTCTCAGTGTTTTCATCTTTCAATGTATTGACCCCTTGGTCTGTCTCCACCATGTTTATTTCTCCCATGCCTGCAGGCTCGGAGTAGTTGGTTTCTGCAATATCCAGAGGATCCTCATCTACCTTCATCTTTGGCTTATCAGCAAACTTTAGTCTGCCTTCTTTGATTGCATTACAATTAAGTCCCTAAAAGAAAACTTGTGAGGTTTTGTGGCCTAAGAAACTGGTATTTGAATCCCTTTTCTTTTGGTCTAAAGGAGGTATTTTAACATTCGATGGCACAATCGGTTGACCATCTTTGACAAGCGGTCAAAATCTCATCACACTTTGTCACATCAAAGGTGTACCCCTTCTTTGGGAATTTGTCGTTTTTTTCATTTTCAACAATTTCTTTTCCCTTTGTGGGAACCAACAGTTTACAAAGTAAGGTGGGGCTGTTTTAACTCTGCTAGGTCCACTTGACCTCCTCGAAATCGGGACGGTCTTGACTTCCTCGGTTTCGACATAGGAAATTCTTTCTTTCTTGTTACTTTTGAAAGCCACGGCCTTCTCGGCCTTTAGTCTTTCGACCATCGAACCCTATCAACCGAGCCATATCTCTCAAGTATTGTGTATCTAATTTCTTTCGAATCGAATAGTCAAGGCCACCAGTGACCATTTCGACTAATTCATGTTCGGGGACCTTTGTGAAACATCTGGTTTCAATAGTCGAACTATTCAAGTATTCGTCTATGGGTTCGATAAACTTCCTCTTAACACTAGCTAGTTCCTTGGACTTATCTTGGATTGTCCCATGTAGAATTGTTCATGGAACAATCTTTCTAAAAGGGCCCAGGTATCTATGGATCCAGGTGGTAATGTGGTGAACCATGTGAAAGCATTTTTCGTGAGTGAACTTGGGAAATACTTAATCCTAAGGTTCTCATTATTGGCTATGTCTCCTGCTTCGGTGAGATACCTGGCTATGTGTTCGACTGTTGATTCGTTAGTATCTCGAGCGAACTTTGTAAACTTAGGGATCTTGTGTCCCCTTGGTAAGTCTGTATGCATCACATAATCTGCTATGGGAGAAGCATAATTTGGCCTCCTAATCCCTGTATTAATACCGTTTTGGGCCATTATTCTCTCTATCATGGTGGTTAGGTTATTTTCTGCCAAGATATTATCGTTTCGAATTCTATGGACCACCGCGTCAGCATCTTGGTTTCTACCTATCATAACTACTCCTCTAGGTTGTTCGTCTCGGAACGCTGGGGCCTCTTGCCTTCGAGCACGGCCCTGGTTCCCAACTACCCCGTGGTTCCTCTCGAATTCTTTGGAGCATCATATCTTCGATCCTCATTGGTTCTCTGACTCCCTAAGTGGTTCTTCTCGAATCACTGGGGCATTTCCTCTTTGTGCCCTTGCCCTCAGGTCAAATTCTTCTCTAACTGGCCTATAGGGTGGGTCAATGGCTTGTTCGATGATAGGTGTGTTCGCTCGAACCCACGACTGGTTACATCTCGCCTCTACGGTGGGGCAAAGAAATGCTATTCGACTCATATTATATGCGTTTTCTCTATTCGTCACGATCACGTTACGAACTATTGGGGCAAAGATTTCTTGCATAGTTTGTGCTAACTCCGATCATGTTATGGTTACTATCATCCATCGGTTGCCTAAAAGCCATTTGGTTTTACGTGGTTAAGGTGGGTAAGCGCTATAACCCCCGGACCTTGGTTATTTGTAAGAAATTGATTAACCCCGATCGGATCCTAATTGGGGTGATGCATTTGGCGTCGAAGTTTGCAAGCACGCCATGAAAGATGTTGGCATCCCATAAGAAGGGTTTCGGGTCTATTACCCTCGAAACCGGTGGTCTAGTTTGTAGTGGGGTGGCGAAATAGGCTTGTGTCCTGGTTGTGGGATGGATCCCCAGGGTAACTTGATGGTTCTGTATTGCCCAAGATCGAATTATTTATTGACATGCCACTTGTTCCATTCGTGGCTATATTACTAGTCGAAGATGCAAATGTGCATTGAAGGGATCGCCTGGGCGTTGCGATCGAAACAGACGCATTAGTGCTGTTCCACGTGGGGCATTTGTTCCCTTGTTGATTATTAGACATTCTATTATTTCGCTTTCTTCTGGGTAAAGGTTGGTTACTCTTAGTTATTCTACCACTCCTAAGGTTCATATACCAATGACTTTGTTTACTCAGAAAGAATTTTTATAATAATTATGGTTATAATTTCCTAATTTGTAACGGCCAAACTCGGTCTCACTGGGCGTGCCATTTTGTTCACAGTGATTTCTGGTGAAACAACCGCTAGTCTTCCAAACTATTGAATAAGCGTTATAACTGTTATGTTATTCAATCCCTCTGGTAACTTGCAGGATCGACTAGATTGATCCTATGGGGTATCGGCCGTTGGTATAAACTTAAGATAAAGATCCATATTTGAGACTTGTTTTTGGATGTTTTGTATAGGTCCGAATATGTTTCGATTACTTAGTGATGTGATCAAGTTAATAACGTATATTTGGTTCGAACAAACAAGAACATGCAGTATTTGAAATAGCAAGAAATTATATAAATGCAGCAATATTCAAATAAACTCTTAAAGTGTAAAAGATTTTCAAAGTATTGCGTGGGCGTAAAAGGCAGAATGTAAACAAATATGTAAAAACTTTACGGGAAATACGTTAATGTAAAGGTTTTGGAAAAATAAAGAACTTGACAATGGTAGAAAAGCATTTAAATGAAATGACTTTGAAAATAAAGAAACTTAAAGACATTGATGCAAGATAAAGTTAGGTGGAGGAATAAAGATACATTGAATAATAAAGTTTTGGTGCAATCATCGTACATCATTCGTGCATTCGTTTCCCTAGCCATGTGGTATTTTGAATGTGGTGAATTTTAGTACAATAGATATGACACCGAAATCCTAACATTAAGACTCTATTTATACTAATTCGACCATAACGGTCTAACCCATAAGATCTTGCCACGTTTAGAACATGCAACACACCATGCTTCTCTTGCTTCCACGTTTTCGAACCGTTTCTTCAGCGCGCGTTTCAACTCCTTTTATCCCGCTCGCGTTTTGAATTTCAAATGTATCACTCACTTCGATTTCGAACCTATTTCCTCTGATATGATTCTATTGCCCAATCGAAGCTTGTTTCACACATATCACCAGTATTTCTGTTCGACATTCCGGAACTCAATACATCCATTCGAAGGGCTAATTCCTTGCTTTACAAACTATGATATTCACTATATTCCCTTGAATACTTTAACATCATCTCGTCTCGAGCTCCATGATATTTCTTCGAATCACAAGACATCAAAATCTTCAGCTAACACATATATAATAAAATAGTACAAAATTATAAAGTATAATTGCAACATAGTATAATTTAATAATTTATAACAAAATAGTTCTATTGCCTATTATTTAGTTTCAAGTAGTAAAGATTATTTCAATATTGAGATATCCTTCTTCAATATCAAAACTATCTGTAAAAAAATCAACCGGATCTGCAACATTTTCTCTGTCAATAATATAATTAATTAATTTAATTTTATATTTTTATTTAAATATAATATTTTAATAAAATAATTAAAATGAATAAAAAAATTAAAATGCAAATTTTATAAAAAATTTAAAAAATTTGAATAAAAAGAAAATTAAAAAAAAATGCAGTTGAACCAGCAGTTTTAAAAAACCGTCAGTTTTCGGCTTTCCCGGTTTTCTCCGGTTCTTGGCAGTTTAACGACATCCCCGATCCAACAATTGAATCAAACCGATTATCTGACCGGTTCCCAGTTCGACCGGTCCGACCGGCCGATCCGGTCCAATGTTTAAAACATTGATCTCTATGATTCACATATTTATTTTATTTTGAGGAGGTTTTCATCACTCAGTTACACCAATAATCAGTTCTATGAACCAAGTGGGAGAATGTAACGGTTTTTCTTTTTATTATTTATTTTAATAATTATTATTATTATTAATAAAAACCAATTTTAATGTGGTCCATAATTTGTGGGATTTGGTTCTGAAAAGAGTATGATTTTCTTTGGTCTTACTGAAAATTGATACGATCATTAATTTTGGTGGTAATGGATTTTAATGGCTTTAAATTCTTGATGGTAGAATCAAGCCTATAAATAGCCTTTGGTCCCCAAAACTTTCTATCATCGATTTCAGAAATACACCATCTATATCGAGAGAGCAAGAACTTGAAAGAATCAAAGGCAGTCCATTTATAACACTGCAACAATGGCTGGAGGTAAAACCTTTAATTTTATTTCCGCATTTAGTTTATTGATCTTGTTGTTCTTTTGTCATCAGGAACATATGATCAATTTATATATTATGGTCTAACATTATAAGGTTGTGTATAATGAGGGTGTTAAATTTTTTTTAATAGTTAAATGCTTGCAATGAGGGTGTTGAATAGGGTGTTGAATTAATTGGTGTTGAAAATATTTAACATGTTGAATGAGGAGAAAGTGAGACCCACAAAATACTTTGTAAAATTTTATTGTTTGTTTTGAATGTTTAAATTTTATTGGTTGTTTTGAATGTTTAAATTTTATTAAACAAAATCATTGTAGTGAGTAAAAGTTGAATGTGAGTTGAATTATTAGGTGGAATAAAGAGAAGATGATATGTAGGATAAAAAAAAAGAGATGGTGTTGAATAATGAAACCGTTGTACAAAGTGCGTTGTTAAAATAATTGGAAAGTGTGAAATAATATAAAAAATTAAGTGAGTCTCATTTAAAAACCTCAAATGAAGATGATGGATGTGAATGCTCTAACCTTAATGGATAAGGTGACTTTGTAGGGTTGAGATAAAAAAACTTGAAAAATATTGACTCTAATTTTAAAATATTAATCCTATCATTTTTCGAGTCGGCAGTCCGAGCCATATGAACTAATCTAATTTGATAGCTCCATTTCTGATATAGCAATCTTAGTGAAAATCTTAGCGTGAGACCGTTTAGTGCTAGGTTCAAGGGTGATGTTGTTTGTTTAAAATTTGATCGATTGTTAGAGCTTTTGATCTTTTTGTGCTAGTGATTTATTGTTTTGCTTTTAGCTGTTAAGTTGTTTTCTCTTCTTTCGTCCTACTACTTTTTGTGATTGTATTTGAATTGAGTATCATTTGTATTTGCTTTAATACAATCCTTTTGTTTATAAAAGAAGACTAATAATATCTTTTAAAAAAATATAATTTTATTAAAAAATTCTTACATTTAAGAAAGTAAAAATGTTGGGGAATTAATTTTAAAGTATGTGAATAATGTTAATATATTTTCTTTCTTATGCAATCCCACTTGCCCAAAAAAGAGAAATAATCCAAAAATACATTCAATCAATCATGGATATTAATTAATAAAACACATTTCTTTCATAAAAAAATGTTGTTTTTAGTGCACCACCATATGTATGGTTGCAAATAAAAAATGAAATATAATCCTCATAAATCATAATGAAACTCAAATTAAGGTTATATATTACGTTAGTGCATGACATTTCAACGGAACTTTCACTAATTAAAGTTCTAACTTATAAGCAGTTGGTGCCGTCGTAGGCTACTAGTGGGATAATTAAGTTCTGTTTTCATACATATATTTTGATATTTTGACATTTATCATGTATTTTTCTGGTCACAGTTGAACGACAACGCAATTGAGTTGAATAATCGTTTATTGTCTTAATCAGATAAATGACCAAGTCTAGTTCCTATCTTAAACAATCATTGTTAAATACAAATTAATTAAATTATTTTATCTGTGTGTACAACAGGCAAGAAATATGACCATGGACTTTTATTCAATTTCATTTGTTTTAAAATTTGAGGTTTTTTTAGTTGAATGTCTCCGTGAGGAAAAGAAAAAAAGTTTATTTAATTTTGTTAAACATAGAGGACATTTAATCTTATTGTTAACAAAATTTTATGTAAGTTACGTGGTTGGAAACAACTATTTAAGTTTTTCATGTAGGGTTACTCTTTCTAAATTAGTCTTTAGCATGATTCTTTATTACCAAATGTAGTATGCTAAGATATCCAAGACCATGAGGTTGATAAAATTCAACGTGCTTTTGTGTGAGAGATTTTGATCATAATCTAATTAGTCGGAAGGTTTGTTGTCTTTGATGGAGGCCTTGGTCTTTGGAACTTGGTTAAGAATCCTCAAAATTTATGGTGCAGAGTTGTTCGAAGTAAATATGGGCGTAATAATGACCTTAATATTGAGTAATGTCTTTTCACACCAAACATTCAGAATTGCTATTCCCACCAAGCCATTCAGCTATACATGTATGAACACATTGTTCATGTAGGGATGATATTGTTCATGTAGGAATGAATATTATTCATGTACGGATGTTTATTTTTAATACATGAATGTGCATTAAGCAATTTAATTACTTTTTAATACATGAATGTGCATTAAGCAATTTAATTACTGCATTAATCAAGTTTTTATACTGCATTAATTAAGTTTGACGACTGTTAAAAATTATTTTTAATACCTAGATGTTGATTAATCAACTTTATTACCACATTTACAAAACATTAACCAAGTTCGGTGACTGCTAAAAATTATTTTTAATACCTGGATGTTGCATTAACAACTTCATTACTGCATTAATCAAGTTTTTACACTTCATTAATCAAGTTTGGTGACTGCAAAAGATTATTTTTAATACCTTGATAATGCATTAACCAACTTCATTATTGTATTAACCAAATTTTTACATTGCATTAACCAAGTTTGGTGGCTACTGTAAAGTACTGTTCATGACTAATAACATGAACAGTCTCGTCCATACATGAATAGTAGTCGTCTGTGCATTAACCGTGTCGTCCGTGTATGAATAGTATCGTCCGTACATACGGTGTAGATGTATGGCTTAGTGGAAGAATAACATCTATGCTAAATATTACATTACACCGTAGTTATTATTCACAAATATAGTGAACAGTGATTTTTTTTAATTTCAACTTTTTTATAATTTTTACACTAAAATAATTTTGATTAATAATATATAAAAATTTGGTTAATACAGTTCAAATTTTGATTAATATATAATTTAACATAAAAAGTTAATATGTATGTTGTTCAGACTTTGGTTAATAGTTTGTATAAAATTGGTTAATACAATTTATAATTTGATTAATGAGTTCTCAAATATAAAAGAATATTAAATAGTAAAATAAAGTTGGTTAATAGAGTATAAAAATTGGTTAACACATTTTGTCAGAACATGGTTAATACTATGTATTTTATTGGTTAATGAAATAGTGAAAATGATTAATAAATTATAAATAAAATAATTTTTTAATAACGTACATTTTTGTGATTAATACGATTGTGAAGTTGGTTAATGAAACAACTATATATTTATAATATAAATTAAAGTTTAAAAATAAATATTTTTTTTATAAAAAAAATATTTTTTAAAAATAATAATATTTTAATAAAAATACACTGCTCATCATATAAATTTGATAAATAATGCATACAGTATCAAATTTGATGTAAAAGATGGTGTTAAGATATCACACCTCTTAATATTATCAGAGAATTTCTTTTTCCACCTAGTGGACTTCTTCGAGACTCTTGGTATAAAACTCAAAATACCATCAGAATTCGTAAGTGCACTTACAAATTCACCTTTTCAATAGATTTTGCAAGTACACTTGCGTAGAAACCATTTTTCCCCATATATTTACAGGTAAATTCGCAAGTACACTTACGAAACACCCTAAAAGGTGAGTTCGTAAGTGCGTTTGCGAAACTTCCTCTGTTTGTGTATTTTTTGTTTAAATATTATTTGGTCAAACTATAAAAAAATATTCATTAACCGAAGAGTCACTCTATTTAACGAAAAAAATATTATCTGATGTAGAAAATAACTAAAACGAAAAAGAAATAAAATTATTAATTGAATCAATTATTTCAAAAATATTTTCTTCTATTTAAAAATATAAGTAAAATGAAATAATTCAATAAATCGTGGTCAATTATTAATCCAGTGAATCAATCTACATGAATTGACTATGATTTATTGAATTATTTCATCTTACTTATATTTTTAAATAGAAGGAAATATTATTGAAATAATTGATTCAATTAATGACATTTAATTTTTTTTTCATTTTAGTTATTTTCTACTCCAAATATGTAAAAAAGAGTGATTGTTCAGTTAATGAATTTTTTTTATAGTTGAACCAAATAATATTTAAACAAAATATACGCAAACAGAGGAAGTTTCGCACGTGCACTTACAAATTCACCTTTCAGGGTGTTTCGTAAGTGCCCTTGCGAATTCACCTAATTTTTTCAAATTTAATATTTAAAATATTAAAACGTACAAAATCAGGTAAATTCGTAAGTGTATTTATGAATAGTGTTGGTTTTCAGTGGTGTGGAAGAAGCCCACTAAATAGAAAAAGAAATTCTCTATTATTATTATTAGTGTAAAATCTTACTATTCTCCCATGTGGAAAACAATGACAGATATTTGAGATGATTTTCATCGACATGTGGTTAACATAGTCACTATAGCATTGGAAATCTGTTTGTTTCGTTATGTACCTAAATACTACCTACATAGTAATAGTAATAAAATTAAATTCTAAAGATATAGCAGTGATTGATGTGTTTCTTAGAGCATACACATCTATTATACTTTATTATACATGAGTACAAGGTAAATATATAAACATAACCAACAGATAGAGAAATACAAAGAGAAGAGAAGAGATAAACCACATATCTACACCGGTTTGTCAACTCCAATCGAAGAGCAATCCACCTTGGATCATCCATAAGCAAGCTTCCAAGTTGTTTTCTAAGCTATCTCTACCCAAAAATGAAGGTTTGATGAGTTGGGAACAAATACCCCAAAACATAACCTAAAAATGTATTTTTTTCCCTTTTAACGTAATTTTGGTTCAGGGGACCGCGCTAAGCGCCAAAATCCCGCTCAGCGATAGCAGAAAAAAACCAGATTTTGTTTTCGCCATAACTTGAGAACCGTAACTCGGATTTGCGCCCGGTTCGAAGCATTGGAAAGCTTATTCAATTTCCTATCTAACCATGACTAAATATCACCCAAATTCATGATTTTTATCCTCCTTAATTTGAGCCTTATTCGTTGATAAATTCCTAAAAATAGCATTCTTGAAGCTTTGTCTTTGGTCTTTATTACTCAATGCTTCAATTATGAATGAATACCTACAATAGAGATGATAAACTATAAAATGATACAAATTTATACAAAAAGTGGGAGATTTATTCGAAGAATATCAACAAAAGAACCGATAAGTGTCACAAAACATATATACAAAATAACTACATTATGGCACATATCAACTCTCCCCAACTTGAAACATTGTTTATCCTCAAACAAAGTCAAGTAAACCTAAAGAAACAAAAGATGATAATCAAAGAATCACGAATCAACAAGTTTTTAAAACAGAAAACAAATGTATGGTTCAATTAAAAAACGTACATGACAAATACATACTTACCACCATACTACAACAATAACATGTAAACGAAACAAACCCTAAGTACAAAAATCATGCAAAATATTCTAAAACAAAACAAGCTCAATCATGAATCACACCTAGCAAAAATTCATCGGTAGATGAAAAACACACAAAGGTGAGGGATAAAAAACACTCCTCCACAATCTTTCAAACAATAGACTAAATTATGCATTCATCCCAAAAACGTATTGAAAATACAAATGCAAGAATCACAAGGACTTTTCAAGGTTGTAATGTGTCTTGGTTAACAAACAAGTGACAAGTCCTAAAGTTAATTGAAACAAAAACTCGCCTAAACCTAAAGGAGTGACCAACTCACAAAGTTCCAAACAATACAATTACAATCAAACTTATTCTTTATCACAAATTGTCAAACCAAAACACCTCACTTATTAACACAACATTATTCATACTTTTTTATCAAAACTTTTTCTCTTTTTTTTTCTTTTTTTTCTAATCTTTCTTTTTCACATTTTTTTTCTTTTCTCTTAACCTCATACCAACCACAATATAAGTACATAAACATTCCTCTCCCCAACTTGAATTCAACCAACATCATTATGTGAATACTTCTTACTTTCTAAGGCAAGGTAAAAATCCACACGACAACATATAGTTGAGGGTTCAAGAAACAAAGAAATCAACATCCATACAAAAAAAGTGATAAATTGACACTCATAGACAAGCATCATGTTCAAATAAACATGGGTATTGATAAAAGCTCAAAGGGGGTAACAAAGGTTCACACACTCACAAGGTGAATTGAATATTTGGCCAAGGTAGTTATGCTCAAAATCAACAAAATGCTTTGATCATTTTCATGCAATCATACAACCAACAAAACACAAAAGATTAAGCATAATAAAATCTAGTTAAAACAAGAATTGTGACTTCCAGCATATGTAAACAATGAAAAACTTCCTCACATTTATGGGTAAAAATGGAATTAAAGTGATTCAACTCATGAGCAAGTAATGCAAATAGAATGAATGGTATGGTAATTATATAAATGATAAATTTCCTAAATGTGTCATGCTATAGAAAGCGATAAACGAGTACCTGGCGTGTACCAACTTTGAAATTATCATTACCATACATCTGCGAGTTGAAACAATCAAACTCGAAAAATCACTAAATGTAACCTCAAGTTATCGGACCAAAATTCAAGTCCAAACAATAACAAAAGCGTTAGAAAAAGAAAATTTACAATATTTACATCCAACAAAACTCCTCAAGCTAAACACGAGTTTGCAGATAACACAATTTGACAAAACAAAACGAGTACAAATAAAAATACGAAAACGTGGTGAAAATGAATTAACAAGTTGAAAAGTGAAAATTTAAAATTAAGAAAAAGTCTTATTTCAACTTGTTAAAACACAAGTCACCACACACATAAACAAACATAAACAAACATGTTTGTTTTACGTCGTAAGCTCGACGCCTTTATTGCGCGAGCACTAGTAACCTTCTTTCGTCATGCCATGGTATTACCATACTGCACAAACCTAAAGAAAGTGTCCTAACAACCACACAAAAAACGTTACGAATACGAGATAACTTACAACAATACTTGAAAATAAGGAAAAACAAACATATGTACAAGTATGGAAAGTAAACACATAAAATGTACAAGTAACAATATGCAAGTTCATATACAAAGTCTATACAACATATACATTAATTACAAAACTCAAAAAAATGGAATTATCGCAATACAAAAACAATAAAACCAATCCCCGGCAACGACGTCATTTTGTTGTGGTGGTAAAGCGACAAGCAAAGAGTTGGTATTTATTTTTATCGGTTGATATATACCGGTTAGGTTATATCGTATCGTGTCCACAGAGATTGGTTATTGATTCGTCGTTCGACAATTCCATTGTTAATGAGTTTGGAATTAAATGGTTGAAAAGAAAAGACAAAAAGTAAATGAACAAAAAGTATAAAGGATAGACAGCTTGTCCGAAACGAATGCACACTACCCGTCACAGACTAAAATCTATCATCCATGTCAAACCCAGCCTACGATACTCGTCCATGTTATCACATACCTCTCACAATCTAAGCTATTTCTAACCCAAATTGAGAATCCTACCGCGTCACTTCGATAGCCATGTCTGGCCTACGGCAACAACACAAAAGTCAACTGCATCACTCGTGACGACTATCTCTAGCTCGAAACAACCAATACAGAGGCATTAAGATCAGATACTCTAAGTAAATGTCAGCTCTAAACCCATTTCTAGCATTCAGAAACTAACAGATAATCATCCTAGGTAAGAATCTAAGCAATCTATGTCTAGCAAAGCTCAAATCCCTAACATTGAGTAAAAACCTAAGACAATTGCCAACACAAATTCATAAAGCAAACTTTATACAATGCCAAGGGAGAAAAATATACATGAGTTCAAGGTAAATATACAAACATAACCAACAAATAGAGAAATACAAAGAGAAGAGAATAGATAAACCACAGATCTACACCGTTTTGTCAATTCCAATCGAAGAGCAATCCACCTCGGATCATCCATAAGCAAGCTCCGAAGTTGTTTTCTAAGCTATCTCTGCCCAAAAATGAAGGTTTGATGAGTTGGGAAAAATACTTCAAAATATAACCTAAAAAAGTGTTTTTTGCCCCTTTTAACGTAATTCTGGTTAAGGGGACTGCGCTTAGTACCAAAATCCCGCTTAGCGGTAGCAGAAAAAAACCATATTTTGTTTTCGCCATAACTTGAGAACCGTAACTAGGATTTGCACCCGGTTTCAAGCGTTGGAAATCTTATTCAATTTCCTATCTAACCATGACTAAATATCACCCAAATTCATGATTTTTATCCTCCTTAATTTGAGCCTTATTCGTTGATGAATTGCTAAAAATAGCATTCTTGAAGCTTTGTCACTGGCCTTTATTACTCAATGCTCTAATTATGAATGAATACCTACAAAAGAGATGATAAACTATCAATTGATATAATATTTACACAAAAACTTGATTATACACTAAATATACACATTTATACAAAAAGTGGGGAATTTATTTGAAGAATATCAAAAAAAGAACCGATAAGTGTCACAAAACATATATACAAAATAACTACATTTTGGCACTTATCAACTATATGCTCCTCTTTGAATGAGATTTTCGGTATCCATTGACTTTTTAACCATATATGCAGCATTTTGCAGGTGGAGAGATATCGACGTGTAGTTAGAGATGGGCTTAAAGATGCCATCTAGAGTACGAGAGATTCAGAATAAACCTTCATCTTGGCTGTATCTGAAATGAGTATTCGTCAGGCTATAGATAGCTTTTCCGTCTTGTTTCAGGTATTAATCTGTATCCTAATGTCTGTTGATAAACATGTTTGGTCGTTCAGATAGTTTTCCCGTCTTGCTTCGGGTATTAATCTTTGACCTTCTGCCTTGAATATGACTTTCACCTGCTAGGGAAATTTAACTTGAAAGGATATGGTTAGTTCTATGCAGATCATTAGGGGTGTGCATGGATCAATAACCAAAACAAATTGAACCATATATATGGTTTGGTTTGGATTTTAAAACTACTTCATTAAAACCAGTTTATATTTTTAAAACCGGTTTATATGTGGATCGGTTCGGTTTGAGGGTTTCTCCGAAACCGTTTTAAAAAAAAAACAATTTTAAACCAGTTTTTCTAAAAATCAATTTTTAATTTTTAAAAAAAAAAACCAATTTCAAAACCAGTTTTATAAATAAAACCAGTTTCAAAACCAATTTTATAAAAAAAAATCAATTTTAAAACCAATTTTATAAAAAGACCAATTTTAAAAATAAAGTTTTATATCAAAAATAAAGTTTTATAAATATTTTTTTTATTTAAAAAATTCTAAAATTATTTTATGTTAAAAACAATAATTTTAAAAAAAATTGATCATTTCTCAAAATTTATTATCATTGACAATTTTAAAATATATGACAATTTTAAGTAAGCATGTACAATGTATAATTTTAAAACCAGTTTTAAAATATATGACCATTGAATTGTTCATAATGTCATAATTAAATAAAATTAATTGCTACATCCAATGCATCCATCGTAAATAAATACACTGTCAATATTGTGCGGAACCAAATAGTCATAAATAAATAAAATTAACTGCTACATCCAATGCATCCATCGTAAATAAATACCATCAATATTAATGCGGAACCAAATAGTCATAAATAAATAAAATTAAGCGCTACATCAATGCATCCATCGTAAATAAATACATTATCAATATTATGCGGAACCAAATAGTCATAAATAAATAAAATTAACTGCTACATCCAATGCATCCATCGTAATCCAAGTCAACCTTACGTGTCTTCTTGGTGTCATCAAGTCTGCAAGATAACCATAATTCATGCTTAGAGTTTGCATAAGACATTCAAAAAAATTTTAGGTCACATTACAATATTCATCAAAAGACTAATCAGTTCATTCTCTTAATCGAATAGAATCCAATATGAGTAGTGAATTGTCAACAAGCACTTAGATCAAAAGCCTAATCATTTATTTCTAAATAATCCAGTATGTTCTGTAGGAAACTATAGCTCAAGAATAGAAGGAAAATTCATATATAAAACTTTAGAATTCTTTACCGTTAAGTCATCTTGAATGCAACGAGAGGTTGAAGAGGTTGAACAACTAGCACCATCTTCCATTATAAAGTAATTCTACAAATATATAAATACATTTCATTATGCCTCAAGTATAATAAATAAATAATAATACATTAGAAATATACTTAGTTATCATACCTTGCTCAAATCTCTCAAGAATATCAAAATCTTCATTTGTAATCAATGATGAAGATGTTCCTTTGAGCCAATCTTGAGTGCATATCGATTGCGGCAGGTTATCGGTGTTAATGAGTGCGATATGGATCGCACCTTTCTCACATACTAAATCAGATTCAAGCATACTGTGCTTATTGGTATAGCAAGTACATCTCTTGCAATGTTTGCAAGGATGGGGTATGACGGTACTTTCCACCTCTAAGACATTTATCTCCATGTTCGCTCTAAACTCTCTCCAAGATAAGTAGTTTACGTTATACATTGTCACACTTGAAAGATAAAACTCGGTGATTTCATACGGATGGCTAACACTACCAAAAACTGCGACTCATTTAAATTACCAGGAGGCATAAAGCCAACACAATATTCCTCATATATAGATTTCAAACAAGACTCAAGGTTTCTTTCAAGGCATCGACATCAACCTTATTATAATATCGTCGCACCATCCAATCAACCAATTTAACCTTGCGTCTAGGATCGAAAGCTAAAGCAATCAACAACATCATATTAAGCTTCTCGTGAGATCCCCAATACTTATCATACTTCTTCTTCATCTTTTGAGCTGCTGAACGTAGATGTGCATCTTCAGACGCACACATATCCACAATGCTCTTTCCAATACCGAGGACTTCAAACATATAAATATTGCTTGTCAAGTAAGAAGACCACGATATATATACGGTAGTATCATAAAACAACTTCAAGAATGGAATGATTAAGCGTCTGATTCAATCGTCTTTCGTGGGACACCTTTTCCCTTTTTGTCAACTCATTCACATACCTAGCACAACATAAATTTATCAGTTTGTCCGCCAGTTCAATCATATGCAATGATCACAGATTATGCAAGCCAAACCTCTTTCTATAGTAAGGTACAAGAAAACAGTAAGCCACTAAACCATCTGAATCTAAACCATAATTATAAGGAATGCAGGCAGAGAGAGATGAATGATAAGTGGGAATAAGGATCACAAGTGCAATTTCGGAGATACTAGAAACTCAATCTCAGGATCATTACAAGTACAACATTATTTTCTACTGCATAGAAAGCACTGAGAGCAGATGTTATCATCGTACAAATGTAAATAACCAAAACAAATGAGCACTTAATAAAAGAAAATTCAATAGTAGTAGTGAAATAAAATATAAATAAATGCAACAAACCCAACAAAAAAGATTGAAATGAAATACACGAATTTATATTCCATAGCCTTGGTCCAATCACCTAAACTTCCATCTACTGGTGAACCAATTGACAATCCAAGAACTGATATCATTATATGCATCATTGAACACTTAGATCTACTCTTGGCCAAGTTCTCATTCTATAAGATAACAACAAATACTAATGTAAAATATAATTATATAAAGCGGTTAAAACTTTCACATTAATCCTCACAAGAAGCTTTTTTAAGTGCTACAATTTTATTAACGATTAAGTACTTATGTCTTTTAGAATATCTTTAAATGGTTAAATTTTTCCTCACGTGAAACTCATTATTAATACTACTTAAGTTCAGCATATCATTGCCTATGTCAATACAACAACGAGCATAGTGCCATAACACGGAAATCGCATACCTTTTATTACGAAAACCTAATTCTTCAAAGGTTCTTTCATGTTTTGATCAGATACTAACATCAAGTAAGTCCAATTCAACGAGTCTCAACATCTAGAGAAACTAAACCTTTATAGTCCATGTTCTCCTCATCAATACATCCCTTGAATTTAGC